>JANEYF010000887.1:595000-697500 GCA_029963845.1 Rhamnusium bicolor
ACATATATATATATATATATATATATATATATATATATATATATATATATATATATATATTTTTTTTTTTTTTTTTTTTGTTGGTGTGAACTGGGTTTCTCACTACATGATGTTATTTAACATTTTCTAAGAAAATGTTAAAAGTCAGGAGAGTTTACACATAAAGCCTGGCAAATTGGTTAAATACAATTTCAGTTCACCTTGTATTTAAATTTTTTATACATTTCCAAAACTATTTATTATAGATCAACAGTGTCAACACTATAGGTTAACTAGTTATTATGAAGTATTTTATAATCTTTTAATGATTCACCGAAAAAAGTCCGACTACAATATACTTACTTACCAAGAATGAAAAAGTTTCCAAAAAAATTTGCTCCACCAGTTCTCTGTTGCATAATTGATTATATTGAAGTTGTATGGAACACAAAACTATATTTATTGATTAATATTAGCACAAAAAACGGCAAAATCTTGAAGCTTGTTAAAGTCAAAATTGGTTTTAGCAATAGTAGAATCACCAGGAAAGTGATTTGAAAAATAGTTCAATAAATCCATTTCCCATTCTGGTATAATAACTTGGAACATTTATTGAGACATAAGCAGATTTTTTGTGCAAGAAGTGGATTTTCAATTTAAAAAACTTTTAAAGGTTAATTTTGAAAATAAAAAAATAAGAAACTAACAGACATATTAACGTATTTGAAGTTTCGAATCGAATAGAATCCTATATAGGCACTGCTCACAACGAAAATGAAAATTTTGCGTCCAGGTTTTTGAGTGGTAAATATTTACATAAGGAGTAACTATATAGGTATATTTAAACTATGATGTATAAGTTAGATGTATTCACTTTCAGGTCGATTATATCGAAAGCTCCAACGTTTTTAGATTTTAGTAAAATATAAAGTATTTTTGAATTTTTATGAAATATAAGCTTGGTCTTGGTTTAGTGTAGTGCATATAAGTATTGATTTGTTTAACTAGACAGAAAAAGTGATTCTTGAATCAATGCCGCGGCCGTTTTTCATAACCGAAGGTATGAAATGAACCATTAAAATTATTGATATTAAATGTATGATTTTAGTGACTGTCAGTTGTTAAAATCGTACATTTAATATCAATCGGCGGAAAGAACAATTTATTTCGCATACTGGGGTTACTTGCCCAAACTTTTTCTAGAAAATTATTCATAAAATACGTTATACTCCTCGTATAATTAACAAATTATTAATTTATTTGGCATGAATGCTATCCATGATGTTATCATTTTTTAGGGTATTAAAAGGTAATTTTTGTTTATTTTAGTGGCATATGTGCTTCCAATAGGTAGGTCAGTACCATAATAAGTAAAATTTAAATTATATTTTTTATGGTGATCACCAGAAAGAGTATGGGTGTTTGGGAAAAATCAGATTTGTTTGCATTTTTCTAATTATTAATTATTATATTAAAACTTTAACTGTTTTAATACTGCAGTTTTTGGTAAGAATATAATGCATATAGGAAATTGTAACACGCTACCAAAGTTTACTAAGGGCTGGTTTTCAATCTCCCATTAAATCAATTTGATAAATAAGCTCCATGGAAACAATTACTGATACAATTGTATTCAAGGAAACTATCTACCATTTTCTTTCCATCTTCTGTTAAATTTATTTGTAAACGTTTCCTTGGATACACTTTGTATCAATATCAATAATTGTTTATAATAGTGAAATTTTTTTGTCAAATAGATTTAATAGGATGTGGAAAACCTTAAACATATTTATTTAGTAAACTTTGATGCTACTAATAAGGTTCTCAACGGCTCACTAAGATAAGCATCAAGCTGCAAAAGCCGTTGTTTCACGACGTACAATTTACGTCGAAATATTGACGTCGACTGGATGTGACATATTACCGTCATTTTTACGTCATTTTGACGTCGAAATCGTGGTGAAATCGACGTGACTGGTGGCGTATTATCAACGTGAAAATGACTCGTCCCTGCTAGCTGGGAATCGTTACTGTATTTTGAAAAATACATTAAAAAATAAAATTTAAACGAAAATTTCATGGAATAAGCACTGGGATAACAAAATGTCCCATTTCCATGTAAGAATTTTATTAAAAGTAAAAAATATTTATATGTACTATACAGAGTGAAGAGTGATTCAGTTGGGTGAATTAAATTTCTCCAAGTCACATCACACGATAAGTTGAGTTTATCTAATAAACATAAACGTTTCATAAGAGTTACAGTCGCTTAGAAAAGGGCATAAATTAATTTTTTTCGGTATAACTTCGGAACTTAGAGAAATATAATAATAAAATGTTGGTGATAAAGTGCATTTTTTTGACATGTCTTCTTAGGGGTAAAGAGGATAGTCCCTCGCGGCTCCTGCCATTTAAGGTCGTCGTCAAAGCCAAGGATGTTGGCGCGTATCTTATCATTAATCCTCGAAATGGCCCTCATTATAATCTAAAATATGACTTGATTACTTTGAAAAACCGAAAATTCAAAATTAAGTTTGTTTTTAGATATGTTGTGTTTTGAATATGTTATTAATATATAAAAACATATAAATTTTAAATCGTTTTGTAATATCATTCCCAAGTTTTTAAAAATGTCAGCTATCTAATTTTAACGCTGTTAATAATAATAGTATCAGGTGCTCTTAAACTATCGATCCTGAGGGGATAACCACTGATGCATTAGTTGTGACAGGATTGACATAATACTGTGCAATATTATGCAATACATATGTAATAGCATGCAATGCCGTGTAATATATTGTAGTACTTGTGTAATACTTTGCAATACCATGTAATAATTTTCAATACTTATGTAATACTATGCAATACCATGTAATACTTGTGTAATGTCGGTGGGAATAGTTATGGGAATGGTTGTATGTCCACATTTTATTAAATGTAAATTCCTTCCAGACAGTTTCGGCTTTAGTTTTGGGGGTTGTCTAATTTCTGTGGTGGTGTTTTATTATTTATATTTCTTAAAAGAGTGTAAATAAAAAATTGGGGGTGAAAGACCGTCAACTGCTTAGTGAGACCACCCCTTATATGTAAGATGGGAAACTGCTGTTTATCCAAAAAAATGCATCCTAATAATCGTGCACACCCACATCACCGTCGGTTTATTAACGAAAATTTTCAAGGTTCCGGAGTCACGCTAAAAAATATAAATTATGCTCCATTTTTTAAGGGGCTGTAACCCCCGTATACAACTTCTTTTATTCACCCGAATTGAATCACCCTGTGTAAATGTTTATAATAATAGAAAATAATGAAAAAAATATTATACTTAATTTTCGAAGAACTTGCTTCTTTATTGTCCAGAGTAACTACTAATTTTGACTGTAAACCTCAACAAATCACTTAACCATGGAAGAATAGAAAATTATGAATGAAAAGATTGCAAATCTCAATTTTTGAAAATTGGCAGGCTGCAAGAATATGATGAGACAGCACATCCAAAGAATTGTGACAGTTCTATACAATATAGTCAAATGCAATAAGTAAATCTGCAAGATTATGATCTAGCCACACCACCAATCTATTGTCATTCCAACTGGACATAAAGCAGGGTCGTATTTAGAATAAATAAATTTCTTGAAATACTTAATTTGCAAATATGAAAATATCAGTACAAAATTTATTATTTATATTATTTTAAATTTATAATAAGTTTCATTCATATTTACTTTCATATTTATATTGTATCTGATTTTATCTGTCAGATAGAAAAAAAGGAGTGCACATAAAGGTTTTTAATTGTTTACATTTGAGGGCCCTAAGTGTGGGATATGGAAAGGAGTGAATCGATTTTAATAGATTTTTATTAAAAATAATGCAGAATCATATTTAAGAATGTTTCATCTACACCTTTAAAAAGTAAAAGAACAAATTTTGTCAATATGAGTTGAATCGACCTTGAATATTTTTCAGAAGTCATGACATTTCTTACACATTCTGAATAACGTCAACGATACGAGGAAAATAAAGAGGCCACCTCATTAGTTGACACACTTCCGCAGAATAAGAACCATTAAATACACCAAGCAAATTTAGGACATATTTGTGAACCAGTTTTGACACGAAAACCTCAAATGAAGTCATTTTGTCATCTTCATAACAAAGTTGTGTACCGGCCACATTATATGTTTATCTAAAAATTAGGAAGTTCAATACAGTCTAGATAAAGTGAGGAAATGTCAGGGAATTTAGGTATATTTTAATTAAAGTCATAGAATTGTTTTCCTCTGTAAGAGTATTCAGGAAATTGTTTTTTTAATTTTTCTTGGTATATAAAATCTTCCTTTTGAAAAACTTGCAGAATAATATTTTTTTATTTTACTTTATAGTTTCGTGGTCGAGTGATAAAGATACTTTCCCCTCAGCCCGGAGTCCTGGGTTCGATCCCCGATCGAATTTCTTACAAAGTAGAAATTAGTCTTAGGATATTCGGATATTGGGTGTGTGTCCGTTATCTTTAAATATGTAGCCCGTTCCTGCAGAAAGTACCTCAATATACCTTCAGGGATACAGGGGCTGTGGTGTTTAATGTAAAAACATATATTTTAATTAATAATTTACAATATAGTTAAGAAAGACACATTTATGCATCTTGAAAAACGGCATCAGGTTCATTTTTTGAATGTCGAATGTCGTTTATTTTATAGCATTTTTCATTGTGCGTTCAACCTTGTATAAGCTATGCATGTTTAAGGGATATTTTCAGCTAAATATTAGAATTTTTGGCACATACAGAGGAAAAACCTGGGAAGGAATAATGTTTTTTTAGTTGTGCTAAGACTCTGTAGAAAGACAATGTTTAAAATAATCAGTGACAAAAATTTCCTAGCGAATGACGCGTTTACAAAACAACAGTTAAGGGATAGAGGAGAAATCGAAATTTCATATAAATTATTCAGCAAAATATTGTATTAAGAAAAGTATCTTCTGTACATTACGTTTGTGTGAAAAACGAATACAGCAAAGTGAAAATGTTTACCTTTCAAGTCCTTTGAATAAAATTTAAATTAATTGTCAAAATGTTTGCTCACTTTCTAGCAAAACCAGTGTACAAATTCTAATTCGCCCATTACATTTTGAGAAATCAAATTGTAGAGATTCGTGCCACATGCCTCAAATAAGAAAACTACTCAGCTGCAGAACACGACGTTTTAATATATGACACGTATCTTTTAAAGCTTAGACACCATTAATCCTTATGCAGGGAATCCCAGGTGCCTATGATGATTTTGTTTTGTTTATAAAATAAGTAGTTTTGTCAAACGCCAGGTACTCAAACGTCAATAAGTGAAAATAGGAGATTTTCATTTGTGCAATAATTAATCTAAAATGAATGCCAGTCAGTAGCGTATTTTTTGTGTTAACCAATTTGTAAAAACTGATTCTGTGATATCAACTCAACTTCCTTTCTGTCGGATCTTCCGGACTTTCAATGCGCACATTATTCCTTCGTGGATACCATTAAATTATGGGATGGAAAATAACATACACATGGTAACATTTTTGATGGAAAACGAATAGAACACGAAGCCACCACGAAAAAATTAATTGAGGGTAAGGGGAATTCGATACTGCAAAATCCGAAAAACCAATCCGATAACATGCAGCTATTTTAAACATGTCAAAGTCAAGTGTTCACAGGATATTGCGGCAAAGGAAGTTTTCATCCTTACAAAATTGCCGTTGTTCAAGAACTAAGTGTAATTGATAAGGCAAATTTTGTAGAGAGTTCTTTTTTCAAGCCATGGACCCAGACATTTCGAACCACCGTTACATGAGTCAATTGACAAAATTGCTATTTTTGGGCAAGGGACAACCCCTCGAGAGACTGATGAAAAACACTACATTCTCCCAAAGTCACCCTGTGGTGCGCGGTATCAACATCATGAAAATTGGACCACACAAATTTCCAAACCGTTAAAGTGACGTCAATATGCTATAGACATATGCTTGCCAATTTTTTATGCCACAGCATCAGGTACAAAGGAACAGCAATTATTGGTTTCAACAGGACGGGACTACTAGTCACACGGCGAGAAGCATTGAGTTTCTCCTTGAGATATGTCCCAGAATAGACTCATTAGTCGCAATGGAGATCTACTTGGCCGGCCATGTCACCTGATTTGACGGTACCTTATTTCTTCCTAGGGGATTTTTTAAGAGCAGGGTATATATAAATAGACTCCTGAACTATCAGATATTTGAAATTACGAATACAAGAAGAAATACGCGCCATTCTGGAGAGTTTATGCCGATTTCGTACGTCTTTTAAAAGAATTGTTACAGAAGAAGGGGAACACTTAAAACATTTAATCCTCAATTAATAAAAATCCACAGTATGTAGATTTAATATATATTTGAATTTTGCCTAAAGTTTAAACAGTATTTTATTAATGTGATCTTATTAGTCATAGACACCTGCGTTTCCCTGTAGGTAAGAGTTACAAAAGATTCAAACCGAGATGAAGCTGATCCTAAATTTTAGAGCAAGCTTTTACTGGTCTTTTGGCCTTTAGCTGAAAATTTTTTTATATGTTTGGATAGTATTCATATCACACTAAAGAAATATTATTTTAAACAAATGCAAAAGAATGAGCTTGAGCTAAAATTTAAGTTTTATCCGATCATTGGCTCAACTGTTTGTGAATCTGGTAGTTACTGTTTTGGAGATGTTTCCATAAAATTAATTAAAATTCTCCTTGAAATCGAATTGATTTTAATTTTTATCTTATGTTTGCTAGGAACTGAATGTTATTATTTCCTCATTTTAAGACCAATTCTCATTCGAAATTAGTTAGAATTGATTAAAGAATTCGGATAAATCCTTTTATTTGTGAATTTTATCTAAACATACATGCTTTCTGTAATCTATCCATCAACTTTTGCAGATTTCTTTCTTTTCCAATTATTGTTTTTAAGTAAAGAATACATTGCTTCATATAATACAATTTCTTAACAATTTTCATTGCTTTTATCAACTTTATTTTTGGACCTATAAAATCCCAAACCCAGCCCTGCTTTAATTCCACCCACAGTGCACACTTCACCCTTTGGGAACCACAAGCAGGCAGGTGACGCATCTTTGATATGGACATTGTCCATTGACAGATGAATGCAACCAAACCACAATGCATTGCTCACATTCACGCTGTATTACACTAGGAAATGGGAAAAATACGGGAACGGAGATTATTGTTGATGGTTACTGGACAGAATGACCACACGCATTTTTACGTACGTAATATTTTTCTGCTACTGCGGCTTTAATATGCGGTCAAAGATGCAAGAAAACGGCTTAAGGATAATATATTGTCGCAAGTGAAATTTTTAAGCGTTTCAAATTTGTTTTGGTATACTGTTTAATTCTCTTGGGGAAAACATAGTCTGCTATACAGTGTGTAAGAGCAGAATGGAATAAATTCATTTTCTGCGTTAATAAAATATCGAAAATAATCTCGGACACGCCGATATTTACATAACGCATCTTTTGATATAAAAAGATTTAAAAATTGCGTCATCATAGTTTACCGAATTGATATTTAAGAATCGAGGTTTTAGTCAATAACCTTATATCAACAGAGAAAATTAATTTATTACATACTTGTCTTACCCAGTGTAAAATAGATGTATATATTCGCTTTAAAACGTACCGAGTGTAGCAGTTTGAGTGTACAGGGTGTCCCATAATTCCCTCCCAAGGCTTTTATTTCCTAACTGGAAAGATATTTGATATAATCAAAAATAATTTTTTCAGCTCAACTTATTCAACAAATCTCTTGGTAAATCATGTTTTAGTGCATCGATGCTATCGACATGTTTTATATATTTTTTTCAATGGATACCCATTTTTTTGCTTGTGCAAGTACAGATGACATTAATTTGAAAAACTTTTTCTATAATTTTTCCCAAAAATCATTAGTTTTCAAGCTATGAGCAAACAAAATGTCAGATACATAATTCCACTCTACACCGATATCTCCCAAAAAAAAAAAGGTATTTGAGAATGCAAAATACATTCTTTTGAGCACAACCTATTCTACAAATCTAGTAACAAGAGATGATTTTGTAGCATCGCTGCTAGGCGTCGTGACGCCTTTAATAGCTTTTTTTCTTTGGAATTATTATTATTTTGCATTAACATCCAATTTTCGCTGCACCTTATGAAAATATTATGAACTTTTTGCTCTTTTATTTACATTCAAATGCACCTTCTTGTCGTCATCTTTATGCTGAACAATATCCAGATCACCATGTGCCAGACAGAAAAGTATTTAAAAAGTTATACCTAATCTAGTTTAACACAAAATGTTTATGCTTTTTCTTCAAGAAAAAGCAGAGATCATACAAAAACAGTTTGCACAAATGATAATGCTGCTACAGTATTTAATTATTTTGAAGAAAATACTAATAATTCAATTAGACAAGACTCAAGAATTTTGAATATTGACAGAAAATCATGAAAAAAATTAAATTTCACCCATGTAAGCTACAATTTCTGCAAAAATTTACTGAGCAGATTTTGAAAAAAGCACATTTTTGACACAGTTTTTGGTAAATGATAACAGATGTTTTTGAAAACATATCATATGAACAGATGAAAGTACGAAATTCCTAATAGACAACAGTCATCAATGGTTAGATAAAAATCCTCACACAGTTCACGAAATACAACATCAAGGTTACTTTGGTATTAATGTTTGTTGTGAACTTACTGGAAAAACACCTTATAGGGTCATAGTTTTTTTAAGGCACACTCACTGATGCTGTGTATTTACATTTTTAACACGCTTTTATTAGCTTCACCTGTATGTTGTTGCTTGCTTGTTTGTTTGTTTGTTTGTAACCGACTCTTTGGACTCGATTTTGACCCACTTTAAACGGACAGATTTAATTGAAACTTTTTGTACACTTACGAAGAACCGGTAACAATACAATAATTTGATAAGTTTATATCATTATCCTGATCAGGATCGCCAGTCCATTCCTCACGTATCCTCTGCGTGAGAGCAAGAGGCTTAATATTGTAAGTATATTCCATGATTTTCAGCTCGGTCGTTGGCAGAGCGGGCAAGTCTTAGTCGACGCGAAACGACAGACTCCTCGGGCGTGAGTGCAAAATCCCATGGCTGAAATAAAAAAATATTTTTTTTTTCAGAAATATCTGTTGGATCGTAATATGTTATAATATCAGCATTAATGAGCAATATAAATATAGTTTAAGAAAACTACAAAACACGCTTTCATAGCACATCAAACTAAAAGTGAGAAAAATAAATATAGTTTAAAAAAACTAAAAAACACGCTTTTAAAGCACATCAAACTAAAAGTGAAAAATAATTATTAATATAAACTGAAAACAATAATGAACGAAAAATACTAGTATTATTGTGAAAAAAGCGTGGGTTGCTCGATATATGAAAAATATGGCACAAAAGCGCCCCACGCTTTTTTTTCACAATAATACTAGTATTTTTCGTTCATTATTGTTTTCAGTTTATATTAATAATTATTTTTCACTTTTTAGTTTGGTGTGCTTTTTAAAAGCGTGTTTTTTAGTTTTTTTAAACTATATTTATTTTAGAAAATCGTTTTCCACGTCTTGTTAAAACGTACCTCCAAGACTCTTACAGTTGGGTGATTTCAGCAAGATGGGGCTGCTCCCTATAACTCAATATTGGTTCAGACTTAAATCCTTTGGATTATTTGTTATGGGAAAAATATTGTTCCTGAATATAGAACATCTAAAACAAAACATATGTTTTTTTAGTTTGTTGATTACTCAGTTTATTATTCGTTGTGTGTATTTTTATTCGTAAATATTAAAAATTGTATGTTTAATTTGCATGATGTGTATGAAACCGTTATTACATATTTCAAACATGAATAAATAAAAAGTTCATAATATTTTCATAAGGTGCAGTGAAAATTGAATCTCAATGGAAAATAATTATAACTGGGTTTCCACAGTAAGAAGATATTAAAGCCATCGCGACACCTAGCATCAATGCACTAAAAACATCATTTGCTACCAGATTCGTAGAGAATAGTTTGTGCACAAAAGAACGTTTTTTTATCAAATAATTTTTTGTTTAGTAGATAAAGCAAAGGTAGGTATGGATTGAAATTATGTATCAACCATTTTGTTTGCTCATAACTCGAAAATTAATGATTTTTTGGGAAAACATTATTAGCAAAACGTCGCGACGCATCGTCTGTACATCAAAATCATGATTTGCCACCAGATTTATAGAATAAGTTGAACTTAAAATAATGCCTTTTGAATGTTTTAAATATCTCTTTCCGTTTAAAAATAAAAACCCTGCCCTGGTCGGAAATTATGGTACCGTATACGTTTAAATCAGACATTTCAATATTGTACTAAAAGGTTTTTGATTTATGAGATCAACTTTGTATATAGTAGTGTGGAAACCTGTGATGATTAAATTCTGTAACTCTAATAAAATCTAAACCACGTAAATTTTTGTTTATTACGGGCTACGCCTCACCCATTTGTTACCCACGACGGTCACAGTATATCAGTCACTGACATCATCGACTTTTTTATAAACAGCAAGGTAGGTCCTGAGATATATCGTTGGAAAGAGCATTTGAACAATTCGGGACACATAAGATATAAAATGTCAAAAAAAATAAATAAATAAAGCGTACTCCATAAAGCAGTAATATATATTAACTTTAATTTAACAAAAAAATTATTCAAAATGTAAACCATTAACGTCTTGGCAACAGCCTAATCTTAAATGAAAGTGGTTTCTCACATCTAGCACATCCGATAAAATAGACCTGATTAGAGCAGTAATTCGTGCTTTCAAATCATCCAGATGTTCTTGTTTTACTTTTATAAACCTGACATAAGATGACCCCATAGTAAATAATCTAAAGAAGTGAGGTCTAATGACGTGACAGGTCATTTCTTTTCCATCCCATCTATCAATCTGGAAAAACTATAATCAACTATTGACAAACATTGACTTATAATGCGCTAGCACTCTGTTCTGCGGGAACCATATAGAATCGTTTCAATGTTCGGGATTTATTCGGTTTGGATATATATAAATTTGCTAATGTTGATACAAGTTCTACCTAAAGCAAATTCAAATAATTTGCCCAGTTCAGGTTCCCATCAAAGAATTAGGACTTATGATGCAATTTCCAGTTATGCCAGCCCATACATTCACATTTTATGGATTCTAGTTATGTATGGGGTTATCATAAAGTAAGGGTCTATTTTAAATTCTTATATAGTTTTAAGAAATTATGCTAGTAGCAGAAAGTAAACAGAATCTAGTTGCTTCAATAATTGGACTTTAGTGTATCTATGGAAAACAAAAAGAATTGTCGTGACAACTATTGATACAAGTGTCAAACGAAATAATCGTAATTTAGAGAATTGTTCTCAAAATAAAACTCGCGTAACGTAAATTGTAACAATTTCAATATGGATCTGCAAACAAGAATTGGTTTAGTGCAATGTTATTATGAAGGCGGTAAAAATTACACTACTGGGTTACGAAGATTTCGTACGAAATTTGATTAGCAAATTTGAAAGAACAGGGTCTGTAAAAGACCTTCCGAGGTCAGGAAGACCTAGGATTAGTGTGTCCAAGTTGCAGAAGTTCTTCAGGAAAATCAAAATCCGCTAGCAGTCAGTAGTGTGAATGCGATATCAACACGATTACAAATGCCATACACCACGGTTTGGAAAATGTTACGGAAAATCCTAAAAATGTATCCCTATAAACTGCAACTGCTGTTTGAATTAAAGGACGCAGATTTTGCTCTCAGGTACGATTTTTCATTACACGTATTGGCACGTATGGTTATCCCGTATTTTTATGGACAGATGAGGCCCATTTCTCTCTTAATGGTGAAATTAATACTCAAAACTGTCGAATATGGTCAACAGAAAATCCACATGAAATAGTTCAGCAAGGCCTTCATGACAAAAAAGTCACCGGTTGGTGCGGTTTCTCAGTTAATTTCATCATTGGTCCATACTTTTTCGAGGAAATACAGAATGGGAGGCCGTATCTGAAATTGTTACTGGTGAACGATACCTGCAAATGTTAAGGAATTCCACAGTTGCAAAACGAGCACGAAGGAATTGAAAACATGATTTTTATGCAGGATGGAGCACCTCCGCACATTTACCGACCAAGTTAAAGAATTGTTAACTGCGGTTTTTCAAGATCGTGTTATAAGCAGACATTTTGCAAATTCATGGCCACCAAGATCGCCTGATATTAACCCAGCGGATTACTGGCTGTGGGGTTATTTGAGTGTTTAGAACACGGCCAACAACGCTGGAGGAATTAAAGGACAGTATTAGAGAGCAAATTCGTGCAATTCAACCAGAAATGTTGAATATTGCAGTATACAATTTGGATGAACGGTTGGTAATTTTACAACAAAATGGAGGTCATATCGAGCATTTGCAGTAACTAGTGTTTGACATCAGAAATCCCATTATGTAAGCAACTAGATTCCATTGACTTTTTGTTATTAATTTGATTTGTTAAGAATATATAATAAGTTGAAATATCTCCCCTTACTTTATAATCACCCGTTAGTTACATCATTCGATGTGGATTTTCTCTAGCTTGGTATCGGCAATTTGACGAATTTTAGATATTCATATCCAGTAGATGTAGATTTATCAGAAAATAAAACATTTGCATTAATTCTTCTCGTCATTTCAAGTTTTAATACTAGTGACGCCATTTCTGGGTCATCCCTGGAACCAGTTTTACGTAATTTAAATTCGTATTCGTAACAAGATAAACATGTGTGTGATATGTGGTTGATATCGGAATAAAATAGATCACAATAATAAATTATAATCGCTATTAAAAAATATAGCTGGTGAGTTTCTGGAAACCGAAACGTCATCTGGCATTTCTCTGACTATATTACTAAATAAAATAAACAACTTTTTATCATAATCATAAAAATAAAAAGTTATAAGCAAAATACAAATTGCCTGAATTTCTGTTTTCCATAATTTATTCAAAAACGGATTCAGATAAATAAGATTTTGTGACCGATTTATCCTGCACAAAATGCCAAATTTAAACTAACTTTGTCTTTTCAGATTAGCTAATTACCAATGGTGAGTCTAGAATTTGAAACACACTGCATAGTTTCTACAAAAAATAATGTAGAAGAGCAAAAACTAAATTACAACACTTCTGGCTAAGATAGATTTTGTCAGATTCATGTTGATTTCGAATTCTTACAGGCTGGATTATTACTTCAAATTTAATTTTTAAGCGGTTTTCTAGAAATTGTTTTCTAAAGGCCACTTCTATTCTAGTCTACTCGTTTATAATAATCCTCTTTACCTAAAACAATGACAAGTTGTCAAGTTGTCAATATTGTAGAAAATAATTCCTTGCAATCATTTGAAACAACAATGTGGTCACCTTAACAGGGATTAAAATTTCCTCTATCTGCCTCTGAAGAAGCCTTGGATGTGATTGTAGTAAATGTTAAAAGTTTCGATGCTTTCGTGATTCACGTAAATATTTGTCGTCATGCGGAAATCAAATTTCCTTAAATATGCAAGTAACGTCAATAGAAAGTCAAAATCCACAAAGGATAGGATAATTGAAAAACGGTTCCCGAGGAACGTTTGTTATTTATTTATTTAAAAGCTGATACTGATAATACTGTGAGGATTATTATGAAAGGTATTATTAGTAATAGCCGTTGTGAGAAACTTTCTAGAAACCCTTCACAAAAATTATTACTAATAAAATAATGTACCTAAATCCTGTAACAAATTTATTGCTGAAATTAAAAAAAAATGTGTCGTATTCAATTTATGCGCTGTTTGACAAACATACGTAATTTTTGAGGTTCGGTACATCCAACTGGATCACGATATCCAGATATTAAAATGGTTGATAAGAGAGTTCAAAAGTTATCATTGCTATTATTTTTTAAGTTTGAGTATTATAATTTAAAAAACAGCTTAAGAGGGCTAATCGAACCAGTGTTTGTAAGGTAATTTTTCAAAATTTATTTCTTCCATACGGTTTGGTCAAATTACACCAAATTTGGAGGATCAGTTGTTGAAAGTGTACTAGAAGGTACATGTATATCTATTTTAATTAATTTTCACTTTTATGTAGGGAAAATTTATACTGTAAATGTAAGTTAAATTTGGACGTGATTAGCTCCTGAATTATGATGTCAATCGGTAAATTTCGAGGTAAAATTCATACATGTCGTCTAGAATGAATCTTCATAATTATGCTCAGCAAGTTTCAAACTTTTATTCCGTACCATTTGGTTAAAAGAATTTTCTAAATAAGTATCTTTGTCACTACAAGTGGAGCAAGAAAGTGTTACCTCTATCGGGAATCGCACCTCAATGAAGTCGGTGAATAAAACGTCCAGTGAAGGTATAGTCAAGAGCAAAATTATTCAGCGGCGCATATATAAAAAACTTTCTAGAGAGTGACACAGCTATCCGAAGCTTTTTCCCGACTAGGCCCCTTAAGTATTAAACTCGGTATTTAGTCAATAATTATTAATATTTGTCTGTATGTTTTTAATAACAAATTATAGTCACATTTTACAGCATCACAAGAACATCACATAAAAACATAGGATATTAACCTACTTGTACTTCTAAATCTTCGCTTAAAAATTCGCATTGATGGACGCAGAAATACTTGCCCAGAAAACATACTTACCCTGCCAATAATAATAATGTTGATTCTGTTGAATGTGGTTTATTTGGGAGACTTGTGTAAGGAAGTTAGGGCCACTATTTTTCTAATTATTTTTTAATTGACTTGCCTAACGAATATGTAGCCTACAAGCCACTATTATTACAGTACAGGATGCTTTTATAGTTCTGTTACTTTTTTTATTAAAAAAAAAAAATAGTAAATACAAAAGTTATAGGATTTTTTATGTAGATTTTGAAAATCATCAGAAAAACAATGGAAGCTCACATAAAATAGTTACAGTTATTGATTTTATTTTTTTAAATTGGACGCCCTGTATATTTTTACATTTTTAAATAGAACGATTTCTCACGAATACAATGATATAGGATATCTCTAATACTCAGGGCTATGAGGGAAACTTTGTGTTAGTCCCACTCCCGTTAACTTTAGTATTTCTGACTATTAAAAATAGTATATAAAAGGATTTTTTAAAATATTTTGAAAAACATATTACCGTAACAATTAAAGCTATTTTTAATAAAGTTTTTATGAACTATTGTCAGACATAATAAAAATAACGGGGGGGGGGTGGAATTCGCACAAAGTTTCCCCTCGTATCTCCCTTAGTATTAGTTTTTGACATTTTATTAGTGAGAAAGCTTTCTATTCAAATATGTAAAATAAAATTAATAATTGTAACCATTTTGTGTGATCTTCCATTGTTTCTCTATTATGATTTTCAAAATCTACATAAAAGTCCTATAATTTTTAATAATAATAATATCTTTTTTTAGTTTAAGATATTTAAATACAATTGACACGTAACTTAACGTAATTAATTATTTTAAACTAAAAAATGGAACATTTACATGTCTCAAAAACAACTTTTAACATATTCACAAAGAACTCTTTTGAACATTGTGAAGTAATTATGAATTTTTAGCTTTGCTGCCATTGAATGTTTCAATGAAAAAATCTGCAGCATTCCTAGTTGGATAATTGTGAATATTATGATTATAATTTAATCTATCGTATAGATAGGCTGGTAACATTTTGTTATTTATTTTATAGAAAAATTAAAGTTTTAGATATAACTTTGATGTATATTCATAAAGTTTAAAGCTTCTAACATTAATTTTATTGGTGTATATTTATTACATCCTAGTATAATTCTCATTGCTGTGACCTACTTACCACCACAATGCTTATTTGTGTTTGTGTGACGTGTCACTTTGGCACCCTTCAGTACAGTAACAGTACTTTGAACTTTATTACGGTAACGGTCTCGAGCACCAGTTCCTCTTTTAATGTGTAGGAACACCACTTTATTCCTTCAGCTGTGTTATAGAAGCTGGGGTAACTCAGTGAAGAAACGGAATGTCCAGGCGGTCTGTGTGTGTGGTTGTCGGTTGCGTAGCAATAGACAATTTCACCTTACCTGTCGAAAATGACTTTCGGTGTATAAAGAAATTTACTTACTTATATCTTTGATTTAAATAAAAGGCGGAGGTTCAACTTCACTTACTCTGTTTATTTAAGACTGCTTCACAAAAGAATAAAAAAATAAAAATATACACACAACAGTTATATTGTAATGCAAACGTACGTATTAACCTACATTATAAGTAAGCAACCAAAGAAAACCAAGAAAGACGTTGTGTAATGCAAAAGCGGGATCCATTATTACAAGTACAGCTAAGTTACGGAAACTACTACTAAGGGTATTACTACCAAATGTTTACTATCAGCATCTACAAAAGCCAATCAAGCGGTAATTCGAAATAAAAGCACAGTTATGGCAGCTACTACTACTGTAATTTACAGCAAGCGGTTAATGACTAGTCACTAATGCTTAAGGCGGTCGGTGCAGCAGGTATTCAGTGGCAAGTGGTTACGGAGTGCAAGATAAGTCAGTCCAGGAACAGACGGTATATTTGACTGTCTAATCGCGAGCGTGCTATATCTTTAGACTCGCTCCTAATGTCCCTTGTTAGGACTTCTTGTCTACGATGTGGCGGACGGAACGGTTTATACATTACCTCCCGGAGCACCTAGTGAGATTCTTTCCACAGATCGAGGATTAAAGATTTCACCGGTACTTTATTGCAATTACGACTGATATGGGACTCTCTCCACAGATCGAGGATTAAAGACCTATCTTTACGTCAATACTAAATAAAAGAAACAACCGAATATTCCTCGAACTTTCAACTGTAAACTGTCCCTAAACTTTTAAGCCAGAGATATGCGTGAGTGACTGGATATACTCGAAGTTAACTTTCGTTAGTTAGTGAAAGATTAGAGCAATAGGTTATCAAATCAGCTTCAAGCTTTTTATACAAATTAGTTATAGTGAATACGAGTATCAGACGGAACGGTTTATGCATTACTTCCCGGAGCACCTTGTGAGATTCTGTCCACAGATCGAGGATTAAAAGTCCTATCTTTATGTCAATACCAAATAAAATGACAACCGAATCATTCCGATGCTCGTCGTTGAATGGATAACCCAACTTTATTAAAGAATCGCGAAATTTACCGAATATCTCTACTTATTCGGACAACAGGCACTGTGATTCTTTCAAGCCGTGATTCAATTTATACACAAACGCCTGCCACATAATGGCGGGGATCTGTGCGACGCGGAAGCGGGTCGACTGCTGTCCGTGGCAAACGTTATTTCAGCTTATCTCGGCGCATCATATTTAAATAAATTCCCTGCGTTAATTATATATAAACAAATGTTTATAAAATATTCCAAGGCTGGGAATCACTTTCTCATAATTTTTAGACTATATTTCCAAAAGGAAATAATTTAAAACGGCCAAGTACTAATATTAAAAATAAATCAATTAATGACATTCGGTAAATTATTAAACAAATAGAAACATATTTATTTACTATGAATAAATAATTTCAACTTGCTTTGAAATCTAACCAAATTAAATTAAACTACTTCCCTCGTACTTGATTGAGTACAAAGACAATAAACGATTTATCATTAGAATAATAAACAAACTAAGATTACCCTGAAAAGAAACCGGTTTGAAACAATTATCTTAGAGAAATAACTGTTATTTCAAATACTTTAACACAAGTTATTGTATACAGGGTGTACCAAAGTGAACTAAAATCAACGGAAAAAATCACTTCGTTACATTGCTCGGTTTTGTATTTTTTGTATTCGTTGTATTTGATTTTGACATATTGAATAAAACTGTTGAACAAAATTCTAAATGAAGCGCAATCAGTGCTTTCTATAAAATTAATTTTCTATACATACTAAGAGGTAATCCTATTCTATATTATGAAAAGTAACATTTCTTTGACATTTTATTCATCATGTAATTTGCATGACTTAAAATTCAAATTTTAATCTATTATAGCTCCTAAATATTTCCTTTCGGTAACTTTTTCCATAGTATTTATCGATATATTTAGTGAATTATGCGTGCTGTTTAATTTGCAATTATTTTCTAGGAACATATATTTAAATTTCTTATTATTTACATATAAATTATTACACAACCAATTGTACAAGTTTTTCAATTCTTCATTCATTATACTTATCCATTTCCTCAGGGTTTGTACCTATTATATATATATATATATATATATATATATATATATATATATATATATATATATATATATATATATATATATATATATATATATATATATATATATATATATATATATATATATGTATATAGTATAATCAGCAAACATATTTATACTATACTTTTTACATATTTTACAATATCATTTACATATAATAGAAACAAAATAGGTCCCAAGACCATACCCTGTAGTACACCAATTAAATTTTATAGTTGATCGTATAAAAATTTGTATATTTTCCTTTTTGATAACGACTAGATTAATAAGATTTAAACCATTCTAGTGCTGTATTACGAATACCAATTTTCTCAAGTTTTCTTACCAGTAAATCTCTATTAACAGTTTCAAAAACTCTTCGAAAATCCAAGAAAATTGCCAATATAATATTATTATCATCAATTGCCTTAACTCATTTATCAATCATATTTAGTATTACTGATTTACAAGATTGTTGTTTACGAAATCCTGACAGATTTGACACTATCACATTATTTTTATCACAATATTCTAAAAGTTGGATTTTCACTACAATTTTCAAGAGCCTTTCATATACTGGCATGGTATTTATTGGCCAATATCCAGAAAACAATTTCGGGTAACCATAAACGCGTCTTTAGTTATTTTTGTAGATGCCATCTTCTGTTCCTGCAGTATCTTTTAATGTGCACATCATTGTTTTTAATTGATGCAAATTAATGAATTTAAATGCATTAAATAGCTCATGACAGTCTATGTTTGCGATTATTGCATCAAAGTCTTTTGGAATTATTATTTCACTTTTTATAATATGGATACTTTCTGGTATTGGGTAATAGGGTTTTTCAGTTCTTCCACATTAGTTTGCTGTTATTTTTATTTCCATCTATTAGTTTATTAAAGTATTTTTCTTTTTCACTTCATATTGTGGCTGTCACATTGTTTCTTAAGAGTTTGTATTCTCTCCATATATTATTATCCTGTGTAAAAGTTGCTTCTTCATATTTTCTATACCTTTCTTTCATTTAATTATTTCCTAATTAATCCATTTGTTATATTAAGATCTTTCTCTTATGGTAAATTATGTTACTTAACATTTTTTCGTAGTAATAAAAATAACAAACGAGTTTTTAAATATATTTGAAATTTTATATTCTAATAATCGTTTGATAATATTATTTTTTATGTTATGATTGTATTCAACTCAAAATTTAGTTTTATGGATATTTATTTTAAATATGCAGATTATATTTTTTTTATGTTGTACAATGACTTGTCATATGTACAATATAGGCCATTAAATTAAAAGTTCTGTTCTGAATGTTTAACGATTTTTCAGAAAAATTCTTGGTGGATCTAAGTCGTCTCACCCATTATGTACTGCCTTTGATTTGTCCTTACACAGCTGTGCCCTCTTAACGTTAACGTTAAAAAAATATTTGTAGGAGAGATTAAAGTATGCACAAATGAAATCCTACTTATTTAATTAATCACTAAAGTAAGGAATTAGAAAGTTTTCATAAACATCCAGTTTATACTGAAATTCCAGTGCTTTTACATGCTACCAAAAGACTTACTTAAATTAATTTTAGAATTATTCAGCCAGTCAGTAGGGTTCATCAGAATTGGCAAAGTTTTTTTAACGAAAAATTTATTGAAACCCCGGGAATCCTGAATAATATTATTCCATACAGAAATTATTTTAATCATAGCTAATGTATGCGAAAAACATTTTGTTGTATAATCCCTACAATTCTATTCTAATATACAAAAATATGCTGATGTGGTCGACAAGCTGAATAAACATGAATAAAATTTTACTTCTATTTCTATTTATGCGTAAATTAAAATTTATTTAATTAAACATAAAATTCAGGCCTCTTATTTTCACAATTCTGACGTTTTGGTTTGTGGACAATATTTGGTCATGGTTTTTTTAAAAATGTTGGATTGTTTGTTATTGTCAACATATCAGCGTTGGTCAACAAAACACGTATATTTTTTATTTACCTTAGAAACAATACATAACCCCAAGGTGATCCATAAGGGAGAAGCCTGCACCCCTCCCCCTCCACGGACACTAGTTGACATGATTTTTTATATACATATAATAGTGTCATTATTAATACTTTTAGAGATATTTCCAAAGGGAAAACTGGCCTTGCTACCAAAATGACTGTGAAATAACTCAAAAACCCAAAAAACTCTCTTAATTTTTTTTATATGTATTATTTTAATACGGGTTAAGGTTCCTGAGAGAGACGCGACATTGTTAATACATATATATGTTAGATCGAAGGCGACGCGATGAGTTAAAATACTGCAGCCATATACTCAGGCAGTCACAACTGATAGTGAAGAGATAGAGAAATACAGTGATGAAGGTGCTTTCATTAGTTTATTTAATGTCGGCTTATTTCCGCTACCAAAACTAATCACCGACGTTAGGAGACGAGCTACCCCCAACCTGTAACTTTTACAGGTTGGGGGGTACTTTTACTCTTCTTTGTCGAACAATAGGGATCTTTTGCTTATGTAAATTATGTAACATTTTATGGACAAGGGACTGTCTGCTTTACATCCCCTCCGAAGGATGGTATATCCACTACACAATCCTCACCTAAGATTGCATAGCTTCTGCGTTTTAAGCTGGTATACAAGTTGCTAGAAAACTGGAGTGAGGCTACTTGTGTTCTGCTGGTCTTGTCACAAATAGGACAAGACTTTGTTTTTGTTTTGGAAGACTTGTTTTTTTGATTTCTCCCTAGCTTGGTTATTATTTTTTTCTATTAAGTTGGGCGCCACGTGATTTGTTGCCTCGAAAATAATTTTAATTTTGTTGCCTTGGTATTTGATGGTAGGAATGGAATTTTCTCAAGGTAGGTGTTGATTATATGGAGAGGTAAAGTAGCCTGTTCTTATCCTCGCTCAATTTTTAGTGTGCCTTTGGCTATGCTAGAAGAGTTTAGCAAGACTTCAACAACTCCTCTTCGGCGGTCCTGGCTTGAGAGACTTGTTTCTACCTCGTACTTTGTAGCTGATGGATTTAATCAAGCGGCGTATGCTTTTTATTTATTAGGACTAAAAAAAATTACACTGGGGTCCCTGGCAATTTGGCTTTTTTTATCCTGACAATGACTTTACTGATGACTAAGTACTAAAAATATTTGTTCAGTCAACTTTGATGCAAAAATAAAATTGCAAAAATGTCTTTTTGGTTCCCTGTGGGTGCTTCCTGAATTATGAAATTTATTTTTTCAAAGTCGCTGAAGGCCAAAAATAATTTTGAACGGAGGGTTCTTTACAAAATTGAAATTTACTCGTGAGATCAGGTGATTTGTGGAAGTGTAAAATTTTTTGACGTCGTTAAGACCAAAAATAAAATTGGATGGGGGTCCTTTAGATGAACGTAAAATTCACAATCACAAAACACTTTCAAAAAATTCTTGAAAAAAATTGTTGAAATTCTGCAGACTGGACAGCAACTTGACCTACAACTTGGATACTACTAGCCTGCCTAAAAGGTCGCGCAAGACTTCACAACCTTTCTTAATAATGATCGATTTGTGAAACCAAAAAAAAATTGAGATAAGTTGAATATGGTTTTTTATTCTTTATCTAATTTGCTAAAAAAGTGATGTGACATTTGTTGATACTTTGAACCCGTGTAGTATCGGTCTTGGACATTTTTTAAATGTTTCTAATAGCTGAGGGCTTTCTATGTGATCAGGGTGATTTTTTTGGCAATATAATTTTTTCAATTTTATTACATTTTTTGTAGAATTTAGGTTCTACAACAAGTCTGGTTTCATTATCGTGTTCGACATGAGTAAAGTCGGTGCTACGCTCGCCCTATATATGATTTGATAGAGTCCTTTTAATAATACAGTGAATCTCAAGTGGAGAAAGAAGACATTCAGGGTGATCGTTTTAAGTGCCTAACTCGATTTCATTGCTTTATTTTGCACCTAGGAAAAAAAATGCAAAACTGTGTTTATATATTTTTTTCTGATGAATTCGAAAAGAAAAAACAATATATTGTGTGTATATGTTCATCTTAGTTTAAAGAAAATTTCCATCTGAATTTAGCAAAATATTGGGGATTGAATTTAAAATAAGACAAATATGTCTTTTAAATCAAGGTCATCTATGGAAACAAATGAAAACATTTAAATAATTTATTTATTTTTTCAAACATTAAGTTAAATTATATATCTTTAGACTTTATTTACAACAAATGCTTGAAATCTTTACCATTTTGCTGCAAACAAAGGCGAAGGCATTTGATCAAATTATCTCTGCATCTGCATAAAGTAATGGTGGTTGTTACTTAGAATTATCTTGTTGAATTTTTTGTTTACTATTTTCAATATGTGTGGCCCATAGCAAGGAATGTAACGGGGTTAGGTCTGGGCTCCCTTATAATTTGTTTTTGTTTACTTAAAATTTTGTAATTATAAATTTAAATTAAAAATATGTGTTAACTTTATCGCGCTTCCTTTTTGTTTTTGAGACCCAGTCGGGCTCTCGTACTGTAACATTTTTTATTTACTAGATTTCGATCATACACAGGTTGGACCAGTAGTGTGTGGACAGTCGATATTGCCTCAACGGATTTAGATCCGAAAAAAATAGTTTCAAATAAAAGTTGTAGGAGTTTAAGAGTAGTATTCTAATTATGTTTAATTCTATAATGTGGCCAACTCACAATATTTTTTTTTATGGAACACTATTTTTTTTAACAAATTCTTATTCGTCTCTTAATTCTTTTTCCAACCTGTGTCATTTTTGGAACTCAGTTAAGGTGTTGTTAACTTATTCAATTTTTTTTCGAAACAAAGTTTATTTACAGCTTTACAGCAGTACTGTAACTAGCCCTTATTGAAGCTGATGCAACCTCAACATTTTGCCCCCGCCCCTAATGTATATAATATAATATATAATAATAATAATAATATTCTTTATTCACCCAGAAAATACAAAGTAAATGTAATTTTATACAATATAATCCCATTATGGTAAGCAAATGAAGAAAATGATCCCACAGAAGGCGGACCTTGAAAGTGGAAAAGTTTTCTCCAGTCAGCAAGCTATGCAAGAAATTAAAAGTAAGACTAAAAGCAAAGTAAAAAAAGGAAAAAAAGACACTGTTAAATATACATACAGTACATATATGAACATATATCCACATACACATATATACACATGCATACACATACATACATACATATATACATACATATATATATATATATACATATATACATATATACATATATACATATATACATATATACACGTATATACATACATACACATATATACACATACATACACACATACATATGCATACGAATGTACACATTTTAATTCTGTTTTCTTCATACAATATAAATATTTTTACAATCTACATATTGATGAATTTGCAATCTAGGAACTTGGCGCAACCATTTTTTTATTTTATTTTTAAATACATTAATCGAGTTTATTTCTTTAAATTCGAGTGGAATTAAGTTATGTAGTTTGGGCCCTAGATAAATATAACTTCTTAGTAAAATACTTTTCTCTGGTTTAGGAATCTGCGAAGCATTTTGTCTATATCTAGTATTATAGCTGTGTTCAATATCGATTAATTCATGCCTATGCTTTTGCTGTCTGATTACAACTACAAAAAAAATAGCTGTCTAGGGTCAAGGATATTTGTTTCTAAATATAGGTCGTTAGTAGAATATGTATAAGCTTTTTTGATACATTATTTTTAGGATACATTTTTGTATAATTTCTAATTTATTCAAATGACTGTTTGTTGCTGCACCCCACGCAACTATCCCATATGCTATATGACTTTCAATTAATGCATAGTATAGTATCCTCATCTGGTAAGTTGTAAGTATTCGGGATAAATACTTAAGCCTATATGTAACATACCTCAATTTTTTTATTAAATGATTTATATGCATATCCCATTTTAGATGACAATCTATTATTATACCTAGATACTTAATACTATGCACTAAGGAGATGTTTACATTTGCATTGTGGGCCGGGATAAGAAGAGTGTCAAAATCTGGTAGGTATCTCGAATATGATGTAAAGGGCAAATTCTTATTCGTCTCTTAATTCTTTTTCCAACCTGTGTCATTTTTGGAACTCAGTTACGGTATTGTTAACTTATTCAAGTTTTTTTCGAAACAAAATTTATTTACAGCTTTACAGCAGTACTGTAACTAGCCCTTATTGCAGCTGATGCAACCTCAACATTTTGCCCCCCCCCCTAATGTATATAATAAAAGCAATAAGTAAAATAAGCATATTTTATTAAATATACATAAAAAATTAACCAACATTATAAAACAAAAAAATTAAACTAAGCGTAATGCAATTTAAATGTTGGTACATTTCTATCATGTTCATCTGCGTATGCGCCCCTCAAGCTTGCGCCCGGTACGAGGGCACCTACGGCATTAATCGAAATGCAATGGTTTCAAAAAGGATTTCAATTTATTTAGTAAAAAACTTTTACTAGTGGACAATCGTAATTAAAGGTTAATCATTGCTCTTTGTATGATACACATTTTGTAAATCATCAAGAAGTGTGTGTAGCACCTGTATTTAATTTTCAATTAAATAATATACGAGGATTATGACTTATGACTTTTGATATTGTATATTTTAGGTGTTACTTTTAGTATTTACTACTATTTGTAAATTAATCTTACCTTCTCAGTTGCAATATTTTAGTATTTTAATACCTTTATACCTTTATTAGTTCAATCGTAGTTATTTTCTAACTAACTTTTTGAAATTACTCTAGCTTACTATGTCAAATAACATTAATATAGGACAATTTAAAGCTTTGCACATTATATTGTCGAACACTATGGTGATCTCTGATCATTTTTAATTTCAGAAAGAGCAGTCTCTCTGTATCAAATGCACAGAAGAGGGCCTTATATTAAAAAGAAGAAACCTCGTAAACCTTTAGACGGTAAGCCATTTATGAAAGGGGTAGTGTTAAAAACTTTAATCAAGAAACCGAAAAAACCGAATTCTGCAAACAGAAAATGTGTTTTAGTCAGATTATCAAATGGTAAAGAAATGGTAGCCTATATTCCAGGAATTGGACATAATTTACAGGTAAGTATTATTATTGAAAGTATAAGGTGCTTCACATGGTGGTGACATCTTCTGAAAGTAAATGTAAGGTAGTTATGTCATTTTTATTTCTTAAAAATTATGCCTGTTATATGACATCTACTTTGTATGCTCTTGAAGCCGATTGTTGAAATTCTCCATAACACGACGTTATACGTCCAACGGAATGTTAGCAATTTCTTCACTAGTTTATCATTTCAACTCTCAAATATGTCTTGATTTATCAATAAACACTTTGTTCTTTAGATAGTCCCACAACAAGTAATCGCATGCTGTAAGATCTGGCGATCTTGGGGGCCATTCGATGTCCCTGGAGATGATGTGACTCGGAAACAATCTTTACAGAACATCTAGTGGCGCTCTCGCAGTATGTGAAGTAGCACCATCTTGCTGGAACCATGTGTTTTGATTATTCTGGGGAAACATGTTCAATTGTTGCGTCAGAAACTGGTTGATCATTTTGGTATAGCGCGCAACCTTGACTATTACAGTATTATTATTCTTCATCTTCAAAAATTAGGAAGCGATAATTCCTATTGAAGACATCACGCATCATGCAACTTCGGGCTGTGTAACGCATGTTGATAAAATTCCAGTGTATTTTCCTAACTTCGGTATTCGCTCTTTTGCCTATTGGCATAGCCGAATAAATAGAAATACGCTTCATGAGACATCCACAAATTGTGAATATCGATTTCATTTAATTTCAACCTTTCAGCAAAATGTAGGTGAGCTGGGAGGTCTGTTGTCTTTATTGCCTGGATTATCTGATTTGTAGGGATGAAAATTGAGATCGTTGTGCAAAATTCGAAGTAAAGAATTCTTAGATATGTCTGACATAGTTTTCGAACTGAACGTCTTGGATTGTACTTCACAGCTGCTCTAACGCGATCAATGTTATCAGGGTTTCTAACACTTTTGTTTGGTCCCTTATGTTGGACATTTTTAGCTGAACCTGTTTTCCTCAAATTTACGGATCCACTCCTTTATGACATGAGCAACTCTCTCATGACGATGAATCTCTAAATTAATTTGAAATGGCCGCTAGATAGTCATTTTGTAGTACGATTTAATCGCAAAAACACGTTCATCAGGCCACTGTACCATAATTACTAAAATAAATGACATACAGTGACAAATAATTTGAAAAAAAAATCCACAGTAGAAATAACATTTTCAAAACTTCTCATTCTCGTGGACCATGTATGTGTAATTGTATATGTCAAAATTTTTTTCTAATTGAGTATATGTCTGGCTATAAAACTTAAGCTTTGCGGTCATTCAATAATTTTTTCTACGACGTATATACAAAGTAATATTTTCCTCCCGCAAATGCGGGTAGAAAATAGTATTTTCTCTCCCCTAGGGAGGCAAAATAGCTTTCCTCCTTAGGGAGGAAAGTATTTTCTATCCGCATTTTTTACTATTACCATAGTTACCTTGCCCTATTAATTTTTCTCACCATTTATAACTATCACCTTTGAAACTGGTATTTTAATATTCCACCATTTACATCATGCTTACTATTCAAATTACTATTAAAACTATGATAATGCCAGTAAGAAATGGTATTTTTCTTTCACCCTTTTTTTTATATTAGAGGTCATAGAAAAGATCTTATGTATAACATGGGAGTTCCTCACACGTTCCGTGTCATTTCATCCCTTAGATGATTAAATTTCACTAGCGAGATGAAATGTTACACTTTCCTCCCTTTTTGCACAATAGTATATTACAGTACAAGTAAATAAACTAAGAATTTTGCGTGTGTCAGTTTTCCACACGAGGCGCCAGGTGCGTGCGCAAAGGTACACAAGTGAGCGAATTCGTTTCTTCACGAATACTGTATAGCATTTTGTTTAATCCTGCTATTGAAATGCTAAAAAAATTTATAGTTATTAAGGTATCAAAGGTGTTATAAGGAGAATAACGCACCGAGGGTGCGTCTGGGCCTCTGGCCGGTGGAAATATACGTCGACCGAGGGCGTCATTTCCTATAACACCCATGGTGCCTTCAACGTTTAATGTCCTAGGGCGTTATGTATATTCATAATACCCTAGAGCGTTATATCTCATTTAATGTATCTCAAAATAGGGTGATTATTTCAAAATAACAAGACTAGTTACTTTACTATATATTAAATTCTGTAAGCCCCATCCTTCGTGGACGAGCCGTGTTAATCGAAAACAACGATAGTCGCAAAGGCTTATTTGGTGGCGCTTTGATCTTGATGATTTCGTGTTTTATCGATCGGGGAAGTTGACGAAAATCTGCAACCGTTCTTTTTCAATTTTTGCCTTTTAAAAGGATATTATTTTTTTCCCGAAATTTTTTCGGCAGCGTACACGTCGTGAAACGCAACCCGCAACACGTCGCGACGTGGCTAGAAAATGAATACGGGAATTATGTAAAAGAGCGGCTATAAAAATGGCACTTTTCGTTTGCTCCTGTCGCCCTTAATTTTCGAGATCCGGGTCGCCGCTGGTACGCCAAGCTACCTGCCCGCCTTTCTTTTTCGATTTCTACATAGAAACCGGTTCCGAAAGTTTTATTTCACGAGATTCCTGCTTTCCGCATTTCGTTAAAATTCCCCAAAATAACCCCATTTCGTACGCTCCTGAGGGCCGAAATTTTGCGTTTTGAGACACCATACCAATTTACTACGACCGTAATCACTTTTCTTTTTTTATACCCCCCCGACGGCTGTGCATTTCTTTTTAGAGAAGTTAGAGCGTTTAAAATTTTAAAGTTGTCCCATCAAAATTAAATTTAGGTGAGTGGTATACGGTGGTCCAAAGAAAAATTAGTGTACCCGGTGTCCCAAATACATTTTTTTTCGAATTCCGGCTAAATACTGGGCGTGGAATCGATTGGAGATCTGGAAAAAATATACGGGGTGTTTTTAATCGCAGAACCAAAAAAAAATCGATTTTTTCCAGAAAGAAATTTAAAAAAGTGACTTCCGAAAAATAATGACGTTTTAGAATGAAAGAGCCGTAGGCCTCGCGGCCCTTCGCAGGAGCTAGAAAACGTCACAGGCTTTTCTACTATGACATTAAAATTTGTAATACCTGTTACTACTTGGTTTATGGTTATGGCATGGAGTGTAAATCAACATAGACGGTAGGTCACGTTGTTATGGTTCGTGTAGATATAAACATTCGCAAACAATTCTCCAAATCAAAGTATTTTTTATCACTCTTGCATCAGTCTATTCCCGTTACTAAGACCATCAGTTCTTGTGTAAACTGGAACACCTAACCTAGAAGTTTTGCCGAATTTCTCTCTATGTCGTAGGTGTAAGGAACCTTAACGTGCTCACGTCGCAGATACACGGAACACATAGTTTTACCTTTCGAGGAATGGTGACGCGAACAGATTGGCTCATAATGACTGAGGTCAGCCAGGATTTGTACCCGGGCAGTCTTGATGGATACGTTTGTTCTAACGAATAACCCTCTGCGATTAATTAGTAACTCATGTAATTACTCCTTGTGACAAACCGTACAGTACATGATCCACAGATAAAACCACGAAGGGGCGAACACTGCCATTGGTATGCACAATTTATGTTTGGCTCTGCAGTGGATAGGCATCCACAGTCGCGAATCGGCGTGCGCGGTTCAGTACAGCTGCAGTACTGCTTTTTATCTAGCTTTTCACGGTATTAAAATCGAGTGGTTCGGTAATTCTCCGGTGTGTAATACACCGTCGGTCAATATTCAACGGATAAAAGTAAATTGCGCATATTAATGACAGTGTTCGCCCGTTCTTGGTTTTATCTGTATATACATTCCTGTATCTATATTTTTCTATATACACATTTCCTCGTATAAAATAGTAAAATATGATTTTTTTATTTTATCATATATGATTTTGTTTTTCAGGAACACAACATCGTTCTTTGTCGAGTAGGGAGACTGCAGGATTGTCCTGGGGTGAAAATCAAATGTGTTAAGGGGAAATATGATTTAGGTCATGTAATTGTAAATAGAAAATGAGTGTAAATATTTTTAAAATAAAGTAGTAACATAATTAAAAACACAGAAAATGTTTCTCGTAATATATTTACTTAAATAAGTAAAACTACTGAGAAACGGGTTGCACTCTTTCTAGTTCTCCAACTCGTAAACTGATTCTACGCTGATCAGGGATTCGCTTCTGTAAAGCAATTTTTAATTAAAAAATTCAACAAAAAAAATTATATTGGGCCGCGAATAGCCGTTTGAGGTAAAGTGTGGCATCGCGGTCGGTACGTTCTCGATTCTAATATCGGATTTAGTGCCGTAGCATTTGAGTACATTGCTGTATGAAAAAGTTGCCAACAAAAAATTAAATAATGAGTTACATTTTTATAAAATGCAGCTGCAGCTTTAATCATTTTCTCCTTTGACTTCATGTCAACATTGTCAGTCATGGACTGGGTAGTGGCACTACAAGGTGCGGATTATTTAAAATACTATTAATCTTTACTCTTATTTTTGTACTGAAGTTTTACTTTAAAAACTCCTTAGGTATGATTGGGTGTTCCACTTGAAAATATTTATTAACTAAATCCATATTTTCTCAAATAGGGTACCCATAAGGTGAGTGGATAGATTTTTTTTAAGTAAAATAAAGTTTATATATATATATATATATATATATATATATATATATATATATATATATATATATATATATATATATATATATATATATATATATATATATATATATATATATATATATATATATAATATATATATATATATATATATATATATATATATATATATATATATATATAATATATATATATATATATATATATATATATATATATATATATATATATATATATATATATATATATATATATATATATATATATATATATATATATATATATATATATATATATATATATATGTATGTATGTATGTATGTATGTATGTATGTATGTATGTATGTATGTATGTATGTATGTATGTGTGTGTGTGTGTACTTTCCGTACAAAACGAGGACACACACCGGTACCTCACCGGAGCTGTGAGGACATTTTTTCATACGAGGACTCATTTTCAGTCCTCCAAACGTTTTGTCCTTACTACGGGAATCTACGTAAAAAAATCCAATAGATGTGTACCTATATCAACAACAACTCATTCGTCCTCACAAGGTCCGGTACCAACGGATGATTAGTTCACTATTTTTGTCGCTGTTTAACATAGGGGGCGCTAATCCAGTGGATCACGGTCGGATCTTAGCAACTTTGTGAGACCATCCGAGAAGTGTATATTCGAAATTCAAATTTTCATAATTCTCGCTTCGTGTGTGAAGTAAGCGGAGTTCCTCGTTTTTATGAGGACTGTTATAAACCTGTTAGTAAATGCATTAGTAGCACACTCTTATATATCTAGCTTTTTATTAGAGCTACCGATTTCTTTTATGTACAAGAATAAATGATAGAGGTATATTTTTTTAATTTAAGCCAAACTATTGTGATGGATTGTTTTATTTTATATGAAATATACACTGTGGGCCAAATAATAACTAATGACTCTTTCTTTTTCCAGCCGATTTTAATATTCTTTGTGCATAATATGTAGGCAGCATTTTTACCTAGAATTTAATTTTTGGTTTTTGAAACTTACAGGGTGAACCGAAAAAAGTACGTTCTACTAAAACAGTACATTTGAGCTCGTTGTACAAATTAAGTATTGAAACACTATTGCTTAGACACTTTCGGAAAACACTATTCTTTTTTAACATTTTCGTTATTTTTTATTACTTACTAGCAATGATTTTTCTCCCAGAGCTCTGTTACAGTTTGAAAAGAAGATTTTTGATATAATTATTAATCAAGTCGCCAGGTTAAAGGAAAACAGTTATATCTTAAATTTAACAGATTGCGAGATTCTATGCTTATCCAAAATGGTTCTCCTCTCTTTAGAAGATTAAATTTTAATGAGAACTTGAAGAGAATCTCATAATTATGGCGCAAACAAGTTAACTCGTTAGTTCCCACAAAAAAAATGGAAATTAAGTATATTATTTTCCGAAAGTGTAGCAATAGCGTTCATTGATTTTTAAATAAGGAATTAATTTTTACAATGAACTCAAATACACTGTTTTAGTAGAATCTAATTTTTATCGATCTAATCTGTAAGTTACAAAAACCAAAAAAAAAAACTCCAAAATTATTAAAATCGGCCGAAAGGAGAAAAATTATTGAAACTTAAAAAAGGGGGCTACTTTAATTTGGCCCAGAGTGTATATGTTTCTCAGCGTTATTTTGTTATTATCCCGCAAAATCTGCCATAAGGAATTAATAAAACTCCGATTCCTACTTGAGCGCGCATTATACCTATAAGAATACTATAGGATGAAAAGTTGAGTCATTGCGGAATCCCTTAACGTTATCTGATCAAGTTTAAATTTCATAAGGAACATTTTTTCATGGCGGGTGTAATGGTTTATGTGTAGTTAGCATATTTTAATATTTAATAATTATAATTATAAGTATAACTAGGCCACTTCAACAAACTGCGAATTAATTGTAATGTTTTGTAAGAAATAATAATCCACACTTTTGTGTTAAGTAAGCAATATAGAAATATCACTATTTTATTTGGTGAACATTGAAAATATGCATTAAAATATACGATGTCACGAAAGTAACTTGTGTCATTTATTACACGGGCGATGCAAAGAACAATTACTTGTTATACAACATAATAATTAATTGATTTTAAAATTTTAACTGTCCTCGGAGATGACAAACCAGAACTGAAATTGATATCTATTTTAGAATTTTTTTGTAGAATTTTGAAATATGCAACTTAATATAATGCCACCAGGGGTTACTAGAATTTTTTCGTGCAGCAATATATGCAGTGTCCCCGGATGGAGTTCACACACTGAGAGAATGATTTAGTTGGAGAAATAAATTTTATTTCAACCAAATAAATGATTTCTTTGTATTTGGCGAACTAAACATTTAACTGGGAGAATTAAGGCATTTATTTGATAGTAGAGAGCTCAGAGACTGAAAATGTTCATCCTGTAGGGGTTTAAAAACTAAAAGCTGACACCTAGCTATATGGATAGCTTATATATAGGTAAAGTTCCAAAAAAAGTTGTCCAAGAATTGTCCTGTACAAAAGGGCGTTATTTAAAATTTTCGAGTTATGTAGTGCGTCAGATAGACGAAGGTCAAGTTCTTTCTTTGGTAAAAATTTTATAATATTCTCTGTAGCCGTTTGGTTGTAAAAAAAATAAATTATTTTCAAAAAAGCACTGCATCTTATGGGAAACGCAGACTTTAAAAGTCTGTATCTCCGTTCGATGTTCGCTAAAAATTAATTCATTTTGCCGTGTTTTTTTCATTTCTTACTCCATAACTCGGAAAGTAGGTCTCTAATCAAAAAAAAAAAAATATTCTTTAGAAATTGAAAACCGATACTTTCTGACTACTACAATGCTGTTAAAAAATATTTTTAAGGAAATAACAACCGAGTTATGATTTAAAAACCAACGCAGTTACAAAATCTCCAGGCGCTTAGAACTGCAAACCTCGATCACCATCCTGCACTATTCCCCGCGGTCGGACGTCGCTCTAGATCTGTGATCTGACGTGTATTAATTATTTCACAATATATAATAGCCGAATATTTAATATTATCAGTTAAATCAAAATACTTATTTGTAAGAAACATTTGTTTCTGAACATTAAATATTTATTTCTGAGCATTAAATATTTATTTCTCAGGAATAAGATTTTTTACAGAAAATTGCGTGGATTCATTGTTGATGAATACACTAATTTCAGGAAAATTAATTCCGTTTTTAATTTATTTATAGTGAACAAATATTTATTCCTCAAAAACAAATGAAAATTTCGTATATTCATTAATATTAAATAAATTGTTAATTTTTGTTAATAACGCTGTTTAATTTATTTATAATAAAAAAAACTATTTCTCCTCGCACCTGCTTTGGGTATCCACCATCTTATAAATTATTTAAAGAATTTGTTAAATAAATCTCTTCGCCAAAAGGATTAGTCATAGGTTGGTTTTTTGGAGAAAAAAACAATCTGACCAATCCTTTTGCTACGCATTTTTTAGTTAAAAAAATATATAAACAATTTATATAGAATAGCGACTTAATACCCAAAGAAGATTCGAAAACAAATTATACGGATACAACAAATAAATGAATATAGAAAATTAAAAACATTTCTATTCAAAAAAATATATATAAAAATTTTTATTATACTTACCTGGTTTATATTTGCGAAACTAAAATTTGATTTATATTAAAAAATGTATGCCTCACGATTTGTCTACAGTACGATGTATTAAAAAATCAATTTTGCTAAAAATTATAGCAGATATTTTTTTCATTTTTTTCGCAAGTTGTAAAGCATATCGTCGGTCCAATACCAAAACAACGAATGTGCATTTTTTTCTAATTTTTCAGAAGAAGGGAAATAAAGTTCAATTTGGTGTTAAATATCCAAAGGTAATTTATTTATAGGTATAAGTTTCCTAGTATAAAAATATTTCAAAAATATTCAATAATCGCATTTTCGGTTTTGGCACTGCAGACTGAAAAAAATATATTATTTTCCAACAGAAAAGTCGAAACCTGCAATCAACATATACATACATATAGTATAAATAACGTTTTAATAATTTTTTATCAAGATAGGTATGAGACTATATTTATCGAAAAACTGCTAAGCAAATCATGCGTTTAAAATGATTGAGATGTAATGCGCTCGTAAAAATTGTTGATGATGTTCTGATGATTGTGCACTGGTTTGTGGTGTTGATTAAGAAGTTATTTTTTAGATTCAGTCTGATAATATTCATTTTTTTAATGCCGTAAATACCTTGTAGCAAGTACGATGATATCCTGAATCATAAATTTCTTCCGGTAAGGTAACATCTTTATATTTAAGGTTGTGAGTTTTTCGTAAAAATAAAATATTCCGACATTTTTTTAGTTTGTTCTGCAAATAAATGTACACTTTCATTTTTTTTGTTCAGTACAAAATACACACTGTAACTCTAGTTGACATGATAAATGCACAAAATGTTCGATATTTACATCAATAAAATAAAATAAAACCTGCAATATTAAATATTTTATAACGTCCACAACGTACGATGCTTCACTGCCTAAGTTCAGAAATTTTAATAAACGTGTGCCAAAATTCAAATCTTAATCTTAAGAAATAAACCGAATACATTTATTAATCTTGTAAGCTTTACGTCAAATTCAAGGATAGGATCCCATCTCAATGTCATAGTTCGAAAACCACTGGTAAGATTCTAGTGTCACTTGCTTAAGGATAAAATCTAACGAAGTGGCCGAGAATTAAAACACGACATACGACCCACCTAGGAATTTAGCACAATTGCGATTAGAAAACCTAAGATATACTACTACCTGTATCTAGATTGATATCCTGCCACAGAATCACGCTGCTGGTACACTGTAATCACTTGCATCTGAACATTGTTGCACAGACTTTTTGCTTTTTTGTAATAAGTGTTACTATTTACACTGTTAAATAATATGTTCTTTTTTTATTATTATTATTTTATTCTCCTGTGACCAGTCTTCAATAAAATAGAGTAAGTAATGGTGAAATTCTGAGTTTTTTTTAAGTATAGGTTTAAGTAACGAAACTGGTTATATACACCTATTAAAAGTTCTGAAATTCACTTAGACGATAGGCGTCGCGACGCCTAGCTTTTGTTGTTTTCATAGGCATCCTTTATTTTAAGGAAATTGATTTGGCAGTACCTTACTTATATGAAACTGTAAAACTGTTTTTAGTTTAGCACATTGACGCTAAGTGGGCTTTCATTGGATACATTACTAGTTAAATTTTTCAATAAAAATTTTGGTATTCGATGTAAAATGTATGTAACTTACCGTAACCGCTCAGCTACGTTCGTCAGTAACATTTTTTTCATCACACCCTCTATGCGAGGACATTAAAAAGTGGGAAAATCGTGTCCTCAAAGCGAAGTCCTCAAATGGCATCTAACCTAACCACTCAGCCACGTTCGTCATAAACACTTTGTTTCATCACACCGTCTATGCGAGGACATTAAAAAGGCGGGAAAATCGTGTCCTCAAAGCGTAAGTCCTCGAACAGCACATAGTGTTTGGGGTCCTTATAGTGTACATTAAATTACCCAAGGGGTGTGTATAAATTTTTAAATGAAATATTTTCAAATTAAGAAATATACTGGGCTATAGTCGCCATAAATCTGAAACGAGTTCCATATGCACATTTAACAAAGTCACTGTCAAAGACTATGTTCCCATAACGCATACAAAGTTCTGATGTCCTCGCTCTGTACCATAAGTACGTATGTATGTATGTATGTATGTATGTATGTATGTATGTATGTATGTATGTATGTATGTATGTATGTATGTATGTATGTATGTATGTATGTATGTATGTATGTATGTATGTATGTATGTATGTATGTATGTATGTATGTATGTATGTATGTATGTATGTATGTATGTATGTATGTATGTATGTATGTATGTATGTATGTATGTATGTATGTATGTATGTATGTATGTATGTATGTATGTATGTATGTATGTATGTATGTATGTATGTATGTATGTATGTATGTATGTATGTATGTATGTATGTATGTATGTATGTATGTATGTATGTATGTATGTATGTATGTATGTATGTATGTATGTATGTATGTATGTATGTATGTATGTATGTATGTATGTATGTATGTATGTATGTATGTATGTATGTATGTATGTATGTATGTATGTATGTATGTATGTATGTATGTATGTATGTATGTATGTATGTATGTATGTATGTATGTATGTATGTATGTATGTATGTATGTATGTATGTATGTATGTATGTATGTATGTATGTATGTATGTATGTATGTATGTATGTATGTATGTATGTATGTATGTATGTATGTATGTATGTATGTATGTATGTATGTATGTATGTATGTATGTATGTATGTATGTATGTATGTATGTATGTATGTATGTATGTATGTATGTATGTATGTATGTATGTATGTATGTATGTATGTATGTATGTATGTATGTATGTATGTATGTATGTATGTATGTATGTATGTATGTATGTATGTATGTATGTATGTATGTATGTATGTATGTATGTATGTATGTATGTATGTATGTATGTATGTATGTATGTATGCATGCATGCATGGATGCATGCATGGATGCATGCATGGATGCATGCATGGATGCATGCATGGATGCATGCATGGATGCATGCATGGATGCATGCATGGATGCATGCATGGATGCATGCATGGATGCATGCATGGATGCATGCATGGATGCATGCATGGATGCATGCATGGATGCATGCATGGATGCATGCATGGATGCATGCATGGATGCATGCATGGATGCATGCATGGATGCATGCATGGATGCATGCATGGATGCATGCATGGATGCATGCATGGATGCATGCATGGATGCATGCATGGATGCATGCATGGATGCATGCATGGATGCATGCATGGATGCATGCATGGATGCATGCATGGATGCATGCATGGATGCATGGATGCATGGATGCATGGATGCATGGATGCATGTATGCATGTATGCATGTATGTATGTATGTATGTATGTATGTATGTATGTATGTATGTATTTATGTGGTCTAGGTTTTTTGAGGGCACATTATATAAACGTGTTATAGATTCTGATGAGCCTCATATTACAGGAGAAACCGGTTAGTCTCAGTAACGCGTCTTTATTTTTTGCCCAAAAATACCCCACAAAAAATTCTAATTCTATAAATGATTTTTATTATGGAACGATTTATTTTTAAAATACAGATTTTTGCCAAGCGATTAAACCTTTTAATAATTTTAATCAGTATATTTTTAAATGTTTTAAATGTTGTGAATTGTATTATATATTCAGATCTCTTGTGGCACACAGCTGTTATATGAGGTTGTTTTTATACATTCTATAATCATTTGTAATTTAAATTGTTGAATATAATTTTTTTTGACGTAATATTTGATATTATCTTAATTAGAAAATACCATCAATTATACGAAACTGGGTAATTCTTTATTATCGTATTACTAAATACTAAAATTTTAGGTTTTTGTACTTTTGGCTAAATAATCAAAAGCAGCATTTTAACGTTATGTCAATGTTGTCTGACGCGTCCTGATGTTGCTGGATGACGTCATAATAACGATTATCCGACCATCTTTAGCAGCAATTCGTTAGATAAAATTAAAGTCGCTACAACATCGACATGCGACTGACAGGGATGTGAAGGATGACCAACGATGTTGTTTTAACGTTGCGCGGAATACCAAGTTTTAAAGTAAGTTTTTCTAACTAAAAACTACTATTAAGCAGCCTACACACACTGAAACATGTTGCAATGCACGCATCGACTCCTAGGTTTCATGAAACGCAGCAGTTTCTGGTCGCCCCCATATTCTCCAATACGCCGATGCACAGTGGTCTCGCTTCACGTAAAACTCTGCCAAAAAGACATTTTACGAACATGTTTTCTGAGTGGAAATTATTCCTACACTAAAGTAAATAAGTAGAAGCTTCATTTGCCCAAATATTTTTTTGTTTGAAGTTGCTGTTATTAGGACCCCACACTTGACCTTTTCAGTAACACGCTAAACTAGCCCGCATGTATGCCCTAAAAGAGTGGAGAAATAGAAGAATAGATTCTTAAATTTAATTAACTTATTATACCGGGTGTAACAGGATCATGGTCCCCCCCCTTTTCTCCTTTAGTTTTGAAGATAATTGATTGAAATTTGGGATATCCTATATACATAATAAGCGGCACTTTTTGACATACAACTGGTTTTTTTTTCACTTCCGGTTTCGCCGGAAGTGCCACTATCTTTCGCTTTTTAAATAGAACACCCTATATATTATTGCATTTTTGAATTCTGCATAATTTTCTGAATCCAGCGATACTAAATAAGTGACATTTCAAACGTCAGTATTTTTTATATAATTTTTAGTTTTCCATTTAAGTGTGCCATGACGGTTCCGATTTATTCTAAATGACCTGTGTGATGCTAGAAAGATCAAAATCCCTTCAAAAATACTAAATTACGTGTTTTGTGAGTAAATAAAGTTCATCAAAATGGTTTTTGGGGAAAAACTCAGTTTTTTTTCAAATGGAACCATATTGGTACCATGGTACCATTTATTAGTTCCATTAATAAGAAATTTATTCATATGTCGTATTAAAATGTGCCATAAATACAAACAAAATTACAGCTAAAAGAAAATAAGAAAATACAATTTTTTTCTAATTAAATGTTAAGAAGTAACTAAATAAGGTGGCTTTGAAAACAATGAAATATTTAGCTTGTCAAACACCGGTGTTTTTATTGTGTCTTTAAAAATTGTTTAAAATTCTTGTTAATTGTGTTCAAAATGCCGCAAATTTATACAAGAGATGAAAAAGTGGACATGTTAATTATTTATGGGGAATGTAAAAAAAAAAATCCGTTGCGGATAGACACCTTTATGCTGAACGATATCCTGATAGACAATATACAGCGAGAAATTATTTTAATCGTCTTTAAAATCAATTCCGAAGTGAGCCCAAAAATGATCCCGAAGAAAATTTCATCTTGACGAAGGAACGGAAATTAATGTTTTGGCTCGAGTAGAAGTTCATAAGACTGTTTCTTTAAGGAAAATTGTGTTTGAAATGGAAATCAGTCACCAAACAGTAAGCTGAATTTTGCACAATTACCACTATAAATACCAATTGCAACAGCACGTGTACGAAAATGATTACGAACGTAAGGATGGAATATTGCAATTGTATTTTGCAGAATAACCTACAGGCAAACAATGATTTTTTGGGAATGATTTTATTTTCGGACGAGACTAGGTTTACAAATTTGGGATATTTAACCTACAAAATACAAAATATTGGTCACAAGAAAATCAAAATTTATTACGGGAGGGTAACTTTCAAGTGCGGTTCGGTTTCAATGTTTGTCTTGGAATAATCGGTAGTAGAATCATTGGTCTAATAATATTTGAAGCATCCCTGACTGGTGCCAGATACTTGGGATTTCTGCAAAATGAAATTGAGGACAGTTTAGTTGAATTACCTTTCCATTTACGACAGGGAATGTATTTCCAACAAGATGGCGCTCCTCCCCATAAATCAAGGATAGTAATTGATTACCTTCAACGGAGATTCTGAGAAAACGTAATTTCGACGAATGGTCCTGTGAGGTGGCCTCCAAGGTCACCTGATTTAACGCCCCTTGATTTCTTTGTTTGGGGTAATTTAAAAAAATATTGTCTATGCAACCGCCGCGCCGTTACAACCCGTGAAGACCTGGAGCTACGAGTAAGACGCGCAATTAATAGCATAACGGCCCAGCAATTTGCAAACGTTCTTCGAGAATAGCTATGCGAGTTCAGAAGTGCATTTACGTTAATGGACAGCTTTTGAACAACTGTTGTAATGTTTTGTGTTCATTTTTTGTATTCCAAAGCCATCTTATGTATAACAAGGTAATTGTATTATTTTCTTTTAGCTGTAATTTTATTTGTATATATCGCACATTTTAAAACGACACATGAATAAATTCCTTATTAATAGTACTAATAAATGGTACCACGGTACCAATATGGTTCCATTTGAAAAGATTGAGTTTGGCCCCAAAAACCATTTTGTTGAACTTTATTTGCTCATAAATCACGTAATTTAGCATTTTTGACGGGCGCGCCAATATCCATTTGGCATGATGACGGTCTCGGATGCTAGGGCCAGGCAGGACTATTGCCTTTTTACCCTAGTCATCGCTGTAGACCTGGACCGGCCTCGTGCAGGGCGGGTTAACTTACTTTACGAACGGCCCCACTCACAAATGTGAGCGGTGCCGAAGATTTCGGTCAACCTCCCTGGGTCCTGGCTGATGAACCCTGCTGGCTAGGGCCTCTTCTGGCGCTCTTCTGTCTTCGTCTTCTTTCTTCGCCAGCTTGTCACCCCCGGGGGTAGTCATCTGTCTGTCAGGGACTGTGTGGATATTCTGTAACTTGGGATTGACTGCCAGTACGCAAAGTGTCAATTGACACATTGTCATCTGGATCATCGGACAAGGTGAGGATGAACTGTGTAGCTCTAGGAGGTGAAGGCCTAAGTGCTTTCTTAGCACTTTCGTCCTTCACGGAGCCAGGGGGACAACGGGCACTGGTCGGTTTACTGACCGGCGCCCGCAAGGTTTGTGGGAGGGTGGTTGGTCGTGTCATGTCTTTTCAGTGGGTTTGGTCCATCTGTAAGGAAAGGATTAGTTATACTTACCCGTTATCCAGTAACTGTACCTTCGGCCTCTTGTGCCTCGGTGCGTCGGCCGGATCATAGGAGGTGGCCTCCCTGATCAGCGGGTTCCTGTGCTCCTCAGCTAAGGTGTACAGTTTTTTCGCTCTATCCCGGATGAATTTTTTTTTTGACGGGATTTCGATTTTTCTAGCATTACACGAGTCATTTAGAATAAATCGGAACCGTCATGGCACACTTAAATGGAAAACTAAATATTACCTATATTATAAAAAATATTGACGTGTGAAATATCATTTATTTGGTATCGTTGGATTCAGAAAATTATACAGAAGTCATAAATGCAATAATATACAGGGTGTTCCATATAAAAATCGAAAGTTAGTGTCACTTCCGGCGAAACCGGAAGTGAAAAAATCACTTGTATGTCAAAAAGTGTCGCTTACTATGCATATACGATATCCCAAATTTCAATCAATTATCTTCAAAACTAAATGAGAAAAGGGGGCGTGATTGTGAAACTTCAGAAGTCTTTTATGCCGCATTTTAAGCAGCGTTGGAACAAAGCAGGAAGGTCTACGGATGCATTTTTGAAAAGATACACTGAATGGCTTGATGAGGATTTCCATGTACAAGTCGATAAGGAGGAGGGGCCTTCTACATCGTCGGGAGCGAAAAGGGGAGGGCCGTGTAAGGATTATGAACCATCATCTGAGCGAAGCAAAAACAGGAAGGCAGTAAAGCTTTTTCTGGACTCTGGACTTGATCACATTTATCATTCTTACATACAAGGACTGAAATCTATTGGTGAAGTAAAGCAGGGTGCCATTATTGATAAATTACGTTTTGCATCATCAGAAATCTTGGAAATAGTTCATACAGATTTACTGGAAAGATCATCTGCAGTACCATATTCTAACGAAGATGTTCTAGCAATCTTACTCGATTTAGATTTAACGAAACAACCATATGAGTATCTACGGAGTTATATTATGAGCAAAGGTTTCCCACGTATAAGCGGATGATAGAAGCTAAAAAGAAATATTATCCGAATGATGTGACAATAATCGACATAATTGAGAAGGTAAAATTGCAATCCCTCTTAAATCACACAGCCAATAGACTACTAATGATTGATTCACTTAACCTGCTGATGAAACGGGATTGATTTTATGAAGTAAATGGGGAATTGATGGATCTTCTGGGCAAAGCTAATATAAACAAATTTTAGCAGGCGAAAGTGAACTAATATCGGATTCCAATTTGTTGATATTTTCGCTTGTCCCACTTAGATTTGTTGATGAAAGCAGTGGTAATAACATCTGGCTAAATCCGTCAACTTCATCAATACGATTTTGTCGGCTTATTCTCTTAGAATTTGCGAAAGAAACTCCCCAAAAAAACCGGAAGTGTTGTTGCAGAAATTGAGTCACAAATACTAACATTAACATGTTCCTACATAATCAAAAATTAAGTATGTGGTTCAAGTGTTAATAAATACATTATCGAATGTCACATGTACGGTATGCTTAGCTAAACCAACAAAAATCTTTCACGTGTAACGCAAAAACCAGAAAGAGGAGAAACATTCAGATTTGGGCTCTCCATTTTAGATGCTTGGATTAGATTTATGGAGTTAGTTCTTCACATATCTTTTAATATGTCATTTACAAAATGGTCCACGAGAACCGATGAACATAAACAGCAAAAAAATGTTACCATGAACGGTTTAGAAATAATTTGGATTTAGTAGTAGATAAACCTCGTCAAGTTAGTGGAACTAGCAATGTCGGAAATACTGCAAGAAGGTTTTTAGCAACTTTGTGACGTTACCTTCTTTTCTACACAAGAGCAGAAGTGTCACTTTGACGCCAAAACTACGGCGGTGCTCACGGTACGGATATCTCGGGCGCCAGTTTCTGTTTAGAGTGCAGAAACACCACTTTACTCTATCGGCGGGACGATAGAGGCCGGGCAACTACAGTGAAGAAACGGATAAGCCAGGGGTTGGGAAAAGGTAACTTACACACTACAGCTAATGAAACGACTCTCATTCAATATATTTACATTTATTCTACACACTAATTACTATTTACACTATATATACATCTTCATATTTACAACTTATTCTACAAGCGGTATTTATGATAGGCGAGCGGGGACAGTAAGCGGGCGAACAAGCGGTGTGACGCGGTAATACGGGACTAGGCAGTGAAAAAGATGACCAGCAATAATGAGTCGGCCATAAGCAAACGGCGGACGGATGCCAGGAGGGGAAGCAAGCGTTAATACAAGCACACTATGACTATGTCTATATATGGCAGTTATTTACTATACCTTTATTTACCAAACCTTAATACCTACTTCCGTATCCTGGGCTGCTTCCTCTCTGGAGCGATCGATGTCGGCACATCTGGTCGGTACTGGAGGCAGCAACGTACTGTCCTGGACGCTCTGAAAAATCCTCAAGCTACTAAACACTATATACCTCTATACTCACGACATTACTTACTGTGCTAGTCGGCGTGGTGCTTCGGTCGGCGGCCATACGGGAACTGACTTGTTTGAAAAATCCTCAAGCTACTAAACACTGCCAAAAGCAGAAGTAGGAGGACGTGGTAGTCATGCGCGGAATATTGCAATTACGTCACCTTTTAAGGAAAAATTCGCAATTAAATTGAAATACCTATATCCTTATACTCACAAGATTACTTACTGTGCTGGTCGGCGTGGTTCTCCGGTGAGCGGCCAGACGGAAACTGACTTGTTTGTTTCCAGTCTCGGGGTCCTTCACGGTAGGGCGGGCACAGGAGTGCTGTGGGCAATATGCGCGATTCGCGTTTCGCGATTCACGTACTGCCTGCAGCTCGGCATATTTGGAATGTTTATACAAACGGATCAATACTACCTATCTTATAAATAACAATTATACTATTATTAATGAGCAACTGACAATACCACTATTAAGGGCGCAGTACTACAATGTTTAAAATATCTTTTGAATCCGACAAATAGCACCTAGTTACATCACTTCGTTACAACTTTACCTGTACATCTGAAATAACAGGAGTTGATGAAGAATTGATTAAACGATTTTGTATTATACTTCAAACTATGTCTTGTGGTAAGACCATTAACGTAACAAAGTTCGTTAACTACACAGACGTATTACAGCTAAGCTTTATGTAAGAAACTATAATTGGTGCTATGATGCCCACTTCAGTTCACAAAGTTTTGACACACGGAAAAAACATATTTGGATATAGTGCTATTTTACCCCTTGGACAATTATCTGAAGATGCTCAAGAATGTAGATACAAAGATTACAAAAAAAATGATAATTCATCATTCTAGAAAGTGTTCCAGGTCAGCAACTAACGAAGATATTTTTCACAGTTTATTGTGCACATCCAATCCATTCATAACAAGCATTAAATACGAACCTCACAGAATTACGTGAAACTCGATGAGGAAGCTTTGGTTTTACTGGACACATCAAATTAATATTTCTCCTTCTCTATAATTATGTAGTTTACTATATTATTCCACAATAAGCTTTAACTTTTTTTGTTAAAGGTGGGTTACTCAATGTATCACAAATTATATATTATCTATATAAGTCCAGTCATTTATGCTATACCTTTATTTCTTACTACTTACTTATCAATAAACACCTTATCAACTTTTTCGTTTTAATTGTTAAGGGAACTAAAAAAATTTTTTGTCTTATCAGATACAACTTTTCAAAAAATACTTTTTTTTTAATTTTACGAAATTATTGCATACATAGTAAACTGTGTATGGGAAACTGATTTATTAAATTCCACTCACAAAGAAGCAGACACTAGACTTTTACTATAAATTTTGGAGGCAAAACTTGAATGATATTCAAGAAGTATAGTTGATTGTAAATATACAGTTGTATTACTATTGCTTGCGTACTTGAAAGGGGAATTGACTAAAGAAAGTTGGGTAAAAACTGGAGCAAAAGACAATATACGTTTCATAGCATTGCATGAAATGCACAAATTGACGAAAACTTGTTAAAAAAATATACCCGCTTTTCACGCTCTTCGTGGATGTGATATTACAAATCAGTTTGTTAGACTTGGTAAAAAATCGTGTTGAAAATTTTTTTAGTAGCAAAAATTATACGCATAAAACTATGTTCTGTGGAGGTTCCGTTGATACAAGCTGAATTTTATATAAAATGAACGCTTATGTACTGATGTTTCAAAATCCCGAGGCCATCAAAAATCGTCTTGTACAAAAGGGAACTAAAGTAAAAAAACGAGTTAAGCATACAGGGTGGGCAAATTTCAATGTTTGCATAGGGTAACTCAGTAACTGTAAGAGATATAAAAAAATGGAAGACGCATCCTCATCTCTTTTTTTTTTTAGATAAATTCACTGGCGAAAATAAAAATTTGCTATCGTCTTTTGTTTTCGAATTATAGACAAATGTTCGATTTTTCGACTTTTAGACGCATGTCAAAATCTTGGTTGTTTATAAAGTTATGTAAAAACAACTTTTACATTCTTGAGGTACTTTTTTTTGTATAATACAGTGGCTTTGAGAAAATTAAAAAAAGGCATTTTCGAGTTATGGCATAAAGTTGTATTTTTTTAAATGGAAATCATAGTTGGCTATGATTTAGTTAAAAAGGAAATTTTTGTCCCTTTCAAACTATATATCATATATGTGGGGTCGCTTTTGATGTGTAAGTATTTAATAGCGAAAATAATCTTTTAATGGACTTCATTTTGCGTATGTCATTTATGACTATGTTTATCCGTTTGTCAGTAAATTGCATATTAACAATTTTGTTTCCGTCACAATTACACCCCTTTAATCGTAAAAGTGAAGATGACGAAAATTACGAGATATATGATGTGCTAGAATGCTTTATTCAAATTAATAACAATTGCGATATGCAGCCGAACTATATTTCAATCGCTATCCAGAAATAAAGCTATTTTTAAGGGGTTAAAAGAAAATCTCATTAATTGTGGGTCCTTCAACAAGCCAAGACCAAAAAATTGCAACATTGAAGATGCTGAAGGAACTTCTATAACTGTAATTGGAATGGCAGTTGCAAATCCTTCAATTTCAAGTCGTCAAATTGAAACTGAGTCTGGGATTTCAAGACGTCGAGCTTTGGGTATTTTGAAGACACACAAATTCAGGCCTTATACAATAAGGAAACAACATCACCTGCAACCAACTGATTGATCTTCAGCAACGATTGGAGTTTTGCATAATGGTATCGTCAAAAAAGTTAACAAGATCCAGTCTTCTCTAAAAATGTAGTTTGGACAGATGAAGCCTACATTAGCAGTGCAGGAATTTTCAACAGGCATAACGAGCACTATTGGTCTGATATGAACCCTCACCGTACCGTTGACGTGCGATCTCAGAGACGCTTTGATTTTAGTGTTTGGTGTGTCCTACGTGGCAAGCGTATTTTAACGTATCACATATATCAAGAAAATCTTAATGGCCAACGGTACTACGAAATCTTAAACCAGAAAATTATTGAGGAATTTATGGACAATCTACCCTTAATTGAGGCAAGAAATCAGTTCTTCCAACAAGATGGTGCACCACCTTATAATATCAGGACCGTTTCAAAATTACTAAATACCAATTTTGGAAATAACTGGATGGGAAGTAACGAACCAATGAGGTGGCCACCACGATTACCTGACTTAACGCCACTGGATTTTTTATTTTAGGGCTACATTAAAGACAAATTATACAAGAAAACTAGTACCGACAGAAATTAACTCTGACAAAAATTTATAGACTGTGTTAATTCCATTTCAAATCTTCATATTTATAATGCAGTTCAGATTGTTATGAAGAGGTGTAATTTATGGTAATTTATGTAACATAACGCACATCAGTTTAAACATATACTTTATTTGGATTTTTATTTTGTAATTGTAATGTATTATAAAATTAGATATAAATATCTGATTTTTTGGTCTTGGCTTGTTGAGGACCCACAATTAATGAGATTTTCTTTTAACCTCTTAAAAATAGCTTTATTAAGTTGACTTATTTCTGAATAGCGATTGAAATATATTTCGGATGCAATATTACAATTGTTATTACATTACTATGAATAAAGCATTCTAGCATATCATATTTCTCGTAATATTTGTAAGACATCTTCACTTTTACGATTAAATGGGGTGTAATTATGACGAAAACAAAATGATTAATATGCAATTTACTGACAAACAGATAAACACTGTCATAGATAGATGACACACGCCTACTTGCAATAAATATAAAAAGAGCGCAAAAAGTACTCTACTAATAGAGTATTTTCGCTATTAAATACTTAGACATCAAAAGCTACCCCACATATGATTTAGTTTGACAGAGAAAAAAATTCCTTTTTAACTAAACCGTAGCCAACTATATGATTCCCATTTAAAGAAATACAACTTTATGCCATAACTCGATATTGCACTTTTTTTTTTTAATTTTCTTGACGCCACTGTATTATACAGAAAAGAGTGTCTTAAGAATGTAAAAGTAGTCGAAAAATCGAACTTTTGCTTATAACTCGAAAACAAAAGATGATAAAAATTTTGTTTTCGCCAGTAAATTCGTCTGATAAAAAGAGACTGAGAATGTGTCTTCTATTTTTTTTGTATCTCACAGTAGTTACCAAGTTACCCTATAGAACATCGAAATTTGCCCACCCTGTATATTGGCAAAAAAGAGACGAATTGCAATTTTTTTATATATTTTTTAGGAAAGGTTGTGTAGAGCAAATATTTTTTTATAATTTTCAAATATTATGTTACACATTGGGGCTTACGAGAGAACGAAACTTAAAACGGCAGTATCTCGATTTAAAATGCTTCTTTCAATTTAAACATTTTTTTGCGTTTCTCACGTATTATCTCCGAAATGAAAGCCCAAATGAAAATGTTGTACTCTTAAGAAAAGTTTACCTTATCCTCTCTGAATAAAACGGTGTAGGATTTATAATTTTATGTTTAATTAATAATAAATAAGTTATACATCTAAAGGCAATGTGATGCAAACGCCGGCAGATGAAATTCGGCCTTATAAAATGTGTAAGCGCTCATAAAATAATCGATAACTAATTACGGAATCATCGTAATTAAAAAATAAGATAATGTTTAGAACCCTAAAATTCCATTTTACGATTAATAAGTATTTTTTTGATAACATTTACAGTAAAGTAGTTAGAGGCGTGTTAAACAGAAAGATTGTTTGATCAAAACAGCAAATTTCAGGAGCACCCTTAAACGTGACTTTCTGCATTTAACTGTGTACTTTCAGAATTGTTTAATTAATTATTTTTTAATGTTTACGTTGACAAAAATTGTATTATTATACATATAACAACCTCAAAGCGCAAACAGAAATCACAATTTGAAGGCTGGTGAACTGTACTATAAATCCAAAACCTACACCAACGTTCACAATCGTATACGGAAGTTGATCAGACATTAAAACTTCTCTATTTTACGTTGGTCACAAGTAATTGATAAGATATGCGTTAGTCGGCTAGTTGTCCTGGCTGCCCTGATGAGGATTTTCTACACCTAATACAAAGCTGCTTGGGATAAAATATCGGATTTTTAACACGCTTTTATTAGCTTCACCTGTATGTTTGTGAGTTTGTTTGTTTGTAACCGACTCTTTGGACTCGACTTTGACCCACTTTAAACGGACAGATTTAATTGAAACTTTGTACACTTACGAAGAACCGGTAACAATACAATAATTTGATAAGTTTATATCATTATCCTGATCAGGATCGCCAGAATTAAATAATTTCCTCACGTATCCTCTACGTGAGAGCAAGTGGCTTATTACTGTTAGTACATTCCGTGATTCTCAGTTCGTTCGTTGGCCGAACGGGCTAAGGAGCAAGTCTTAGTCGACGCGAAACGACGGACTCCTCGGGCGTGAGTTCAAATCCCGTCTATGGCTGAAAAAAAATATATATATATTTTTTCAGAAGTATCTGTTGGATCGTAATATGTTATAATATCAGCATCAATAAGCAATATAAATATAGTTTAAAAAAACTAAAAAACACGCTTTCATAGCACATCAAACTAAAAAGTGAAAAATAAATATAGTTTAAAAAAAACTAAAAAACACGTTTTTAAAGCACATCAAACTAAAAAGTGGAAAATAATTATTAATATAAACTGAAAACATTAATGAACGAAAAATACTAGTATTATTGTGAAAAAAGCGTGGGGCGCTTTGTGCCATATTTTTCGTATATCGAGCAACCCACGCTTTTTTCGCAATAATACTAGTATTTTTCGTTCATTATTGTTTTCAGTTTATATTAATAATTATTTTTCACTTTTTAGTTTGATGTGCTTTAAAAGCGTGTTTTTTAGTTTTTTTAAACTATATTTATTTAAAAATGTGTATTTAGTCAAAGGAAGCCTGTTGAAACTGCATTTGGGCGGACAAATTCCAAATAAAAGCTTGCAGTGGTACAAATTATCAGTGACTCGATGAATTCTTATAAATAAATAGTTTCTGAACGTTCTCGTAATATTTCTAGAACAACAAAAACAGGTGATAGTTTTCGTAAATACCCAATATTTAAAATAAAAATAAAAAATGAAAACTTTTCATTTTTTCCTTTTTGGTTCGAATTTACCTAAAAAATATGTACAAACTGATGATATATTACAAATACTCAGGCATTGTCATATAAGCTGTTTTAAGTCCAAATTGTAAAGTATAATACTGTTTTATGTATACAAATTGAATAATAAACATCCGCAAAGTGGCACACGTCATTATAACCGGAAACTACCTGCCATCTAGATTTGTTTAAAGCTCTCTTGTGAAATAACAAGTCTACAACAAAAAGAACAGCTTCGAGCAGAAACAAAGAAGTTTTGATATTGTCTTTTAATCCTTTCTATTATAACTTTTGAGGATATTTCAGGAATTGTATAAAATTCAACTTTTCTACACCAGTTATTCTATAAATCGGATTTAACAACGTTTATCTGAAAATGAGTTTTACCAAAAAAGGGGATTTGAAAATGATTGGCGTTAGTCCATTCACAAGTTTTACTAAAGGGGTGAAGACCTTTCTGTACAAACTTTTGTTTATGATTACAGTATGGCTAAATAAATTTACCTATATTTAAATATTTGAGGAAAGAAAAATTAATAATATCAAGCCGTTAGTGACAAATTATAGCTATTAATGTAACGAGATTATGTGATTTATAATAATCGAGGACGTTGCCAGGTGATGAGGTGATAGCCGAGTCGCCTGGCAATGTCGAGATGGTTTAAATCATATAATAATCGAGTTACATTCAAAGCTTTATCGTATCATTGACAACGATGACGTGAAAAGCTCAACAACTTTGGTTGTCATTTTAGCGTGCCAAACTTTGGTGAAATCATGGAAGATATTGATATTCCTGAAAATATACTTGCTGCTGCTAACACTGTAAGATTAAATTTGCTTCCGGATAAATCAAAAATCCCTTACAAAAAAAGAATATCTTCAGTTTTGTGAGTGGCCAGATAGAGAACAGGTTCAAGGTGCTGGACAAACGGTAATACCTGCTTGTTCTGTGAAACTCTCAAATCAATACTCCCCATCATCTTTGTGACCTAAATATTCTATGTTACGAGCTTGTTTGGAGTTGAAGGAAAGAGTGGAAATCGACAAGTATGGCGCTTTGATACGATTCACTAAAAAAAAAATGTGGGATATAGAGCTAAAAAATCGAAAGTATTCACGAAAGAGCAGGTTAGTGAATTTGTTTGTACTGCCCCAGACGAGACATTTTTAATGATGAAAGTAGCTTTTTAATTGGAATTGGCGGAGCTTGTAGAACCAAGGAATTAACGATGTTCATAGAAAATGTTGAAATTCTAGAGAGCAACCTAGTAATCACAATTCCTGACTCAAAAACCCACAAGAAAAGGTTTTTTGCGATGATATCTGACGGAGACGTTAATCCTGTGGCTTTATTTAAAAAATATATAGCATTACGTCCAACTTATACTTCGTATAGAAGATTGTTCGTATCATATAGAAACAGAAAATGCACCGTTCAGCCTTGTGGTATCCATTTATTTTCTAAAATACCTGAGAAAATTGTTATGTATCTCAAACTTGAAAATCCAACTATGTATACTGATCACTGTATTCGAAGATCTTCTTTTCTTGTTAATGCTGGTGGAGACATATTAGATTTACAAGAAGGGTATTTAGAAGATAACTTGAGTAACAAGGTTTCCATTGCGCGAAAAATTCAAGTTGGAGACGTTTCTGTAAACACTATCATGTACTAAAGAGACCATCGAACTGAGAAAGAATGTTGCTAGGCAAGATTCAGTGGACATGACCATCATTTTGAACAATAATGGTGTATCAGGTGTATCTATCAAATTTGAAAACTGTCAAAATATTCACGTCAATGTTCATAAATAATTACTATAAAATAAAATTCGTAAAAGAATCGTATCAAGGGTATTATGATATGGTAACTAACGTATTATGTATTGTAACTAACGTATTATGTGCTACTAAGTTATTGTGAAGTTGTTGTAATATTATGATATTAATAATTATCAATAATGATTTAACTGAAAGGAACCTCAATTTTCAATGATACGATTTTGAGGGGCTTGCCGTGTAGGATAGAGGGATGATGATAGGAATACAAGTATTACAGTAAAATATGTCCCCCTTGGAAATAAGGTCAACGTGTTTCATCAATTTTTAAAAAAAAATTTATCCAAAGTTATTCGGGGTGCCTACTTTTGTTTGGGACACCCTATATATATATATATGCATAAACAATAATAATGGTCCTAACACTTTAAGTGGCACCATCTTTTTTCTAAAGGTAATATTATCTAATTCATCATTATTGCAGTGAAAGAATTATTAATTATTTGTAAATTAAATTTTATTAAATAAAAAAAACCGTCCACCGCCGTGCTGAATCGAACTCGTATCACTACACTACACGAATCGAATTCTGATTTCAGCCAACACTTTACAGTTTTAATTGCAGCTCGTGTTGCCACATCGAGGATATTAGGACAAATATTCATGAAAAATAGGCCTCAGATCGTTTGAAAGCAACTGATTCAAACTGTACATATAATTTAGCGAACTTTTTTACAGGACAAATTTAGGTATGAATTTTCTGGTTGTTAGAATAGCTCTCAGTCGCAGTTTTAATGATTGGTGCTGGAATAGTGATTTAACTTTAATCTGCTATTAAAGAGGGATATTAAACATCTTATTTAAATGTTATTACTAAACACCGCATCTCAGGTAGTCATTTCGCAAATATCAGTGGCGGAATCAGCTCGTGTGCGAACACATTAATATTTTCATGTGCAAGAATGATATACAATACGAAATAGACAATATCGTACCTAGCTTTTGACGGGTGATTTTTCGAATGTCCAAAATTAAATGAACGCTGAACATTTGGCAAAAAAAGCACTATTGCACTGTAAAAATTATTATTTTTTGGCACTAGAATAAAAGTGTATTATTAATAATTATTCTAAATGGTTTAGAGTTGAAGTTCGGCGTCTGTCATTAAAAATCAATTTGTAGTCTGAAAAGAACCGTTCCACATCTACTGACATAACTGGAGCATATTTGAAATACTGAAAGTTTTAAAACGTTTGATTTTCATGTACACACGATAACATTTTTATAGTATTTTTAATAAATTTCTATGCCATTAAACTCTAGTGCCGAGTTGTTTTATATATCCACGGTATTTCGAGAAGGAACACGTTGAGATGTTTTTCACAATAAAATGCCTAAGACTGTCTCTGTTGAAATGGAATTGCAAACTGCTGATATTCGCTAAAGATGTATCTTCAATTGTGATGTATATAGGTCGTGGGGGTTCTCTCTTACGCGTATGTCTGCTTATTTATTTGAACTGCGACATATAGTCGTTTTCAATTTATAACAGACCTTTTACTATCATACAAAACCTACATTTAATTTAGTGCTTTGTTATTTAATTTTAGTTAATTCATATGGGTTTAATTAAGGTAAATTTATTGTAGACTTTTTCAGTAATCTTCAACATTTAAAAAGTGACAATACAGCTTATATTTGTATACGACGGCACCCACATTTAAAATACAGTTTTTTGTTTCTTCACTGTTTCAGTCAATTACACGAGTACATAAAAGTTATATAAATATACTAAGAAATCTAAATATATGTTCATAGGAAATAATTGTAAATGAAACAACAATCATAATTCATTAAATATATCGGTAAATAATAACACTCTGGAAAAAGTTACTGAAATGAAATATTTAGGAGTCATAATAGATAAATTTGAATTTTAAAAGACACGCAAATTTCATTATGAATAAAATGTCAAAAAAAATTTCACTTTTTATATAGAATAGGATTATCTCTTAGCATGTATACATAATTATTTTTATACAAAGCAATGATTGCGCCTCATTTAGAATTTTATTCAACAGTTTTATTCAATATAAGTTAAAATTAAATACAACAAATACAAAAAATACAAAACCGAGCAATGAGAATTATACTAGGATGTAATAGGTATACACCTATAAAATTAATGTTGTAAATTTTAAGCTTTATGTGTACACCAAAGAGTCATATTTAAAACATTAATTTTTATCTATAAAATGAAAAACAAAATGTTACCAGCCTATGCAATAGATTAAAGTATTGTTACGCCACTGGACTGTGCAGACTGGTTAGATTAGGCTGGAATTGTACACGAACGGCCGGGAATATTCTGGAGTGCTCTAGACTGGGTCAATGGATGTATAAATAAGACGCACGGTGGGCCGAGATTTAATCTGAAGTTGAACGTGAACGAGTAAAGAAGAAATAAGAAAGAGACTTATAAGTGTTCAGTTGTGATTATAGTTAAGACATTAATTAATCTATTGTTATTAATTGTTAATTAGTAAATAAAGTAGTGAATAAGTGTTACCTGGACTTTCAATCAACGAATCTACGAGTAGAGGTGTTTGTGTGGATAGCAAACACGTAACAATTTGGTGTCGGAAGTGGATTGGAAGAGAAATTTCTGGAAAATTCGAAAAGGTTCTACAGTGTTCTTCTCAGAAATTAGTGGTAACACGGAGAATTAAGCTACTGGACAGTGTTTGGAGGACTATTTCTGGACTGAGTAGTGACTTTAAAGTGGATTTTCGAGACGTTTCTAGAACATTCGATTTAGAAATAGCTGCAAATACGTGAGTGCCGCTAGTAATAACGTGTTGTAGACTGAGAAAAAGGACTACTAGTGCAATTTCGGGAAAATTCTAGAACATTCTATTTGGAAACTACAGGAGATACGTGAATTGTGTCGACGGGAACGTGTTGTAGACTCAAAACAAGACTTATTAGTGATATTTCGTGAAAATTCTCGAACATTCCATTGGACAATTAGTGGAGATAAGTGAATTTTGTCAACACAAAAGAGGTATAGACTCTAAATAAGACTTTCTAGTGCTGTTTCGAGATTTTTCTGGAACATTCCATTATTAAAATAGACGTGATATCAATATTTTACGGACTTTATAGTGTAATAAACTTTATTTTGAACTGATTTACGTGTCGTGAGTTAATGCCAACAACAAGAAGCATGGCGGAGAAACAAACACAAGACTTACTTGCAGCATTGGTGCAACAAATGGAAGAACAGAAAAGAGAACGCCAGGAAGAATTAAGAAAGATTATGGAAGATCAAGAGAGAAGACGACAGGAAGAAAAAGAAGAACAAAGGAAAATTATGGAAGATCAAGAAAGAAAGCGACAGGAAGAAAAAGAAGATCAAGAGAGAAAACGTCAGGAAGAAAAAGAAGTCTTGACAAAAATGATCGAAGGCCTGGAAATAAGACGACAAGAAGAAAAAGAAGAACAAGAGAGAAGACGGCAAGAAGAAAAAGAAGAACAAGAGAGAAGACGTCAGGAAGAAAAAGAAGAACAAGGAAGAATACGACAAGAAGAGAAAGACGAACAGAGAAAAATTATGGAGGCTCAAGAGAGAAAACGCCAGGAAGAAAAAGAAGACTTAAGAAAAATGATGGAGGGCTTGGAAATAAGACGATTGGAGGAAAACGAAGATATAAAAAGAAGCCTAGAGGAACAGCAGGCCGCTATTTTCTCCCTCACTGAAAAATTTAAAGGAGATGTTATCGAAAAAGTCACTGAAGTCGCAGGGAAAGTCTGTGAAGTCGAAGGACAAGTTAATGAATTTAAAGGAGAGGTCAGTGAAGTTAAAGAAAAAGTCAGCCAAGTTGAAGGGGAAATAACCGAAGTGAGAGGAGAAGTAGCCCGACTCAAACAACAATTAAGAGAGAAGGGTGGCCAATTAGTACTGTCATCTGGTGCTAGGTTACAACCACCTTCATTCGACGGTCAAAGTTCATGGTCAACTTATAAGAGACAATTTGAGGCAGCTGCGCGTTCAAATAACTGGAACGATGAGGAAAAGGCAACAGCATTGGTATTAGCACTAAGGGGCCAAGCATTAGACCTGCTCCAAACAATTCCTGCCGCACAGCAACAAAACTTTAATATTTTGGAGGCAGCGTTAGAACTAAGATATGGCGACCAACATCTCGCCCAAGTATATCAGGCTCAGCTCAAATCACGCAGACAACGAGGTGGAGAAAGCCTCCAGGAGTTCGAGGCTGCGGTAGAAAGATTAGCCCATCTAGCCTATCCTGAAGCACCAATGGAATTTCAACAACAGTTAGCAGTTGGTACATTTATTGATGGAGTAAGAGACCAGGAAGTTAGGCGAATTCTTAAGTTGGCCAGGCATAAGTTTAGTAGTGAGGCTTTAGTACATGCACTGGAGATTGAGGCTGCCTATAAGGATACCACACAATCAAATCAAAGAGTACGAGCTGTGAGTGTGGAGGAAGACAAGCCAGACAACACAACACAAAACCTGATATCTGATCTACACAAGATGATGACCCAACTATTGACAAAATCGAACTCCCAGCAGAGACAAGACCAACAACAAAGTAGTGGGAGACCGAATGGAGGCATCCGTTGTTATAGGTGTGGCAAAGTGGGCCATATCAAGAGAAACTGTCGTCAACGCAGCCCAGAAAGGGTAAATGCTGCTGTGGTTGAGGAGCCACAGGAAAACTGAAGATGGCTGGCAATTTGGGGGCTGCGCTGGCCAAGAAATGTTGTGACCCCCCGAGAAATAAAAGTTTCCCAACTTCGGAGAGTTCAAAGTAGTCTGTTGTTGGAGGGTTATGTAAATAAGAAGAAATGTGTGTTCACAATCGACACAGGAGCTACGTCATCAATAGTACGGGCAGGATTCATAATGGGTTTCAAAGTAAATAAAGAACAGAATGGATTAGTCATCCGAACAGCTACGGGAGATAGGGCGGCGGTTCATGGGGAAGTCGACATGGAGCTGCAGATTGGCCGCTTATGTTTTAAACATCAGGTTATCGTAGCTGACATTACAGATGACTTCATTTTAGGATTAGACGTTATGGAAAAATATGGATTTGTGCTTGACGTTGGAGAACGAGTTCTCAGGATTGGAAATGAAGAAATTATTCTTTCAACGGCAGATGAAAAATTCCATAATATTAGACTACTAACTTCGAGGACCATAAAAATTCCTGCAAGAACAGAGAAAGTAATTGAGGCAGTCCTGGAGGAAAATTCTGTAGGATACCGCTTTGGCCTCGTTGAGAAGGATGACTCAATTAAAATGACAGACAATGTGATCCTGGCAAGGACTTTAACACAGACTACAGATAAGATACCGATTAGAATGGTTAACCTAAATTCACACTCAGTGACGTTCAAAGAAGGCGAAGCAATTGGCACCTACGAACCAGTCACATGGATTGCGAGATGTGAAGAACAAATCATTCGAGCTTCGTCAACAGATATGGACCAAGAAGTTGTAAGAATGTTAAATGCCCAGTTAGAACATTTAACTCCAGATGAACATAGAGAAGCTTTAAAATTTTTGAAGAAGGAAAGTACAGTATTTGCAAAGGACACAGAAGCTCTTACAAAGACCAACATAGTGCAACATCGCATAAATACTGGTGAATCAGCTCCTATTCGTCAACCATCTAGGAGGCTCCCATTAGCAAAACAAGAAGAGGCTTCTGCAATGGTACAGAAGATGCTTAAAGACGGAGTTATTGAGGAATCAACCAGTCCTTGGTCATCGCCAGTAGTTTTGGTTGCTAAGAAAGATGGAACTTTAAGATTCTGTGTCGACTACAGAAAGCTGAATGACGTCACTAGAAAAGACAGCTATCCGTTACCCCGAATTGATGACACACTAAGTACGCTGGCAGGTTCACAGTGGTTTTCCACTCTAGATCTTCGAAGTGGATATTGGCAAGTGGGACTTCATCCAGATGACAAAGACAAGACAGCCTTTTCGACAGGAAGTGGCCTTTATCAATTCACTGTGATGCCTTTCGGCCTGTGCAATGCGCCAGCGACTTTTGAAAGACTAATGGAACTGGTACTACGAGGACTAACTTGGAAGACATGTCTAGTTTATCTTGATGATGTGATGGTTATGGGACGGGATTTTAAGGAGCATTTGAAGAACCTTCAAGAAGTGTTTGGAAGAATTAAAAATGCACACCTGAAATTGAATCCCAAAAAGTGCCTTATGTTCCAGAAAGAGGTAAAATTCCTAGGACATGTCGTGTCGTCGGAGGGGATAAGAACAGACCCAGACAAGATTTCCTCAGTACGAGATTGGCCGAGGCCTTCAAATGTTCACGAAGTACGAAGCTTCCTTGGTCTATGCACTTATTACAGACGATTTGTGGAACGATTTGCTGATATTGCGAAGCCACTACACCGGCTTACAGAAGAGAAGGTTCAGTACCAATGGACACAAGAGTGCGAAACATCATTCAGAACACTAAAATCAGTACTGTGTTCGAGTCCGATTCTTTCATACCCAGAACGGAAAGGTCTCTACGTATTAGACACAGATGCCAGTAATTCTGGACTTGGATGTGTTCTTTCCCAAATTCAAAATGGACAGGAAAAAGTAATTGAATACTTCAGCAAGACGTTGTCGAAGCCAGAACGTAACTATTGTGTGACACGGAAGGAACTATTGGCCATTGTCAAGTCCATAGACCATTTTCACAAATACCTATATGGACAACATTTTAAAGTTAGGACCGACCATGCTGCATTAAAGTGGTTATTACAATTGAAAACTCCAGAAGGCCAACTAGCTCGTTGGATAGAAAAACTGCAGCAATACGATTTTAAAATCGAACATCGTCCTGGAAAATCCCATAGAAATGCAGACGCTCTCTCCAGAAGACCCTGTCGGGAAGACTGCAAGCACTGCCACCGGGTAGAAAAACAACAAGGGATAATAATTGTAAACACCGTTAAAATTGATGTTCCTGACGATTGGACAAGAGAGACATTAAGAGAAGAGCAGTTAAAAGATCAAGAAACTGGTCCTATTCTGGAATGGAAAGAAAGAGGAGCCCGACCAGGCTGGAAGGACATTTCAGACAAGGCGGTGGGACTGAAGGCTTTGTGGGCACAATGGGATTCCCTTAAAGTAGAGGATGGACTGTTGAAAAGAGCTTGGGAAAGTCCAGACGGGAAGAAAATTTCTTTGAGATTGGTAATTCCCAGGTGTCGCATATCAAAAGTACTCCAGGAAGTGCATAATGGAACATCTGGCGGACATTTTGGCATCAACAAAACTCTCACTAAAGTACGCGAACGATTCTACTGGGTGAACAGCCGCCAAGATGTGGAAGCTTGGTGCCGCAAATGTGAAGTTTGTGCGGCAAGTAAGGGGCCACGGACAAGAAGTAAGGGCCAAATGAAACAATATAACGTAGGGGGTTCCTTTTGAGCGAATTGCGATCGATGTAGCTGGTCCATTCCCCGTGACAGATGATGGGAACAAATACATCTTAGTTGCCATGGATTATTTCAGTAAGTGGCCTGAAGCTTATGCCATACCCAACCAAGAAGCAGCCACTGTCGCTCAAGCTCTGGTAGATAATCTAGTATGTCGATTTGGCGTGCCCCTAGAATTGCATTCGGATCAAGGAAGAAACTTTGAATCAGGGGTATTTCAGAAGATGTGTCGCTTACTGGGAATTCATAAGACAAGAACAACAGCCCTACATCCACAATCAGACGGAATGGTGGAGAGATATAATAAAACCATGGAGGAGCACCTATCCAAAGTGGTTGAGAAACATCAGAGAGATTGGGACCGTTACTTACCTCTTTTCCTTATGGCCTACAGGGCCTCCATTCATGAAACAACAAAACAGACGCCGGCTCGCGTGATGTTTGGACGTGAGATTAGACTTCCATGTGACTTGGTGTTTGGCACACCAGATGAGGAGCGACTTTCCATAAATGACTACGCCGATGAAGTAGGTGAACGGCTAAGGAATATCCATGAGCTGGTACGAGACCGAATTGCCATAGCAAGTGATCGCATGAAGGCTCGTTACGATCTTAAGGCAAATTCAGGAGGGTTCCAGGCTGGAGATTTGGTTTGGCTATATAACCCACAACGAAAGAAAGGCAGGTCCCCGAAGCTTCACCCGCCCTGGGAAGGTCCTTACACTGTTGTCACCAGACTAAACGACGTTGTATATAGAATTCAGCAAAGTCCAAAATCCAAGATGAAGGTGGTGCATATTGAGAGACTAGCCAAGTATGCAGGGAATAATGAATTGCCTGATCGGGACGTTCAGGCTTAAGGAGGGGCAGTGTTACGCCACTGGACTGTGCAGACTGGTTAGATTAGGCTGGAATTGTACACGAACGGCCGGGAATATTCTGGAGTGCTCTAGACTGGGTCAATGGATGTATAAATAAGACGCACGGTGGGCCGAGATTTAATCTGAAGTTGAACGTGAACGAGTAAAGAAGAAATAAGAAAGAGACTTATAAGTGTTCAGTTGTGATTATAGTTAAGACATTAATTAATCTATTGTTATTAATTGTTAATTAGTAAATAAAGTAGTGAATAAGTGTTACCTGGACTTTCAATCAACGAATCTACGAGTAGAGGTGTTTGTGTGGATAGCAAACACGTAACAGTATAATCATGACATGACATTCACAATTATCCAACTTGGAATGCTACAGATTTTCATTAAAACATTTAATACGAGCAAAGCTAATAACTCTCTTTTCTCTAAAGGTTTAAAAATATTTAATGATGTGCCAACACATTTAAAAAATTGTATTAACTTCACAACGTTCAAAAGACTTCTTTGTGCATATGTAAAAATAAAAAATTAAGACATGTAAATATGTCAATTGTATATAAATAGTCTGAGCTAAATAAAGATATATTATTTCATTATAAATGTATTATATTTCACAAGGAATTTGTAATGTACAATAAAATAACATGAGAGAAGGTTATTAATTAATTCCTAAAAAAGTCGTGACCATTGAATTTCATAATATTTATTCTCGTTATTTTGTACGTAAGTCCGTCACTGGAATGACTACCTGAGATGTGATCTTAAATTATTACTATTAGATTTATTTTAATATCAGTAGGCTTATTTAGTATATATGTTTTATGTTTTACTATTTATCTTTTGTTTTTACTAAGCACTTATTTCTTACAACAATGCATCAGTGCGTGCATTTTAAACCATTATGTGGGTGAAACTATAGAATTTTTCTAAAATATTAAGTGGATTATGATATTTTAAAGTCTTGACTGTTCTTTTGGCGTAAAGTCACATGCCCAATACCATACTGGATAACTGCATTTTTTATATATTTAATCTTAGAAGAATTATCCATGTGGTAGTAGGACCTAAAAAATTAAAAACAAAACTTTCATTTTATTATATTAGAGTTAGGCACTTAAATTATTTTTGCCAATATATTTTCGCAGGCAACACGCTTACCTGCTTAAGAAAATCCCTAGAATTATTCTTTATTTCTGCATTTGAACAGTTATATGATTTTTTACGATATACCTACATATAGTTCGGTTTTCTGGTAATATTATGGAATGGTCCCATTACTTCCTTATTTTTTGCCATATAATTCCTAAAACTTTGATTTTGTTGACCCAAGTTATACTTATTGTTCAATAAAATTATAAAAAATATTAACTTTTTATGACTTTATTGGTCGTACTTTCAAATCATAAAATAATAGTTAAAAAGTTGCACATTTTTTTCTGCTGATTTTGGTGTAATTTTATTTTTTATTTTTATCCTTTATCATATCATTATAATTTATGGGTATTTTACAAAATAAAAGTATGATTTTGAATTTTGAGAGAATTGAGATATGTTATCGCAGTAATTTTGATTACATCGATGTACTCGATGTACAAAATTCAATCTTTTGAAAATAAGTTGCACATAAAAAAAGAAATTTGAGAATCTGCAGAAATTAATCCTCAAAATTATCATTATTTGTTAAAATTAGTATACCTCAAGAAGTACCAGACATATAGTTTTAAATATTTAAAATGTATTAACAGCGAATTTTTAATCTGCTTGTAGGACAACATAGATAACTATTAAATATTTAAAATTATCATCAGTGGGTCTCCTAATAACAATAAAAGGCTAATGTACGTAAATGTCTAGGGGATAGAATTTGAAAAGTAAAAATTAACATACTTCCCAAGCAGCACATTTAGTAGTCTCTACGTAGTAGCTACCGTTATTAAATATGATTTGAACGAAACAACTACTCAGTGGGCAAATACCCAGACCTGCATTGGATTACACCGTCAAATCATGATAGATCGATAGCCAATATCATTTGTCAATTTCTAACCAGACATAGACCGGTTTCGAACTTATTTGTTCTCCTCAGTATGCCATAGGTTATGGAACAGACAAATGATAGTGGCCAACCTGCTAGTCATATACTAACTAAGGTAAATTGAGTAGTGGTGAGAGGTATGAAACTTCTCGTATGGTCTAAATGCTACTATCCAACCGACATCATAGATGTCTCTGTGGCGGATAGCGACTTGCGAAGCAAGTACCGAGAGCGGCGACCTCTAGCCCAGGTGAATTAAACTACTGTTATTAAATATGATTTGAACGAAATAGCTACTCAGCGGGCAAATACCCCAACCTGCATTGGATTACACCTTCAAATCATGATAGATCGGTAGCCAATATCATTTGTCAATTCCTAACCAGACATAGACCGGTTTCGCACTTATAGTCTTATAGTCCACCTGGGCTAGAGGTCGCCGCTCTCGGTACTTGCTTCGCAAGTCGCTATCCGCCACAGAGACATCTATGATGTCGGTCGGATAGTAGCATTTAGACTATACGAGAAGTTTCATACCTCTCACCACTACTCTAGTAGCTACCATCAATGGAATTTTAAAGGGATCCGCAACTAACGACAATTATAATGGGGACGATCCGTTTACCAAGAATTCACCAAAATGGGAAATAGTTATTACGTAGCAATTACTATTCCGCAACCTTCCCTGTTATATGTTGACAACTAGGTTATTATGTAAACGGAACGTCACCAAGTAGTAGAAATGACTAATTTTTGGAATAGATCTTTAGTGATATAAGCGCATACTATATTTTCCTCTCTCTTTCTCTCTCTTTCTCTCTTTCTCTCTCGTTCGAATAGTAAAATGTAATGTATTGAAATCGGACTTACTGATTGTGAGTTTGAAGTCAATATGTCCAAGTTAAATTGATTGAATGAAATATGTGTAGGTGATAAACCATAATGTTTTGCATTTACTCTGTGTTGAAATTAAAACCACTACTTGTTTTCTGCAAAATGTTTACATGATACCTCGATAAAAAAAGACGCGCGCTATAGAAAAAATTTTTTCCGAAAAAATATGTTCAAAAATTATGTCCACTCGAAAATGCAGAATTTTTTATGGAAAACATTTTTTTTGTTTATATGTTATAAAATTATATAGATCAATTTATAAAAGATAGTTGCAAATGACCATACTTAATAAAAAAATGGTTTTCAGAATTATATTTTTGTCTATGTCAATATGGCGTCATCATTCAATAATAGTTTACCAAAAAGTAGCCAATGCGACGATTGACGTCATTTTCTTGGTAACTTTAACCTGTTCTCTACTACGTTACTACGAAAAGGTTACTACAAAGTTCCCACGTACTTTACAACCCTCACTTTTAAGTTGGTAGAGCTGGTTGATCCAATGTATACTCCATTTATATCATATGAGCACATAAAATTTCTTTTACCTGGGTTCGCAGAACGACCCTCTGTCGACCTTCAATCGTGCATAGTTCTCTAGGTGCGCCGTGCAATATATAAATTCACAAAATGTATTTATATAATACCGCGCGCCTATGGTAGAATTATTTATGTGCTTATATGAAATGAATGGAGTATAGATAAGAATAATTTTATTGTTTGGGATTATTGGCAACACGTCAATGACTAACTAAACATGAACAGGTGACAGGTGGAAGTGTTATTAGCGAAAATCAAACAAATGATTAACTCGAGGATTTACCTTGAATACCAACAAAATTAAATGTGGCGAAAATCTCCATTGCCCAAAGTTGACGCTATTCATATTTTCTATCATCTGATCACTTACGTATTCGTAAATTTTGTAACTTCCCTAAGTTATTTATTTGTCTGAATTTTTGTTCAGTGGGCGAAATTTTAATAACAATAAATGACAATAACAATCAATTACATTTTTTACTTCAACATTTATTGGTTCTTCACAGCATTGTCCGATTTTCTTATCTATTTCAACAAACAAGGGTTGGTCCCCTATTAATCAAATAATTTGATAAATTGTTAACTTCACTTAACTGCAACATAACTTTTCTATAAAAGGTCGATGAATGCCGGAAAATCTTTATTGTAGTTTTACTGGTTTTCGGCGCCATGTTCGATTAGTTCCGAATTAGAAAGTGTTGACTTAGGCTTTGTTCCAACAGCAGTCTCGGACCAGTTTGAAACCATCAGAAAATAAGCTCACTGTATTTGCATTAATACTTAACTGGGCGAATATTTCTAACGGTTTCAAACTAGTCCAAGTCTGCTGTTGGAACAAATCTTTAATGTCGCTAATAAGTTAAACAATTTTAAAGCTCCAGAAAATTCCCCGACAACGTTACAGGAACTTTAAATAGAACACTTTCAGTTATCATTACTTTAGAGTGATTCTTTGGTAACGCTGTGCAGTCGGCATTACTACTAATTCTCACTTTAAAGTTGAAAATGCTTTAAAGTAATGCAGAGTAGTGTCCACGACGTTGCACATACTGCAGCAGTTGTAAGTGTAATAAATACGCAGTATCTGAATTCAGCTGCATTTACGTAATTGTTACTATACGGGCATACCACAAGGTGAATTTTACGCTAAAGTCGCAAATTTAGTGACAATTATGTAATGCCTACTGTATTAAAGTTCCGATGCCAGTTCCCGTCACTTTGGTGCTGGTTGGGTTTATTTTAAAAAGCAAATTGTTCTTTTAGTAAAATAGGAAAGGCTACCAGTCGCAATCTTTCCAAAATTTACGTCCTTATGTGGAAAAATAATTAAATGGTTGTGGTTTTACTTTCAGTAGAAGTAAATTCTAAATTAGCTACATACTATGAACAGATGACACTAAGGCTACGGTTCATAATTTTTGTAATCATTGTCTGGTTATATGCCAATCCTCATGAAATTCGCCCTCGTTAATTTCAACATTGATGGAAGTGGTCCAATGGCCTGGCCAATCAGATCGCACACCTAAGGTTTTAGATTATTTACGTTTGATGTCTGAAAGTGTAATGGTTATGCTACACCAGTTTTAATGGATGACAATTAATAGCAAATATTCAAAAAGACATAACGAAATCGTACATTCAGCAATTTGACCGAAGAGAAATATATACGGGATGTTTCAGGATTAACTAGGCGAACTTAAAATTTGAATTCAGGACGTCAAAATAAGACAAAAGTTTCCAATGGAGGTATGTCCGAAAAAGACATTTTTAAAGAGTTACGCCCCTCTAAAGATGGAGGCTAAAATTGGCGTTTTAATTTTTTTTTAATTTCGAAGAAGATTTAAAAAACGATTTTTGTAGAAATTTTCAAATAATAAGAACACTTCTAAAGAATATCTTTTCAATTATCCTTTATCGGCAAAATGGGTGAAATCAGTAACCCCCCGTTTTATTTTTTTTATCGAACTTTTTAATGGACCTGCATTTTATCATATAAAAATGTGCCTCGAAAAGCTTGATTCAATTAGAAACTTTTTTGTCTCTTTTATTATTTTCATAGAACTGACAGTTTTTGAATAAAAATATAAAACATTCTCGCTCCACACGGTTATTTGAAAAATTGCGTTATTTAATAAAATGGAAAATTAAAAAAAATAATGCTAACTTGAGCCCAGAACGTATAAAGACTACTTGACAACAGCCTACTATGCATTTGCATTTTATTTAATAATGCAATTTCCCAAATAACCATGTGGATCGAGATATTTTATTTTTTGATTCAAAAACTGAAAAAAATAAGAGACAAAAATGTTTCTAAATGAATTAAGCTTTCGCGAGGCGTATATATGTTATTATGTGCTAAAATTCGGGTCAATTAAATAGTTCGAATAAAAGAATAAAATGGGGGTTGCTGATTTCACCCTTTTTTACCGATATGGTATGATTGAAAAAAAACCTTAGAATCGTTCCAATTACTAGAAAATTTCTACCAAAATTCGTTTTTTTTATGTTTTTCCAAATTTGAAAAAGAAAATTAAAAACCTCCATCTTTGGAGGGGTGGAACTCTTTCACGAAGCGTTTCCGGACGCACCTCCATAGCAAACTTTTTTCTTATTTTGATGTCCTGAACCCAGATATTAAGCGTATCCAGTTAATCCTGAAACACCCTGTAAATATTGTCAAATTGCGTTTTGAACATTTGCTTAAATGATTTATGTTCTGTTAATATTTTTCCTTTGTTCAATTATCATAAAAGGTGTTTCAATAAGAGCACAAGATTTGAATTGCGCGCCAGTTTGGCTGTCATGTCACAAGATTATGACATACCAGGTCGATAGGAGACAGATGGAAATTAGTAAACATAGAGCATTACACGATAGAACAACGCGTCCTGATTGTTAAGTATTATTATCAAAGTGGTGAAAGTTTGATTGCCACGATTCGATAAAATTGAAAGTACTGGTTTGAATAGTGATGTGAAACATACGACAAGTGCTCGTAAAGGTCGTTGAGAACAAAACATCACAGCAGTTCGCAAGAGCGTGGCCGAGAGTCCAGGGACGTCGATTCGTCATCGTGCACAAGAATTGGACGTTATAACAGCTACTCTTCAGCGTATTTTCACTAAAGATTTGCATCTTCATACCTACAAAGTCCAATTATTGACTGAATAACTTCTGCCAACAGACCATGCACAGCAAAGAGAGTTCACCAATTGGATCCTTGAACAACATGAAGTGAATGCCGATTTTGCGGACAAAATCATGTTCAGTGATAAGTCCATTTTTACCTCAATGACTTCGTTAATAGGCAAAACTGCTGCATTTGGGGCTCAGAAAATGCACGAATGATTCATGAGAAAGCAATGCATCCAAAGCGTGTCACTGTTTGGTGTGTATTGTGGTCTGGAGGAATCATTGGGCCGTTTTTCTTAGAAGACGAGGCAAGTAATGCAGTAACGGTGAATGGCAAACGTTATCGTGCTATGATAACCCAGTTTTTTATGCCTCAATTGGAAGATATTGCTCTTGACGACATGTGGTTTCAGCAGGACGGTGGCACGTGCCATACCGCCCGTGAAACATTGACATTTCCTAGTCGTGTCGTCTCTCGGTTTGGTGACCAAAATTGGCCGCCACGCTCTTGCGATTTAACACCTTTGGACTTTTGACTGTGGGATTATCTGAAGTGACAGGTTTATGCCAACAAGCCCGCGACCACCGAAGCATTGAAGGCCGAAATTAGACGCTATATTAACGAAATACCACCACATGTATGCAACACGGTTATTCAAAGAGTACACATGTGCCAGAAAAGCCGTGGCGCACAGTAGGACGAAATGCCGAATATGTGGACAAAAGTCACAAAAGGAAAGTTTTAATGTAGGGATTTTTATGTTTTGGGTTGGCTACAATAATGTTGGCACCATTGAATTCCGGTAACCGAATCGGTCAGCTGTTTTTTTCTGAAGCTACACAGCGAGTCTAAAGTGACGTACTTTTATTAGTGGCGTGCCAAGCCCTGTGTGCTTGAAAATTTGTGCGAAAATTAAAGTGCACGTAGAGATTCTGTCAACGACTATTCCCAATATTGAAAATAGAGGATGTTCCTCAAGGTATGTACTTGATTTTAAACGGTCAATAACTTGTTAAGTAATGTATTAACTTTTGTTATTCAAATTAACAACTATACTGTAAAATAACAAAAAACCTTAATAAAATTCAGTGAAAAGTGAGAGATAAGTTACGAATTCCACGGAATTCCACTAAGTTTTGTATTTTCCGATGAACCAGGTTATATTTGCATTAAGATTGAAGGATAAAATCCCGCGAATAGCCACGAATCCGTTACTAAACCACAGATGGAGCTACAGCTGCAATACGTTGATTTTTTATTTCATTTGGTATAGAATGCTGGAATAGTAAAAAAAATAGTCCCTATGACTGTAAATTATGTACTAATTGATATCTAGCGTACAATAACAAAAAATACGTTAAAAAAAAGACAAATAATGTGCTATTTTTAATATTTTGACCCGTATCTTGAAAATAAACATATTATATATAGTGAAATGGATTGCCCATAACGTAAAAAAAAGCTCTAAATATTGTTCAATTTTATCGAAAATTAGTGATTTACAGTTTTTGATCCAATATGGCTGAAAAAAATGTCAAAAAACCGGATTAATAAGTTCAAATTCGGTATTTATATGTTTTTGAGCTCGCTGGATTCGAATCTAACATTAAAATTTGACAATTGAAAATAATATGGCGGATAAAATTTTTGAAAAATGAATTTAATGAGTTAAAAATTGGTTTTCATATGGTTTTGACCACTCTGATTTCGAATTTGATATAAATATTTGGAAACTCAATTTGGTGGACAATTTTTAAAAAAATCGGAATAATGAGTTGACAATAATTATTTATTTACATTTCAGCTAGCTAAATTTGAATCGGATATCAAAATTTGGAAATTAAATTATTTGCATAAATTTATTTGTCTTGAAATTTATCTTTATCCCCCTCATGTCCTTGCGCTATTTTTCAAGCTAGATTTTGTCACAATTTTTCTCAAATTATATAATGACCAATGAGTGCATATTACAAGTTTCAAATTTCTTAACTTTTTAGTTTTTTCGCACCTTATATCTCATCCTCGAGGGCAGATTCAATTTTTAAAATATTTCTATCATAATCACCGTAATATTATGAGACGATTTGGTGAGTTTCAATTTTTTTGACGCTCTTTTGTTTTTTTCATCCCTTATATCTCACCCCCGAGGGCAGATGGACTTTTTTTAAATATTTTTACTGTAATCCTCTTGGTATTCCAAGACGATATAGTGAATTTATAATTGTTCTGTCATTCTTTTTTTTTCACCCTTATAACTCACCCCCGAGGACAAATTGAATTTTTTCAATATTTTTCCCATAATCATTTTCACATCCCAAAACAACCTGGTGAGTTTTAGAATTTTGGCCGCCGATATCTAATTCTATCCCACTGTGTGGCGGCCAATTACCAGATGTGTCGTTCCATACATAACTCCCAAGTGTCTACATTATAACTCAATAAATATTTCAATACTTTGCTATAGAAAACCCCGCTTTATTGAACCTTGAAATATTGCGCTCTTATTGAAACACCCTATTATTTACTCTCATAGAGACCTGCCTTTCAGAGAACAACATAGGAAAAATACCTATGTGACATTTAATTGAAAAAAATATATGATACAATCTCAAAATTTACCAAATTTTCAAAATTAAGCCAATAATACCCCCTCAGTTTTATGATTCTAATCATCAATATTGTATTTTCATTTAAACCAGTAATATACCAGTAGATTGAATTTTATTATTTTTTAATTTTAACTTTTGTTCCGCAAAACATCTAAAAATATCATCACTGCGAATTAGAAAATAAACGTTAATATACAACGTATTTCAATAAACATGCAGTAACGCTCAGTTGGTGATTCATAATCCAAAAATAACAGAAAAGATTCCACCATATTTAAGAGTTTTAATCATCTCCAAATGATGCCAACTTGGCGTCGAGTGCAGTACATGGCGTTTTGGTGTTTTTGAAAAACTACGTCAGTGTTAGCTTTTCATCAAAGGGTCCAACCCACTTCGGGATTTTTATAATACCTATATCCTAATGAATGGAAGTTAGCAGTAATAAAAAGGGCATGCAAAAAGAGTTTTCCAATTACTTGCCAATAAGTTTGTAAACTTGTTTTTCAACAAATTTTAAATATGCTATAAAAATAACTGCCTTATTGAATTTTACAAATATAGTTTTTCAGGCAATGGAAGCAGGAGATTTATCCTGCGTTCTATAGGATCTTCATAAACTTTTATAAAAATACACTTGTCAGCCATACAGCCAATCGTATCCCAAAGTTTATTATTACGAAGTTTGAAAGGATGCACCAACTTCTACAATATTCCCCGATTATCTGAAGCCAAAATCCTCTAATAGATGAACCTTATCTTTTAAACGCGCATCTTTTCTGATAGTTGTCAATTCTTTTACCACACACCCCTTTCTGCAATGATGTCATCGCCATTTTTTTAAATAGCAAACCCCACTTTTTTAAGAATTCTGATTCTCCTTGAAATTCTGCAGCAATATACGGCTGTGTGATGTGAACAGAAAATCGAGATAGCTGCGGAATTGTTATCAACAAATAAATGATAAGTTGACAGAACACCAAATAAATAATATATCAGTTCAAAAAACATTAAACTATCAAATCAAGTGTTCAGGGTCTCATTTACTCTTTGGCAGATAGCAAATCGATGAATGAAATCCTGCCTAACATTTTAAAACATTTCGGTGGTAATCGTCAGGATTTCATTTCGGATTCTTAATTTTACTATTAAGATAACCCCAGAAAAAAATCTAAAGGCGTTAGGTGAGGTGACCGTACCGGTCATTCAACTGCCTTACGTCTCCCAATCCAGCGCCCAGGAAACATATTTAAATAATCTCAAACAGTTACGCGATAATTAAGAGGTACTCGATCTTGCTGGAAACAAAACATTATTGGGAACATCGGGGTCGTCGTAATTTGGGTACAGCATGGCTAGAACAAGAACGAGATGATCTCTGAGTAGTTCAAAATACTTTTCACCAATTAGTTTCATGAAATAAAGCCCTAAAATTGTATTCTCAACAATGCCAGCTCAAACACTGCATTGCACTTCTTCATCACAGAATTTAATCTTGCAATCAGGATGTCTTATTTCAACTCATGAACCAAAGGCACTTTGTACGGGTGCCATTTATGTTTTTTCAAGTACTTCACAACAGAAGAACTTTAAATTTTACTTACTGTGGAGCGCACTATGGGACCCTGATCGGGATATTAAATATCAAACGCAGACATCTTTTTCTGTACGCTGGCTGCCCTATGTCCCCTCATAATGAAAGTTTCAATCTTTTGTTTTTCTGTTAAGTAACGAACCATTTTTCATTAGATCGGTGGCAATAAATAACAATTAAGCACTGCCAAATTGGCTTTTCGGCAAACTCTCAACATGTTATTCATTTGTGTCAAATAAATTTTAATAGTTTTTCATAAGTACCAATAATGTCGCTAACTAACAGCATACAACCGCACCTAGTTAATATGTTACTTCTATAACTATTGTTAGAGAGTTTTTTTGAGAGTTAAAACTTCTTTTGTGACTTCTTGTGTCAGGATTAAAATATTCCGTTAGAGTCACAAAATAACTTAGATAGGACCTCCAGAAATAACTGTTCATTTCTAAAATAATGGTGTTATATCACTACACTTATGCACTTTTTAAGAGGTTGATTATTACCTCTTATAGATTTCACAATGAATACGTTTTGTATACATTCTTTATTGTGGTGTACAGTATATGCAATGTATTTCTTGATAATCTGTTATAGGTCGTGTGGATAACAGCTCTTACTTACTAAGTTGTCATGATAATCCTCCTAGCGCGGGGAGTTTCGCTGCCTGCCGACGGCATGATTTTAATTCCCATGCACTTTGCAACGTGATATAATATTTATACATATTGTAGGGGTCAGACTTTCACATACTTAGTATGGAATAAATTCATTATTTCCTAAACCAAAAATATTTAGAAAAATCCCGGACACTTCGCGCGTCGATTTTTAATATCAGTTGTGCACCTTATCATTAATTTTTTTTTGTTATGGCGTCATGACTGTTTCCGTTATGACGTCATCGATATTTTTTCAAATTGAACACCCTGTATATTTCTTCATTTTTAGATTCTGCTTCAACAGCTGATTTCATGTATGTATCACACTTAGGGTCTAAAATTGATGTTGGAAGATACGGCCATTAAAAAAAAAACAAGTAAAAAAGTACAATAAACGCGTTTTTTATTAATTACTTCGTCACCCCTCAAAGTGAGGAAGTTATGTATTCGTGAAAAAAATTTTGAAAATTTTTATTGCATTTCTGGAATCTCGACGAATTATGACGATACACAAAATTTCAGACAGGAAAAATTTTCTGTCTGTCTGGTTCGCGATAGCAGCTACAGTTTTTGAGATAAAGTTCAAATTTGGTACACACATTCTAGAGGTCAAGGAAAAGATTAAGTCTGTTGATGAGCAAAACCGGTCTCAATTTTTGAAACGTAAAAAAATGACTCTTGATACGTCAAAGTGACTTTTTTTGAAACGTCAAAATCTATTGAAACATCAAAAAATGTGACTTTTTTTGAAACGTCCAAATGTGACTTTTTTGAGACGTCAAAAATTACTTTTAATATAAACTCAACCACAGGTCAAGTTTTACTACGCTGGGGAAGTTCTGATTCCCAAGTAATTGACAGCGGTTTTTTGAAGTAGGCTAGTTTTTGTTTGTTTTTTTGTTTTATCATTATCGTCTTTGACAGTAAATCATTTAATAATACTTTACTCAGTAGTGGTTTCTCAATAATTGTTGTCGATTCATTTTAATTTGTAACATTGAGTGTATCTATAAAGCAGAGAATTGAAATTCTTACAATGATTGGGTATGGTGATAGGATGCGAATTCAACAAAAAGTATATAATTTATTGAATATTAAATATCCAGAACGATTCATAACTCAATCGACAGTGACTAAATTGAAAAAAAAAATTAGAGAGACTGGTACGGTGGAAAATTTACCCAAGACAGGTCGCCCAGGTGTTGAAGAGGATACAAAATTAAATATTTTATTGGCTGTTGAAGAAAATCCACATACCAGCGTTCGCCAGGTTAGTCGCGATTATGATGTTACTAATACGTCAATACATATAGTATTAAAATTAGAAAAATGGCATCCCTTTAAGATTCAGCTTGTGCAGGAACTAAGTGATGTTGATCTAGATCAGAGGATACAATTTTGTGACACACTGATGAATATGTGCAATGGTGATTTTCTTCTGATAAAAAATATTATTTTCTCCAATGGATGCATTTTTAAATTAAATGGTGAAGTGAATCGGCAGAATTGTAGATACTGTAGATACTAAGCTAAATGTGTGGACAGGAATTGTATTGGACCCTATTTTTTCAATGGAACTGTAAACGGACCGGCAGATCTCCAATTTTTAATGGGCTATCTCATCCCAAAGTTATTAAATTTTTCGTCAGTAGAATTAATTCTGGAAATATTGACGAAAGCCTGTGATATCAACAGGATGGTGCCCTTTGCATTATGCAGCAGACGTTCGAAGATTTCTTGACCAAATATTTCTGAACAGGGGATTGATAGACGTGGACCCATTGATTGACCACCAAGGTCACCGAATCTCAATCCATTAGATTATTTTCTGTGGGGCCATCTAAAAAAACTTAGTTTATATAACCAAACCGGAAAACATAGCTGAATTAAAAGGGAGAATTAGAACAGATATAAACAACATTTCTCAAGGAACTATAAACAAGGTTCAGCAACACTTTATTCATCGTTTAGAGTACTGTCAGCCACAACAAGGAGTACAGTTCGAACATTTACTATAAACTGTTTTTATTATTAACTAAGTTCTAGTGACTATTATTTGTTCAAACAAAACATGAAAAATTAGTAAATTCTTATATTCAAAATGGCCGCATCTTTCAACTCTACAAGTTTAGACCCTGTGTGATACATTTTTGGAATCAGCTGTTGATCCAAAATCTAAAAATGGAGAAATATACAGAGTGCTTCATTTAAATAAAATACCGTTGACGGTTATAACGGAAACAGTGATGACGTCATAACAAACAAAAAAATATTTAAGGATGAGGTGCGCAATTAAAATTAAAAAATCGACATGTCCGAGGATTTTTTCTAAATATCTTTAGTTTAAGAAATAATGAATTTATTCCATACTTTACGGATACATATAGAAAATCCTAAATTTTAAATTATTGTAATTGACATACATTCATTTAAAAATATACACTTTTAAATTGGTACCAATAACTCTGAAAAAAACAGGTTGAAAAAAAATGTGATAAAAATTGGTTCAAGTTTTATACATGCCTTCTAAGAATCCCAAAATAGTAGTTTTTTATTACAATACGTCCCAGACTAAAACTACCTGTGGCGAATTGTTTTGAGATAAATAACTTTGCTTATTTTTTTATAGTTTCACTTAAACACCCAACGTTACCTAAAAAGATCTAAAAATATGCGAATATTATACAGCCTTAAACAAACTCATTTACATAAGTTGCCGTAATAAAGATCTAGCGGTTCCTTAGCAAATATTAAATAATACCGCTAGTCACAAATCCCTTGTGGTCCTAGAAAACGGTAACTTTTGTGCTTTACAAATTATGTTTGCTACCAGCGCTATTGAAAACAGCACCGACAAATTTTATTATGTATAATAAATGAGAATTGTGGCTAATGCACCATCCATGTTTTCTGTACAATTCTTGAAATATCCCGTTCATATTTCACAAATAATGTTACGGGAAACGAATTTTTGCAAAAATCACAGTAACCCTTTTTGTGGGTGGCAGATGTTAGAGATGTATATATAGGTCAAAAGCTTTAAACTTATTTGCAATAGGGATTAAAATTTGGTCAAACACATAGGCGTAGGGAAGTAGTGTTGGGACATTATTCATATTATTTGTAATGAATGCACAACTAGAAATAAATGAATTTGGTACTCTGTTCATCAATTTTCGAAAAATCTAAGTGAGCGAACTGATAGAAATGAGCCTTGTTATATGTTAGTTGTGCGGGGTACTGTTAGTATAATTAGTACACGACTGTATGTTACACAGCATTTTTTAACGAAAATATAATATCAACCGTCTCGTTTGGAACTTACAATGAAACTGCCTCTAAATCGTATTGGCTATCTATAAAAACTCTTACATAATACAAAAAGATAAATAGTACAGTAAGAGTTATTAGTCATAGTGACGTATGATGAATAAATAAGTTATATATTCGGTAGGAGATCCTACATTCGGTCATCCTGTAACTGTCATTCATCCTCGCAACAACGAAATAAAAACTATGTTTTATTAACGAAAATATAATATCAACCGTCTTGTTTGAAATTTACAATGAAACCGCCTCTAAACTGTTTCATAGTCTATCTAAAAAACCATTACATAATATAAAAGATAAATAGTTCTTTATTTGAAAGTCTCATAGTGAGGCTATCATCTTCCTTCTTATATCCTCTACAAATTGGATTGGATCATTTCTCACTCATATACTGACAAGTGTCCTCTTTTGACTACGGAAAAATCATTATTTATCTCCTGAGTGGTTTCTGATTTGGATAATGCTTCAGTGAAGCACTTCAAGAGGAAACACATTTGTGATTTGCAGTTCCAACACATTTTAATTTGTTCTAGACCGAGCTGATCGCAGTCGAAGCAACATTATGCACATTATGCATGTACATACATTTCATTTGCTAATGAAGTTAGTTCCACGTAAGACGTATTTTTATTAGCTATTATGGTTGAAGAAGAATAAATGCACCAAAACAGTTATCGCAGAAGATTTTGGATTCTACCAGTCAATTTATTAAGACAGACATAAGGTAAACAACATTATTCAAAAGATTAGTAATGGATGAGGCACAATTTTTTTATTATAATCGAATGTCAAACTACAATAAATATTAGAACAGTGTACTTGTTTACAGGTGAAATAGCTTACGAGAATTAAGCGAATTCCTATTAAACAAACGAATGAAAAATAAGACACGTCCGAGACCACCAGTGATAAGCACATGACGGTTGAGGTTCTAAGCTAAGATACGTAACATTCTTTGGAGACTCTCGAGGAAGTTTTCGAGAAGAGCACGTTGCTACTGAGCCTAGATCATGATCCCCTAATGAAAACATTAAAAGTATTCATCATGAGCGCGAGTGGAACTAGAGCAGACTTAGATCGGCCACATAGAGTTACACGAATTTTCATGTAAATAAAACTATGAAATATATATTGTTCCAAAAACACACGGCACAAATTCAAGTCCATATTAAGTATGCCAAAAAAATTCCTATGTACTAGGTCTAATAACGCTTTGTTTCCGAGATGCGTGGTAAAAGACTCTCAGAAAATAAATATTTTTCTATTTTCTCCCATTTCTTGAATTTTTTATGCATTTTTATATCTCCTGTACCTATTATCCGAAATTTTAAGACCTTTGAATTGAACATTAAATAATTTCGAAACTTCTCTTTTTGTAAAATTTGTGAACAAAATTGCTTACAAGTGAAACTTTTTTTCCGTTTAATTTATAAATTATTTAGTAGAAAAAGTTCTCTGCGCCAATGGTGAAATATGTATAGGTACAGTTATTATTGACAAAGACATATCCATCATAATTCCTACAATAGACATAAGTAAAGGCTAGTTTATGACATTCATGTCAGAACCCTTCCATAATACGGATATTTGCAAAGGCTGACCTACAAAGACAAGTGACAAGTAGGTAGGAAAAGAAACATGCAAGAAGAATATAATAATCTACGTAAGTCTTTTGCAGTTACGAACTTATTGTATGTGAATGTTTTTTAATACTCCTATCGATCATTGCTAACAATTTTATTGGGACTTCATAACAATGTCATAGTTAATTATTTTTAAATAGGAGACTGAGGTTCATATACAGTTTTTTGTGGCAGTAATTCTCAAGATAATATAAGGAGTTTTTTCAAGTAAGTTTTCACGAACGAAACTGTGGTTCATATTCAGTTTTTTTTTGTGGCAGTAATTTCAAGATGATATAAGAAAATTGTATTGCCTTGGGTTTTTTTTTCAAGTAGAATTGTCATGAAACGAAATAATAAAAAATAAATTACTACATAAAAATATTAACAAAGTATTGTCGAAAAATGTTGTCTCCAACTTGATTAAACGTCAGTGTTTATAGCACTCGAATGAAATTTTAACTTAAATTTTACTTGGCATTTTATCTCCTCTAAGTCCAATGGTCACTTTAAGAGACGTTTCCAAGAAAAAAACTTTCGTATGAGAAAAGATTATCCTTAAAATCATCTTCATGTTTGTTTACCTACATATGTATTTTATTTCTAACGTGTATAAATCTAATGATGTAGAACATGCAACCAAGTTATTTGTTGTTGTTTAATCAATGTATTACTAAATCTGCAAAAATTATCAGAATAAAAGAAGAAATAATAGAAAACCTTGGGTTACCAGTGCAATTATACATCTATAAGTGTTCGGTATAAACTATATCAAGAGTACATAAAAAATCCTACAAACGAAGCAAGAAAACGAGATTACAGTGTATACAGAAATAAAATAAATTCGTTAATAAAAACAACCAAAAATCAATAATGCCAAAATAAAAGTAAAATAAACAGTAAATCCTCAAAACATATTTGGAACACTTTTAATTAATTAATGTTTAAATATGAACTGGAATAAAAAATATGTTATTCGTAACATCACTCTAAAGAACAATAGAGAAATTTTTGACAAACTGTAAAAAGCTAATAATTTTAATAATTATTTTGCAAATATTGGAGAAACATTGGCATATAATTTTAATCTAAATTCAATAATTGTAGTCCAGAACCCAATATAGATTTTATGATGCAGAAAATTAAATTTTTATTACTACCATCGATTTAAAAAATGGAAAAGCACCAGGGCATGATCAAATTAGTAACAAATCGTTGAAAAAATATATAGTAATAATAATAATAATAGTAATAATAATCGTCTTTATTTTCAGTATACATATAGGTATATTACACAATATACACATATATAAATTTATATTGATGTTGGGGTGTGCGCGGCGAAGTTTAGCCAGTGGGCTACTCTTACAGTGGGCTACTCTTATCTATTATATCAAAAAACCTCTTACCTCCGGTATTATCAACATTTTAAAGGAACCTTTAGCTTAATGAGAGTTTTAATGACAAGAAAATGTATTATCAGCAATTCCAGCAAAATGTAAATCGAGATATACAAATGCCATTTAAACCTAATTTTTCATTAAAATTATAGAATTGCAATCTGATATTTTGTTTGTTTTCTGGTCACTAAAACTCCCTTTAAGTTAAAGCTCCCTTTAAAATGTTCGTAATACTAGGAGTTACTTTCATAATAAATCAATGTATTCAAACAGGACAGGTACCATTTTACTTTAAAACAGTTGTTATTAAACCTATCTTCATAAATGACGACCGCTTCAATATATCAAACAACAGACCCATACCGTTGGTTTCTGCATTAGCAAAAATTCTTGAAAAGTTTATAAGAACTTACAAAAAAAAAATAATTCACGATATGCAATTTGAATTTCGTGAAAATAGGTCTACGCAAAATGCAATAACTGCATTAATTTCAAAAATACATAATACAATAATATCTTTTTGTTTTTCTTCTCCTCGTTTATTTTGTTCTTTTAGTATTTCACTATTGGTGGAAATCATTGATGGTTGGATTTAAAAATATATATATATATTGTTTGAACGTTATTTGTGGCATTCTCTAAATTTTCCTTTTTTTTTGGACTTACTACCACCTTCGTTATCTAAAAAATATAGTTAGTTACCCAATATGTTACTGGAAAAATAAACCTCTGCGCTTGTGACTTTACGTCAAAAGATTAGTCAGAGGGTGTTTTCTGATAACTAATATGAGACACAAAAATAATAATATAATTCCCTAACGTTTCGGAAAACGAATCTGTTTCCTTTTTCAGAGTTATTTATCTTTTTTTAGAATATGTCAAGCGTGAAACTTGACACATATATTATTTGTTTATGTAATATCCATAGATACTTACATAGAACTGTTGATACTCAAAAATTATACAGTATTAATTTTGTTCAATTCTTCTTTTAACATCGGTAACCACGTTGCACGAAAATCTACAGAGCAATGGGATAAACATTTTTCTACATTCAATAGCATTATTGCCGATTCCTTAATTTTTCATTTTTTTGCTGTCCGCTTCTTTCATTAAAATTTTTGCCGAATCCCAGTTTATTCTATGTCCATTTCCTCAAGCATGTACGCAAATTTTCGATTTTTCAAATTCATCCTTTCTAATATAACTTTTATGCTCACCTAACCTTACATTGAGGTGTCTGGATGACTTTCACATACAATCTTTTTTACACTCACATGGAATACTCTAAATATAGTTTTTTGAATTTTGCACACAATATGCAACAATAATTCCTTATATACAAGGTTTATTAGAAAAACTACGTCTTGTCGGAGATAAGTTTCATGTTAGGAAAAATTTTATTATTATATTTGTAATGTATAACATACTTTTGTCAGTAGGTTTTTATTATTTGGAGATTTCTTAATAAACTTGTTAATTTCTTTTGAAGTGAGGATTTTAGATTTTTTTGGTTCGATATCTATCTGACTTTCGCTTCAAAAAGGCTCTTTCTTTTGCGTACCTTGCTATATCTACATTGTTATTAATGTTGGGAGTAGTTCTCAACATGGAATATTGTACCCATAAAGCTGAAGCTTTAAATTTTTTGAGAACACACCAAAATAGGCCAAAGAACATTCTTGGAAAATGAGTTCGTTTTTTGCTCCTTACGCTCATGAATAAAATATATTAGTCTAAGCAATATCGTGCAAATTCGACGATAAAAAGGTTACCATCTGCCAGTCGGTAATTAAAGAGACCATATGAGTACCATACTTTTAAACTTTTTTAGTATGGCGGACGGATACAGAGGGGAGGAACATTTTTTTTTAATCGAAGGGTTAGCGATATTTGTCACATAGATAGTTAGTATATGTACTCTACATACCCCCCATTACGCTGGCAGACAATACTTCCGGTCGACACGCGGTAACCGGAAATTGAAAAACAAAATTTTATTTACCAGACTAAACCTAGCGCAAAATAATTGTTTTGATGTGTACAGTATTGTACTGTAGTGGCAGACATTTCTATCGGTCGGCTTTTGAGCAATTTGCCATCAAAGTGGTAAAAAATGGAAAATTTGAAATATTGATAAAAAGTAGTTAAAACTAAAAGAAAACGTCTGCCCAGCCAGCTTATGGTTCATAAGGCACTAAAAAACCCTGGCCTTCGCTGGCAGACATTTTTGTCAAATTTAACTCCCCAAGCCACCCCTTAAAAGTTAAAAAACATTTAAGTTTTTCGTGTCTGTACTTTTTTCTTATAAATATTAAAAAAACGTCCTTTCGATATGTTATTACAGTAGAAGATACGAAAAATTTTAGCTCTTTTAACCCTTTAAGGGGTGGTTTTTTTGGGGGTTAAATTTGGTAAAAATTTCTGCCAGCCAAGGTTAAGGTTTTTTAGTGCCTTGTGAACCATAAGCTAGCTGGGCAGATGTTTTTTTTAATTTCAACTATTTTTTATCAACATTTCAAATTTAGATCCATTTTTCGCCACTTTGATGGTAAATTGCTCAAAAACCGACCGATAGAAATGTCTATTACCATAGTACAGTACAGTACACACCAAAATAAACATTTTGCGTTAGGTTTGGTCAGGTAAATAATTTTTTTTTCAATTTCCGTATACCGCGCGCCGACCGAAAGTTTTGCCTGCCAGCATAATTGGGGTATGTGGAGTACATATACTAACTACCTATGCGAACAAATATCGGTAACCATTTCATGAAAAAAAAAGTTCCCCTCCACCGTGTGCGGCCGCCATACCAAAAAGTTCAAAAGAGAAAAATTAATGGTATTCATATGGCCTCTTTGATTACCGACTTGCAGACGGTAATCTTTCATCGTCGAATTTGCACGATATTGCTTAGACTATATGCCGTGTCATACTTTTCCTTGCATATTTCCAAAATATTGGGCGGTGTTAATTCTAATTCACTTTCACTATTCGCCATAACTTTTTTTAAATTTAACGCGTTTCTTTAAAAAAAAACGCTTCCCATTTGTAGTTATTTGACATAACAATTTAACCACTGTTCGTTTGTTTTGGCTCTTTGCTATGCCGACAACTCACGGCTATCTTTGCATTTCTTGAATTTTCGCCCTGGCCTGTAAAGTAATGAGGGATACCTTTGCTTGAATTCACCACGAGAGGCGCTAATGTAGGGTAAGGTAAATGTCAATGAACGTTAATGTTTATTATGGCTTTTTAACGCGGGTTTTTAGTGATTTTTATAAAAATTAGCTGAAAAACATTTAACACAATGATGCCACAAGGGGAAAGTAATAATTTACTTGCTCAGTAGGAAAATTATTGTACCTCTCAGAAGTGTCTTATGTCATTAAAGTTAGGTTAAATCAAGCATGAGTATAATGAAAACAACGAATGTGCATGATTATTACTTACGGTTTTCTGCAGTAGGCTCCTTTGGTAAAACATAATCGTCAGGATTAAAATGGTTCTTACAAACACACGAACGTTTCGAGGGAGTAAAGTTATCCCTGCGAATTGCTACCAACCACTGCTTTAGGCGAGTTTTGTCTCTTGGAAACATATATCCGTCTTTTGTTTCCGAACAAAATAGAACTGTACAACACTGAGACATAATTAACAAGTTTTTTTTATTTACTGGTGTACGAAATAATTATAATAGAACACTATAAACTTTTCCCGCGTCTTACAATAACGTTTGACACGACCTTACTCGACCAGTGGCGCCAACTGGTGAGTCTAAAAACGGTACCCCTTACTACAATTACTCTACAAGTTGCTATGTCAACCAGTAGAGAAAAAAGGCGCATACAACGTACTAGATTTACTAATCAATGAAAATTTCGTAAATGACAGATTGCATGCCAGTCGTAGATAAAGAGAACCTATTATCAATGTAAAATGTTAACGGTGTTGACCCAAAACACTGTACAGATCTTTAATTTATATAATACTCAATGAAATATAGAAATAGTGAGTATGGGAAATGACGTAAATATTTAACATAAATGCCTTTTAAAAGGAAAGTACAAAAATATTTTAAAGACTTTCCAGTTAACATGTTATTTCTATATGCATTGTTAAAGAAGTTTTTTGCAAGTTAAAACTTCTTTTGTGACTTTTTGTGTGAGAATTATTAACTTCCGTTAGATTTATGAATGTCAGCCGCAAAATAACTCTTAGATGTGACCTCCAGAAGTAACTGTTTATTTCTAAAATAATGATGTTATATCACTACACTTTTTAAGAGGGTAAATATTACCTCTTATAGATTTCACAATGAATACTTTTTTTCATACATTCTTTATGGTGATGTACAGTATGTACATTGTATTTCTTGATAATCTGTTGTAGACCGTATGGATAACAACTCTTGCTTCTGATATTGTCCTGATAATTCTCCTAGCGCGGGAAGTTTTACTGCCTGTCGACGGCATGGTTTTTAATTCTCATGCACTTTGCAACGTAATTTAATAGGTTAAAACCGTTTGAAATCGGTTAGGAACTAATCAGTTGACTTGCTGGAACATTGAAAGACAGAATCCCCAATTATTGTCTGCTGAAACGCCCATATCGAGGACGGTTTGAAATCGATTCAGACTACGGCTGGAATAAACCTAATATTTATACAAAGTGTAGGCGGCAGGCTTGCACACTGTACTTCTTTTAATATTGTGATATTTATATATAGACATTGTAGGCCAAAAAAACTAGCGCGCCCAAAAATGATGAGTTTTTAGACAAAGAAAATTCTAACTTTTTTCTTGGATACACAAATTTGAGTGATTTAACCTGTCAACACATAAGTGATTATTTACTTTATTAGTGGTTTTAAACTTAAAGTTGTGTTGGCTTTTATATATTAAAAGCGTAAATAAATACACACTACAAAGATAAAATAATAACAACCACACCGAACAAGACTCGTGGTTACTGACGTGCGATTCATAATATACATTCATATGTCAATCAGAGCGCACTAATACTGAATTATGTAATATTGCGGTACGCTTGGCGCTAACACGGCTATCCTGACATGGGGACCGTCTCGGCCCAATATTAAGGCTCGGTTTCATCCTGACTACCATGTGCGTTTCAGGGACAGAAGTCGCAGGGGATTTCAGCTCGTAACAAGCAAAATATTGTAAAACTAGATCAAAATATGTTTATAGACATTTAATGTGGTATCCTCCAGAAATCACTAGGCCCAAGCACCAACAATCTAATTTATACAAGAGTGATATCCGCTAGAAAGCACTAGACCCAAGCATCAACACTATAAGTTATCTAAGTGTCATATCCGCCAGAAGATACTAGGCCCTAGCATCAACTATCTAACGTATACAAGTGTGGTATCCGCCAGAAGGCACTAGACCCAAGCATCAACACTCGTATACAACTATGATATCCGCCAGAATGCACTAGGTCCCCAAGTAAAATTTTCAGTTTTATAAGAAACGTAGCGACGTCGTCACGACCTACGACTTGCATTGTGACGACCTTGTTACAACTCTCTTACTACCAAATTTGGAAGGTTGGGAAAGGGTTGTCACGACTTTTCATATGGCTCTCATGTGACTTAATTGGATATGACCTTTATAGAACTATTAGGTCGTCTCCTAAAAATTGATTGTGATATTGTCGTGTAGAGGTCGCTATAGAGTCATTATAAGGTCGTAACAATCTTTGATATGACTGATACTATGATCTGATTTTTGTTGAAACACGATATAATAACGTAACGAATCAGTATGTATTGTATATATTTTACCAATACGTATGTCTTGTATTCATCTGTTTATAGTAGGGATAAATAAAACGTCAATAATCAAACTGTATTAAGTATGAAACTAAGTACCTACGTGGTGTTATTATACGAAAATCGATTTCTAGCTATGTTATGATGCCAAAACTGCTGAGAATTCTTGTTATACTGTAAAAGTGGCAAAGATACACCGAAAAAATACAACTCGCCGTCCGAATAATGAAAATCAAAGAAAATTTAAGAAATCATAAACAAACGTATTTTAAATATTGGGTTTAAGGGGTTAAAATATATACATATATGTAGAGCATAATTGATAATACCGAAGAAATATATTGTCTAATCAAATTTCTATGTAATAAACCTACAAATTAAATTTAAAGTTTTAATATCTTTGTTTGGACGCCAAATTTCCAACAAGAAATATAGCGGAAATTGCTTTTACGACCTATTAGTTATAAATTTATATGTGACACTACCAAGCAGTCATATAAAGTCGTAGCCATATTGAATGTATAACTGTAAATTAATTTAGGCATTTATGATCCATGTAATATTAATTTAAACAATTATAGAGAACTAATAAGAAAACTAACTACTAACTCACTAAGCAACTTCATTATTGTAGACTGTTTTTAAATTACTCTAGTCGTTTTATATGTTTGAAACGATCGTAGAGTCTTATTCATACAGAAGTAATATGTCCAAATTACCCAATGGCGTGTTCACACCGTTCACGTGACTTAACTGTCATTTCATATGACTATATTGTCATTTTGCATACTTTAAACAACTTTTGAGTCCTATTTTTACATCTTCAACGGTTTCATGACGTCGCATGGGTGATTCGCGCATATTTTTTTGGTGAAAAAAAGTAAAAATAGCAGATAAGCACACTTGATATTATTTAATATTCATGCTACTTGATTATAATACATGCAAGATATATGGGTGCAAATTTATTAAATAATTTTGGATTCCGAAAGTGGAAAATTATATTGTGTGTGTAGAGGTTATGCGCGATTAGAGCAGTTTCTAGGGTATTTTGCAACCGGAGAGGCTCTGATGCCCTTGCACAGGAGAAAATTAAGTGAGGGGAGTTAACGCAATGAAGGGAAATTCTTAAATTTTGACTACATGCAGGCATTTATCTAAAAACGGTTTCCGGGCATTCCAAAAAGAAAAGAATCGTCTAATATAATTTTGACTACTTACATTTATCTAAAAACTGGTTGGTTCGGCTTAGAGGGTTTGCAAAAATGGGAGGATGAACTCATCTTTAAACTTTGTAAGAAAATGAACAATTCTTCTCGCACTTTATTCATAGACTAACATTGACAGCCAAAATTTGGTAAATTTTTATTAATGATTCATGAATCGTATCGAGTTAATATTGACCTCTGTTACGACTACCACTTTTTGGAGCGTCATATTTCTGTTCATGAGTCATGTAGAGGTCGTTTTCAATATTAATGTAACCTCTGTTACTGCTATCAATTTTTGGATGCAATATTTTCATTTATGGGTCATATGGAGGTCATATTCAAAATCAATATAACCCTTTTTACACCTCCCCTCAAATTTAGGTGCTATTTTGTCTCAAAGTCCTATTTAGATCTTATCACGTTTTTTAATGACCTTTGTACAACTATATTTCTACAAGGCCATAATAAAGACATATTACTTTTTAACGACCCTTATACAACTGTATTCCTTAAGTCATGTTAAGAGTTGTATTGTAGATGACAACGACCTTTTTTACGACCTCGTAACGACCGCCTCAAGACCATCCACTTTTAGCGTCCAATTAGTCATCTTATGCATACCATATGACCTTCATACGACAAGGAGTTCCGATAGTCGTGTGTATAACCTCATAACGACCCTTAGATGATCTGTAGTCATTAAAATCATTTTTAATACCATTTTACGACCATTACACGACTAATTGGGCATATAGGCCAAAAATTATAACAAAATGTTATCTGCGCCAAGCACCAACACTAACGTATATAAGTGTGATATTCGCCAGAAAGCACTAGGCCCAAGCATCAACACTCTGACGTATACAAGTGTGATATCCGCCAGAAATCACTAGGCCCAAGCATCAACACTCTAACTTATACAAGTGTGATATCTGCCAGAAAGCACTAGGCCCAAGCTTCAACACTAACTTATCCAAGTGTGATGTCCGCCAGAAGGCACGAGGCCCAAGCATCAGGGAAAGGGGAGCACTCTCTTGCCAGCACAGTCACCGTCACATCCCATCCAGATCACAGACTGACACATGCCGCTGGGATAGGCACTCGTCACAGACAAGTCACAGAAAGGAAAAGGGCACCTACCATTTACAAAATTGTTTTAAATTATTCAGTTGGTACATGTTCAAACCGTATCCATTTTAATTATAATTATAATTATAACTATATTTATAATTATATTACGAATGATACCCATCATCATCATAAACATATTACCAACTGTTTATCAACATCAACGCATATTACCAATTGCTCATTTTCATGAGTATAATACCGGTTCATCAACATCAACGTATTGCTAACTAATCATTTTCATGAACATAGTGCCACTTCATCAACATTAACATATTGACAACTAATCGTTTTTATGAACATAATACCATTTTCAACATCAACACATTTTCAACTGATCATCATTTATAGTTTTAGATGGTATTAATACGTCATGCGTTATCCAAATAAATGAATACTTTTCTAGTATTTATCATAGGTTATAAAGCAAAGTTAATAATAGCTCTTTGAAAAACACATGGAGCGTTAGCTAAACCAAACTGCATTTTCAGGTATTCATAATGACCGATGGGTGTTATAGATGTAGTTTTCTCCTCAGAATCTTCGAAAATCGGTATTTGATGAAAGCCACTTGCCATATCAAGTGAAGTGAACTATTTAAAATCACCTAACTGATCAATTTCGTCTACTATATAGGTAAAGGATATCTATCTGTAATGGTTTATCTAGTCAATGCACGATAGTTGACACATATTCGATCACCGCCATCTTTCTTACCAACAAGTAAAATAGAAGTTGCAAATGGAGAAAAAAAGAATCTGTAATGATTTCTTTGTTTTTCAAATCACCTACAATACGTCTAACTCGCGTTCGCTCCACAAATGGCATACGATAAGTCTGAGATCTCACGGGTGTATCACAAGATAATCTAATATTTAATTTGCCTGTATTCACAGTTGACTTAGAATTTCCAAGAGCAACTATGTCGTTAAATTATGTCAAAACATCGAACAGTTTGCTTTTGTGTTCATTGGATACTCTCAAATTACCAAAGACATTCACACTTATTATAAGCATTACACTTATATCATCAGTTAATGTCAAACCATCCCGTGATTTTGAATAGTGCGTGTCGGACCTGTTTAAAACATCGAGTCCGAGTAACATATCATTTGTGAAATTACCATTTATCATGTGAAATTCCGCTTCAAATGTCAAATTAAATAATTTTACTGTCGGTGTGACTTTTTTATTCGAGTATACAGTGCTACCTATACCTTTCAATTCCAAGTGGTTCTATTCTGGTTGTACACACAACTTTTAACTAACTGACTGGATACTAGGAATACATCTACATCCGTGTCAATCATTACATCAATAATCGTTCCACCTCCAATTGCGACAAATTTTCTTTCACATTCAAACGGCACATATTAATCAACTCGTTTTTATTACTCACACTTTTTGCAAAACAAGTTTTCTCACTATGTCCTTGATTTTTACAATACTCACATATTTATATTTTTGGTTGCTTTTCAGCAGGTCCACTATTGGTTATAATCATATCTATGCAATTTATGACAGGCGTTTCTTTTATGATCTCTGTCACCACAGTTATAGCAACCAGAGAAAAAACGTCTATTGTTTGAATTATATTTGATATTTGTTATCATTTCCACTATAATTGTTCCTACTTTTAACACGACTGGTAGAAGAGTTGGCATTACTTCCAGGTTTCACTTTACCAAAATGAGATAAAGCATTCATAAATTCAACTAAAATACTATGATGTAAATCAGTTAATTTAATTCTGACATTACAGATCGAAATGCCTTCATAAATTAAAGAAATTACTATATCGTCAAAGTTTACAAAAATAGGATTTAACAGACCAAGATATTGAGTTTTCTTTCTACCGTAATCGGAATAACTAGTGAACTCATTACAATTTAAACTAACAACTCGCTTAAGGAAGTTTTTACCTTACTTGGAAATGCAGATTTAAAATCTGCTTTGAAATCTGACTACTTTCTGTCATCACTCCTCCAACCTGTAAACCAATTTTTAGTTTTAGCTTTTAAAATGTTAAGTAATATTGTGACAATTTTATATTCGTCCCATTTTTGCTGATTCATAACTTTTTCCACATTATTCTCAAAAGCCAGAAATTATTATTCATTTTTAATGATTCAGTTTTAAATATTATTAAATGTCAAAAGTTAGAAATCATTATTCATTTCAATTATTCTATTTTATTATTTATTTTATTTATTATTAGTGCATTTAAAATATGTAACATTATTACACCATTCGCTTGTGCTATCCATTTCAGGATCAAACGATACCGGTGGTGCATTTAAATTCTGTCACTTTTAGTTGCGGCGGTACTTGAAAGTTGATTAAGTACAGCTACCATCGCAGTTAGTACACTTTTTTGGGTAGAAAACACACTATGCTCACTATTGTAGGCCATTTTGTAAATCTGTATCTGAGATCACAAAATTTTATGTTAAAACTGTAAAAATGCTAATGGGGAACAACGTAGTGCTTGAATTCTGATCCCACTTCTGATGTTGGCTTTTATATATTAAAAGCGTAAACAAATACGGAATACAAGGATAAAATAATAATGACCACACCGAACAAAGTTCGTGGTTATTCTGACGTGCGATTCATAATATACATATGGCAGTCAGAGCACACTATTTATTACTGAATTATTAATTGGACATGTAATATTGCGATACGGTTGGCGTTGCATAATTAGATTTATCAAAATCTCCTGAAATTACATTTTTATTCACTTTATTTTTGTCAGCATCATAATGGCGGCGACAGTAAGTACATTCGTCTTCGAGCTGGTCTTAAAAAATTGCGGAGTTGTGTAAAGCAACCTCGGCCGTTCTGTGGAGAATTCTAAAATAGATATGCATAAGAATTATTTATGGAACGTATATAAATTCTCTTCAAGACGTTATTTTCCGATATCAGATGGCTAAGAAAAGGCTTAATATAGAGTTTGCAAAAGACGTTTACTTTGAGGTTTATGAAACTAATACAACCTGATATATTGTCGATAGGGTAATGAAAACAAGTTACAGATATTTTTTGCACCACTAATTTTACGATATTTGTAATACTCATAAACATGCCTGGCCAAGCGATGGTAGATTCAGGGTCGGGCGCAATAACAATGCCATCACGCGCTTGTTTACTATGACGATGACACGACACACTTCAGTTGTTATCTGTCGGTCGATGCATAGAGTACTAATAAATAATAAATAATGTTGAGCGTAAAGAGTAGAAAACGACCGTACGCTGATAAAGTGAATAAATTTATCGGTGAATTTCCGGATTTATTCTATGATGGATGTAAAATAATTTATAAAGTTTGTGATCAAGACTTAATGTGCTGAAATAAATACGGCTGCAAAATTCATGTCAATAGTAACCGGCATAAAAATAAAAAAATGGCGTGTCTTCTTTGGAAGCTCAGTTTATGTTTGATTTACTGTTAATGCTGATTGCCTGTAATGTTCCCCCGCGCATATTGGATAAACCAGCATACCCGGAATTCTGGAATAAATACAATCACCAGGTGAATTTACCAAGTCGTTCATCGTTACGTAGATATGTGCCAAGTGTTCGTGAAGACATTGTAAATAGGATTAAATGTGCATTAAAAAATACACGGCTGTGGTTATGTGTTGACGAGACGACAGATTGTAAAAAAAATCTATTTTAAATGTTATAGTACGTGTACTCGACCCTGTTAAACCAACATTTCCACTTTTACTAACTAGCAAAAGACTAACTGCGTGGCGAAACAATTACGCGGGTGGTGTTGGAGACTTTCGAAAAATTTGAACTGTCAACAAGTCAAATATTGATATTTGTGATCGACGGTGCTGCGACAATGTGTTAGGTGGGCTGTTTTCTTCAAAGAGACGATTGTAGGTTTTTACATGTTACGTGTAAAGTGCATGCGTTCCATCTTGTAACAGAAACGATTCGAAAATGTTTTCCAGTAGATGCATTAATAGCAAATACAAAAAAAGTATTTCTCAAATCTCCTAAACGGCTTCGAGCATTTCACACACTGTGTCCTGGTATTCCGGAACCACCAGAGCCAATTCTTACACGTTGGGGAACGTGGTTGAAGGCAGCTTTTTATTATGCTGAATATTTTCAACAAATAAAAGCTGTGATACTACAGTTCAACCCTAACGAGGCTGCAGCTATTAAGGAAAGCCAGACAAGCTTTCAAGATGTTTCCCTTGAAACAGATTTAAAAACTATTTATAACAATTATAGAGGACTACACGACGCAATAGAAAAATTGCAAAATACTTCGTTGTCGTTAGTGGAATCGCTGCAAATAGTGGACGACGTAAATACACAGCTACAGACTATAAATGACGCAAAAAAATAAGCCCATTATTGAAAAATTCGAGTGTATTACGGAAAGATCCTGATTTTACCAAATTAAGACAAATTTGTGATGGTGCATCTACAGCTGCGTTAAGTGAGTTCACTGACTGTTTTACTTATGCCTGTATTACTTCCGTAGATGTCGAACGGTCTTTTTTCAAAATACAAACATATTTTTTCACCACAGCGAACATCGCTTACTGAGACAACTGTAGAAACATATCTGATGCTACACAGTTATTATAGAAGTGCTCCAATTTGTGATAACGACAACCAAGCTACTTAATAAATCTGCTTAAGAAGGTGAGTTTTGTACATATTTTTATAAAGTGTACCAGTATTAATAAAATTTATTTCCATTTATTTTATTTGTATATTTATTTATTACTAGTTATCACTTAGATATACAATGTACATGTGTGAACGTCATTTAACAGTTTAATAATAATGTGCAGCACTAAGCTTATAAAATATAAGGAAATACATAAAAAAAGAATTTAAAGCGAACGAAATAGTACAAAAACATACCTCACAATATATGAAATTTTTGTTTTTATTATTGTACTTATTCAAGTATTATGATATGATGCATACCCAGTACGTCTCTGTAGGATTAATGACCTTGGCCAGGCTTACTCATAAATATTTCACCAATTATTTAATTTTTAGAAACAATTAAACCTCTCTGCGACTTCTGCCAGCGTTTAATAAAACTATTCGTAAGTACTCTAATTTATGCAAGTTATATAAACCTCTACGTAACGTCCTGTATAAACTATATCTTTATGGCCATCTGACATCGGAAAATAACTGTCAACTGGAATTAGATGTCCACAAAACTTAAATTGCCGAATTCAAACTTTCATTCTACATTCGGTGTTTTTATTTCTTTAATAATGAAACTGTTAAAAACCCGTTAAAAAGTGTAAATAATTAAACTACAGTTTAGGCTACTACATCAATGTATATAACCTATTTGAAGTAAGATGTCTTTCTCATTTTTCTGTTAAATGCTCAGATATTCCTCATTCAAAATTGAACAGTTAGAAAAAGCTTATAATCCTTTACGAGCAAGTTGAAATGAATAAGTAATAGATATTTGATCTTTATATCTCTATTTCGTGAAACGTTACAGTGAATATGAATAGTAAATCTAAGCCTGATCGCTACAAAAAGATTCCCATGCATTTGAAAAGGGACAACTTTATAATGAAAAGTAGAAACCGCAAAAACTGCCAGTGTTGACACCGTATTTGCCCTACATTATGAAGAAATGTGTGGGAGATTTGCAACAACCCTTTTAGCGCGTGGCACCTGGATTTCAAAAGATTTATACAATGAGATCCAGTTGACCATTTTACAGTTAGAACTACTGGGAATTGAACATTGCGAGCGAGTATCCAACATTACTTGCAAATTTTACGCTGTGACTTGTTCCACAGAAAGTTTCTTGCTTATACTTAGAATTTTGACCAATTCATGTTGACAAATTTCATAATTTATATTTCTTGTTATCACAATAAGGACGAATCAGTTAAATTAAAAAAAGAACAAAAATGTCCAAATCTGAAGATTGATCTGATATAAACTTGGAGTAAAAATTTATCTAGACCGAAACCACTATTAATTTTTTGAGTAAATATTCGATTAGTTTCTAAGAATACAAAAGTATATATAGGGTAGGTTAGGTTAGGTTATTATGTGTGGGTCCTTGTGGACCCTCCACTGCGGCCATTAGCAGGCCCATTGTGGCTCACTCCTAATTATATTTCACCCAATAAGCTCAGTCTCTAAATGAAACTGATAACTTTATTGGGTGAGAATATGTCCAGATCCTCTGGCAGCAGTTGCTCTTTGCCAAATAGGATCCTCTCCACAGCAGGACAGGTGCATAAGACGTCGTCTGTCTTCTCATCATCCTCCAAGCACAGACGGCGCTAGGCCGAGTTTATGCAGATGATAGTTTAGTCGGCAGTGCCCGGTATATGGGCCTGTTAGAGTTTTCAGATTTATCCTGTTTAACTCTAAAAGTTTCTTGGTTCTTGATTTCAAGGGGTATTTTATAAACGCCTTAGAATGAACTATTCCTGGTAATTCTTGCCAATACTGGAGAGTTTTCCTCTCAGCCCAGGTTGAGATGGCCATCTTAGCAGTACTGGTCCGATGATTCGTGATCCTGCTCCTTCTCTGGCCAAGGACTCGGCTATTTCGTTACCTTCGATACCAGAGTGGCCGGGTATCCAGACCAGAGTCACTTTGTTGTTTTTGCTCAAATGATTTAGAGCCTTCTGACAGTTCCATACCGTTTTGGAGTTACAGCGGTAGGAGCCAAGAGCTTTTATAGTTGCTTGGCTTATCTGACAACATTTTAATTGATTTGCGTGTAAGATGCTAATATTCCAGTCTTCGTACACACAGTTCAATGGTATGAACTTCGGCCTGCAAAACAGGGTAGCACACCTATCCTCGTTTGGACCATAGCTAGTAGGCTATTGAAAATTAAGAAAAAAATCCAATGATAAGTTATTGGATCCTAAATGTGTACCATAAATTCGGGGCAACAAATTTTGACTTTCATTTAAATAGGGCTTATATGGGCTTTAAAGATATTTTAAAGGTATCAGATGCAACTTTGCAAGTTACTTACGTTTTAATAAAATTTAATGAACAGAAAACAACAACAACAACAACAACAAATTTATAATTCGTTGTTAAATTGTAATATATAACTTGAGAAATAATAGCAATAACTTATAGAAATCACTTGAGAAACCACAACAATTACTTTGTTGTAGAAACTTTCAAGATATTCTTTTGTTTTTAGTGATTGCTTTGCGTTTATTTAAAAATATTTGTTTAATTATGACAGTCCCTAAAATGAAATAATTATTGACATTTAGCAACTAATATATTTAACAAATCTAGAGATGATTGAAATGTATTTTTTAACACTATTGGTTTTGTAAATTGTCTAAACACAATGCTTCTGTTCTCATTAGAAATAAAAACGGAATGATGGTAATATTAAAGTTAGAAAATTCAGTAAAACATCGAGAACGAAAATGCATTCAGCAGAATGGGCGACATTTTAAACATCTTTAAAATAAAATTTCTTTGAAGTTAAATTAACTTATCTAATGAATTTGGTTTTTAATTTGTTTTTAATCGTTAACAATAAAATATTAAGCTGATTCACGTATTTTAAATTTTTACGTTTTTTTGTCCATTAAAAACATATAGATATTGTCCATATGGTATCATTGTCAAGATCATTAAATAAGTTTGAAATTATGGAACCAGATACAGGGTTGTTCCATTTGAAAAAAAAAATAGTTTTAGCGATTTGGAAATGGCGAAATTGGATCATTGATTCAGAACACCCTGTACAGTTTTTTCTCGATCTCTTTCCCTGTTTATGCTTCTGCACCTCACACTTCTACGTTGATGACACTCAACTATACTATTCTTTCAATGAAAATACAATTCATCAATCCTGTGAAAACGTCAGTGATGATCTAAATTCCCTATTGTCTTTGTCAAAGAAATTTTGTTTAACCGTCAATGCATCTAAATCGAAAGTAATATTATTTGGTAGACCTCTAGCACGTAATGGATGTTCTGAAAAAGTCAACGGAGACAATGAACTCATACCTATAACAGACTGCTCCAAAAATCTTGGTTTATTCCTATATAAATCCCTTAGGTACTCTAAATATGTAGTTATGATTAGTGATGTAAAATTTTGGAGAATTTATTTTTTGGACTATGTTCCGAGGGAAAAAACTAGAATAAACGAGCACTAACAGAGAACAAATAAAATAAAATATTCGTGTCATTACCATTACACACTAGAGTCTGATAATTGTACCTTTATAAGTAGTTTTTCTCAAAATAAGGACCCTTACCCAAAAAAATTTTCCAAAAAATTGGACTTGAAAATGTATTATGACAATGGATGTGGATTCTACTTTAAGAAAGGCATCATATTTTTCTAGAGCATGACAATTTATGTTAAAAATGAGATGAAAATTCTCAAATTGCTCATTTTTCTCACTTTTTTTAGGAATTATTCTCAAAGTTCTCAATTTGTTTAAAATACCAAATATTAACCACTAATTTTAATTTTTATTAAGAAAACAGCTTTTATAATGTGATTAAAATACAGTGTGGAAATTAAGTAACGCATAAATTCCGTTGACACTACTTTTCTGGAAAAAATCTCGAAGGGGTATAGCGATTTTAACTTTGGCAAATATTTTCAATCTAATTTCAGTTTCTTATATCATTTATTTTTTAAGTTATGACGTCATCGACTTTTTTTTTAAATGACAATCTATATTTTTTATTATTGATATTGGTAGTAGATTTTATTTTGGTTCCGACCGTATAAAATTTTCAATATGTTATTATTTGAAAAAAATCGAGAAAAACAGTCTTAAATTTCAAATAATAAAGATTCATTAAATTGGGTAAATTTATCTAGTTGCCGGTGTATCACATTAGTTACGGCTGTCAGATTTAAATAATTTGTAAATGTCAGAATAGAATAAGTGTTATTATTTTGCTTTTTCTAAATTAGAAAAACTATTTTATTAATAAGAATAGTACAGTTGAGCGACAAACAGAGAATTGAAGTGTTAATAATGATTGGTTATGGCGACAGAGCTAGAACACATCAAGAAGTGTGTCATCTTTTTAGAGAAAAATACCCGGATCAGCCCATAAATCAATCAACAATTAGTAGGAATGAAAAAAAATTTCGGGAACATGGCGTTGTAAAGAATATTCCAAAAACTGGACGTCCGGCGACATTAAATGAAGATGCACAACTTGATGTGCTACTAGAAATTGAAAACAATCCACATTCAACTAGTAGAAGCATTGCTTTGTACCACAATATAAGCCACACTACAGTTCTAAAACTTTTGAAAGTTCAAAAATTCCACCCATATAAGGTGCACTTGGTTCATGAGTTGACAGAAGATGACTTTGATCGTAGGCAAGAGTTTTGCGAACAAATGATGGAAATTTGCAACCGCGATCCAATGTTTTTCCAGCGTGTTTTATTTTCGGATGAAGCAACATTTTGTTTAAATGACCATGTAAATAGACAGAATTGTAGATATTGGGCTAGGGACAATCCCCATTGGATGCAGGAAAGTCATACCCAATATCCTCAGAAAGTTAATGTTTGGGCAGGAATTATTGGTGACAGAATTATAGGTCCATTCTTTTTTTTAAAACAATTTTACTGGAGATAGATACCTGCAATTTTTATAGTTGGAATTGATGCCTGCATTAGCTGCATTATTCCCCAATGCAAATAACCCTGACCTACCAAATAATACCATTTGGTTACAACAAGATGGCGTTCCGCCTCATTACGCAATTATTGTGCGACGTTACTTGGACCAAGTTCTCCCAGCAAGATGGATAGGAAGAAGAGGTCAGATAGAATGGCCGCTTAGGTCTCCTGATCTAACGCTATTAGATTTCTTTTTATGGGGGTACTTAAAAAGTAAAGTGTACAACAATCGACCCAATAATTTAGACGATCTCAGGCAAAGAATTCAACATGAGATTAGGTTAATATCGCCTCAAACTATTCAGAATGCGAGAAATGAATTTTATAATCGTCTTGGGTATTGTCAAATGGTACAGGGTCGTCAATTTGAACATTTAGTGTAAATGTAATTTAACAACTGTTATTTCTGTACTTATTTTTGTGTTTGATGATATTGTTAGATTTTTTTCTGGTTAAGCAATTTAGTTTCTTTTTATATTAATGTTTGCCTCACGAAGTTATCGTTAGTACTAACTTTGAATTGAGCAGGTAATAAATTTCTAGTTAGATTTTTCAACTATTTGTATAATTTCAAAATAAAAACGAATGTGCCGTCGATAACTTTCCGTCAAACTTAGGCAACTAGATAAATTTACCCAATTTAATGAATTTTTGTTATTTGAACTTTAAGACTGTTTTTCTCGATTTTTTCAAATAATAACATATTGAAAATTTTATACGGTCGGAACCAGAATAAAATCTACTACCAAGATCAATAATAAAAAATATAGGTTGTTATTTAAAAAAAAAGTCGATGACGTCATAACTTAAAAAATAAATAACATAAGAAACTGAAATTAGACTGAAAATATTTGCCGAAGTTAAAATCGCTATACCCCTTCGAGATTTTTCCAAAAAATTAATATCGACGGAATTACTGAATTTATGCTTTACTTAATTTCCACACTGTATATTATATATACATATATAGGGTATTCAACTTTAACTTTTTTCAACATCGTGTTTATCTTGCAAGTTACAACATCGATTAAATTAAAGAAAAGTTGCGTGATATTCTTGCTGAGACCGTGGGGTCAACAGAACTTAATTCTCTGATTTCGTTTTTCATATGTCTGGAAAAAATTGAAAAATACATATTTTGTTTTTCTCCCATAGGTTGCTTATTTGACATACAAACTTTATTCTGTAAAAACATTCTTAAAGCAACTTTTTGTGTTTTATACGATTTTTATAAAATAAATATATTATAACGTTTCGTTCTCTCAGAATCATCATTTAAAATAAGCCTGGTCTTTATGTTAGGAAGGTTAAAGCCGAACACCCGGTATATATATACTCGTGTTAAAAATTAAATTTATTATTAAAGCTAGAAACACAGCCATGAACAAAAAAAATTCTAAACATGCATTGTAATTGTACGTAACCAGGGGCGGTCGGTCCATGGAAGCAAGGGAAGCAAGAAATAAAAAAAGCTCCTTTTGTTGCAATTATGTTAGATGAAACAACCAATATTATGAATATTAGTCAGATACATAAATCCAAATGGGAAAGTCCAAGAGCACTTTTAGGATTTTTAGACGTAACAACGCAGAGAACGGCTGCAGCTTTATATGCTATAGTTTGTTAGATAGTCGATGATCTACAGTGTGGTGCTAAACTTATCGCCCAAAGTTATGATGGGGCCACTGTAATGGCTGGTGAATTGGGGGGCCTGCAGCCCAAAGTAAAAGAGACTTTTCAGAATGCAATATTTGTACATTGTTTTGCGCATCGATTAAATTCAGTCCTTGCTCAATCTGCAGCGTGTCTTAAAGAGTGCAAATTATTTTTTTCAAGTATTAGTGGAATGGCTGCCTATTTTTCAAAATCATCAAAATGGACACGAGCTTTAGATTTGGAAGTACAGAAGGGACTACCCAGAGTTGCTCCAACACGATGGAATTACAATGGGAGGCTAGTACAAACTGTATCTGAATATCGACAGCCTCTAATAGATTTATTTGAAAATATTTTACAAAGCAAAGCTGATTAGGACACTGAGACTTTGAATAGATCCAGAGGTTACTTAGATTCATTGAAAAGAGACTTTGTTTTTAATTTTTTGTTAAATATTTTCTCCGAAATATTCCCATTTACTGACAATTTATTCAATATTTTGCAAACTAAATCAAATGACGTTAGATTTTGTGTAAAGAAAATTGAGGAATTCAAAAATTTGATTTGTAACAAAAGAAATGAACTTGAAAAGTTCTAGGTAAAAACTAGTAATGACAGTTTAGAGCCGCAAAGAAAAAGAATACGAACTGAATTTATAGTGGATTGTCCCTGTTGACAATAGAAAGGGACTTTGTGAAGGACATGTCCCAAAATTCAAACTTTTACGACGAAGTTATTTCCGACTTAGCAAAAAAGGAGAGGCGGATTAAACTACATTATAAATAGGTAGGTATGTGCATGTTAACTACTTAACTAGCCGGCTCAATTTATAGTTGGCTAGAGAGTGCACGATGGTAAGTGTGACTGAACGAACTCTCTATTTCGCTGCGGGTTCGATCCCCGCCACCGGCACTGGCAATGTTGGTGGGTATGGTTGTGTGTCTGCGTTTTTTTCATAAGTGTAACCCTCGCCCATGCAGCTTCGGCTTTGGAATCGGGGGTTGTCTAATATTTGTGGTGTTTTTATGTTTTATGTTTATTGAGGAGTGGCGGTCCTACAAGTGTACTTTTTTTCTAGATATCATAACTTTGCGGCTTTCGACATTTGCTTTAAAATGATTATACCGAAGCCACGCCCCTTTTCTTAAAAAAATTTTGCCTCGCTTCGCTCGGGGCTTTGCACTATCCATCACCCTATATCACAAACTGCTTCCCCTGTATCAAAACTCACCGCACGCCCCTGCGTAACATAAAACATTATGCATCACATAACAATCAATTATCTTCAATTTTTTCATCGCTAAAACCTTCGAGATTTTGAATTTTCCTTGTACCGTTTTTTGTTCATAATATTTAAAAAATATGCTTTTCTTTCTAGGTATTTTATATCGCTTCAGATAAAACTTAATAACGTATACATATTGTTATTGTATATTACTCAATTCACAGCATTAATCAATCATTATACCCTAATACTAATTATCTACACACTACACAACGCATTGCATTGAAGAAAAATGTTTATTCTACTGCTCTGTAGATTTTAGTAAAACGTGGTTACCGATATTAAAAGAAGAATTGAACAAAATTAATATTGTAAAATTTTTGAATATCAACAGTTCTATGTATACATCTATGGATGTTACATAAACAAATAATATTACATGTGTGTCAAGTTTCACGCTTGACATATTCTAAAAAAAAGATAAATAACTTTGAAAAAGGAAACAGATTCGTTTTCCGAAACATTAGGGAAATGTATTATTATTATTGTGTCTCATATAATCCAGTCTGTAGGAGCCAAAAAAAGGTGAGGTAGTAATAATTTTTAAATTATGTTGTTCAGGTCTGGGCCTTAACAAAAAAATCCAAGTTTTCGACCTGGGGGGGACTGCTCGAGCCGCCATCTTGAATAAAAAGGTACAAAAAATTAGTTTTTTTGAAATAACTCCGCGGCGGTTGATCCAACGACGAATATGTCTTTAACAAAGTTAAAGAAGACAAAATTCCTCACATTTTTTGTAAATCTAATATGTAATGAGTTACAGCGGCGGAAAGATGAACATTTTTCCCAAAAGAATAGTAAAACTTCCCATTTTTGACGGTAAATTTAGTAAGAACAAATTACAGTTATTTTTAATGTTTTTTCCACGCCACAATAATATACAGCGATATCTATTTCAAATTACAGTGATTTTTCTTGTTACATATAAATTTTCTTACCGCGCCGCAAGCGCAGTGGCGTAATAGATATAAGTTAGTAGAGAGTATTTATCCAAGTTTTATTCTGGTTTGTGGACCAGATGTTTCCTAGAACAGGTGTAGCAGGTATGGTTCCTATTGCGTCTTTTTGTTTCTTTTTAATAGTCCTCTCTCCACTTCTAGTTTAGAAAGAAGGGTTTACGCAACATCTTCCCTTTCCCGAAATCGATTCGCTTCTTTCCATAAGTACTGGAGTTGTCGGGGATGAAAAGATTAACTGTCATTTGTCCAGAGAAAAAGGTGTCGAGGGGATGTCAAACATGGTTACCGCGTTCAAATATTTCGAGTTCATTAAATTCAAACGCAAAGATAAGGTCATCCCATTGGCAGCAGTCAACAGCAGCATAAAAGTGGCGTGGCAACAATTTGCACCAATCCACTTATGCTGTTTCAAAGATGTGCATTGCGAAGAAATCCGGCGACGAGTTGAAGGATTATCTTAAATTCGAGCTTGCTCCATTTCCTTTGTCGCTTTTCTCGAAAGAAGGAATGCGCAAAGGCTCAAAAATCATCATTGTATAAAGTTTTCACACAACTTCCAGAAGGTATGGAACTTGGAGATAACCAAATCAACGTTTTGGATGGAAGATACCTTTTACATAAAGTTGTATGGCATTGTAATGATTCTTTTGCGTCCATTTGCGAGAAGTACATTCAATATATATGAAGTCACTACGGTTCATATGCAGTCGTTGTTTTCGATGGATGTCCGAGTAGCAAGAGGAATACCAAGACCACAGAAAGACTTCGCCGATCGAAAAAGCGTATGTCTGCGTATGTTCTCTTCGATGAAACAATGCCGGTTCAAGTTTCCCAAGAAAAATTTTTAGCCAATAAAAACAATAAGGCCCGTCTAATTTCGATGCTAACAAAAATGGAACAGACTGCTATTACTGTTAAACAGGTGGAAGAGGATGCTGATGCTGATGTGTTGATTATCAGCACAGCGTTTTCCTTGGGCTCAACATTTGATGTTGTTTTCGTCGTTGGCGAAGAAGTTGATCTTCTTGTTCTGCTAACAGCATTAGCACCATGCCAAAGTAACATTTACCTTCGCAAACCAGGAAAAGGCAGAATTGCTAAAAGACTATACACCGAGAATAGTTTGAAACATGAAGAAGTGGCTGAGAACATTCTGTTTTTTCATGAGTTTAGTGGCTGCGACACTACATCGTCCATCTTTAACCAAGGAAAAACAAAATTGTGTTCGCTTGGTCAGAAAACCGCAGGACTCAGTGCCACTATTAGCATTTTAAACATCAGGATGTAACACCAGAACACATCACAGATGCTGGAGCACGCTATCTCGTTGCTTTGTATGGTTGCAACATGGAAGACGAAACCTTGGAAGAAGTCGCTACCAGCGTTTCGCTAAATCTACTATAAAAAGCAAATTCCATCTTGCTTCTTTTTCACCAACGAAGGACGCTGCGCGGTATAATGCGTTCAGGCCGTACCACCAAGTCCAAAAGTGGTATGGGATGTAAAAAAATCCAGAAGACTGGGGCTGGAAACTTGGCAGCAATGGACTCGCTCCACTCACAATGACAAAGCAACTAGCACCCGAGAACTTATTGAAATTCATTTCATGCACTTGTCGAAAAGGATGCGGCGGAGCATGTGGTTGCAAGAAAGCTGGGTTGAAGTGCTCTGTTGTGTGTGGCTTCTGCAGTGGTCAGTCATGCGAAAATGTACCGGATGTTCGCATCGGCAGCGAGGACGAAGATGACGCAGATTTATCAATGGAAGAACAATGGATTCTCAGAATCACCGATGATGATGACATTGAGGACGCAGATTATACTGAAGACATCAACATCAACCACCAGGACCATCAAAAAAGGGTAAACTTTGAATTTACATTATTATAACTATGTAATAAATAGTGAGAAACAATCGAAAAAATCACAATAATGGGGAGTTTTACTGTTTTTTGGAAAAAATGTTCATCTTTCCGCCGCTGTAACTCGTTACATATTAGACCTAAAAAAAAAAAATATTTATACCTTTTATTCAAGATGGCGCGGCGGCTCGAGCGGTCCCGCCCCCAAGGTCGCAAACTTGGATTTTTTGTCAAGGCCCAGACCTGAACAACATAATTTAAAAATTATTACCACCCCACCTTTTGCAGGGCAAAACTCCCTACATACTGGACTAATATCAGTTGTCAAAAAACGTTCTCACTGATGTTTTGACGTAGAGTCGCAAGCGCAGAGGTTTATTTTTCCAGTAACATAACAACTAACTGTATTTTTTAGATAACAATGCATTATTAATGTGGTAGTAAGTCCCAAGAAAGAAAAAGAAAAATTTTGAAAATGCCACAAATAACGTTCAGACAATATTAAAATGTACAAAAAAAAATATTAATACACTAGCAAATCATTAAAATCATTTTAAATTATAATACCATGTTGGGTTTTTTAAATATATGTATATATATTATAAGCCAAACATAAATTTTTCACTACTGCGAAATCCCTCCCAACCTTGCTAGATTCCTGACTATAAATAATTTGATATTTGTATTTTATCTTACAATTAAAGGGAAATCAACACATTATTGTTGGTTTGATCTGATATTACGCACTTGAAAGGGTTATTGACTAAAGAAAGTTGGGCAAAAGCTGGAGCACAGGAATATACGTTTCATAGCAGTGCATGAAATACACAAATAGACGCAAATTTGTTAAAAAAATATACCTGCATTTCACGCTCTTCCTGGATGTGCTACTACAAATCAGTTTATTAGACTTGGTAAAAAATTTTACTAACATTTTTTTCTTGCAGCAAAAATTATACGCAAACAATTATGTTCTGTGGAGTTTTGTTGTTACAAGCTGAATTTTATTATATAAAATTGAATGCTTATGTACTGATATTTCAAAATCCCGAGGCCGTCAAAAATGTCTTGTGCAAACGGCCACTAAAGTTAAAAAACGAGTTAAGCATACAGTGGCAAAGAAAAGGCAAATTGCGACTTTTTGATACAGTTTTCAGAAAAGGTTTTATAGAGCAAATATTTTTTTATAATTTTCAAATATTATGTTATACATCGAGGCTTATGAGAGAACGAAACTTAAAACGGTAATATATCGATTTAAAATGCTTCATTCACTTTAGATATTTTGCGTTTCCCTGATTTCTCTTACTAAAAAAATTGATAACTAATTATGGAGTCATCGTAATTAAATAATAAAATAATGTTTAGAACCCTGAAATTCCATTTTACAAGGCTACTAATAAGTATTTTTTGACAATATTAACAGTTAAGGAGTTAGAGGCATG
>JANEYF010000887.1:700000-1062500 GCA_029963845.1 Rhamnusium bicolor
CTTTTCACAGGTAATATGCACATTACGTTCAGTACGATTGACTCAGTATGTTATTTTTAATTATAACTACTCTGTTCAGTAAAACCAAAAATATATAAAACAAAAGTACTCAGCAATACACCAACCACTTCAAAACCTCAAAACATTCACGGGCACGTGTTGCTGCATCTCTGCATCATCAGCCTGACTCATTTAAAGCCTCGAAAGTAACTGGGAATCATAGTAGTCCTAATGTAATAAATATTGATGTCTTCAGGGAACAGATAATAGAATAAGTAATTAAAATAATCTGATTGTTTAACAGTACTTTAGCTGAAAAGGATCAATTTAAGCAGATTATTTCTCACACACTATTTTAGGTAGCTATGGAAAAAAAACAAAATATTGTAATGTCAGTAAAATAATTTTTGTCATTTAAAGTTCAAAGTTCAAACAAATAAAACTTAGAACCTGTTAATAACAGTTAACCCATCACGCATGAAACCGTGTTGATTGGAATAATGTAATTTTTTAAGTATCTTAGCAAAGTTCTTGATAATAATGATAGTGATGAGTCTTATTATGATCCTCTTTTTTATTCCCTACCTTATGGTTTGGAGATATCTCATAACTGGTGAGATCCTCCAATTTGTCCTCAGTAGATTTAATTCTTTGGGGATATTTAAAGTCCGAGAGACTAAAGAAATCTAATCAAGGATGAAGGCAAGAATTGATCGACCTTTATTGATCTTGCAAAATTTCACGAAAAAGGTTGCAACAGTGGATATACATTAATGAGGGATATCTGAAAGATATTATTTTAATCTTAAGACAGTTAGTTATTTCTTGAATAATTTTTAAACTAAATAAATCTTTATCTTTGTAACGTGGTACTCAAATGAGGTCAATTCTGTTACCCCCACTCTATATCCCACTATCTCATTTACATGTCAGATTGTTAGTTTTTATTTATTTAATCATAATTTATTATTATTTAGTATTGTGTTTCAAATGGAAATTATTATATTATTAATATTCATATTATAAAGAAAAATATTTATTATTAAACATTGCCGCAAATTTTAAACATGTAACAAAAAACGGATACAATAAACTGGATATATAAGAACGACACACAGAAAAAAATTTGTCAACTTTTTAAATCACAAAATCGCACGATTGAACCATTAAGAAAATGTGAGTTGACCTTAAAACAAATGTCAGAGAAAAGTCACAAACGTTAAAAAAAATAATTTTTGAAACATGATAAAAGTAAAGATATTCAATACCTCATTACCAAATCTAATCCACAATATTATCTTATCTAAAAATAAAACTAGGTTAGGAACAAAAACTTAAGAACACTTTTTTTAAGTGTTACCTACTTACCTCATCTTAATTGTGCAAACTATTTAAGAATTTAGCTATAGCTAGGCCAAGAATCTGCAGTGCAAACGGTCAAAAATAAATATGTTTCGTTTTAAAAATAACCAATGCGTTTATAATATGTAGTCTTCAATCGTATTGCAAGCAATGACACGATGTTACATTTAGGACCAGTTGTAAAAAGGTGAATCAACTTGAAACCAGGTTTAACCCTTTGGTTACAGTTGTGTCAACAATTGTAAGGAAAGAGTTTAACCGAGTTCAAAATCTTAGTTTATTAAACGTAAACTTTGCCTCAAGTCTACCAAGAATAAAAAAAAGGGTTATTATCTTTTTATGTTCGTCCCAAATTTACTACACTAAAATAATTTGCATAAATATAGGTAACTAAGTTAGGATAGAAGTGCAATACAAGCCATAGTGATTTACAAGCCCTTATTCTAGACTACTGTTTGCCTCATAAAAGGAGTAACGGAACCCTATAATCTATTGAAGAATTGATGTGAAAAAGTGTGTCATTAAAATTTTTTGAAACGGCAAAACTTTCAAAGCAAACTAGAAACTTGCGATGAGATTTTCTGTTTCTCCGTAATATTTTATGATTGGTTGTCATTAATTTTTAAATGTCTTGAAGTTAGAATTTTGCTTATAAGCTAGATTTAATCTGTAATAAGTTTGGATGTTTTAAAAATTAGAGTAATATTTATAAGATAGATTTAATTCGTAAGAGTGTGATACATACATATTTCGGATCCTATGCTATTTCAAAAATACTACCAGTAGTAGTTAGGATTGGTTTGCTTTACGTTATTTTCAATATTGTCTAAATATAACTTGTAAGCACTCTGATGTCAGATTTAATTTTTGATCTCAACTTTTTAATGTATTGTAATATTTAAAGTTAGCACATTTTTATATTTGTTTATAATGTTTTTTCCTTCTGTTTAATATCATGGATTCTCTGTCTATTAAATCATATGCGATAAGACCACAACTTTCATTTTTTTAGGTACATAATATATATCAAAAATATTATATAATTTTAAATAAAGTGCATTCATTCACTGGTGTATCTACATTATTAAAATGCTCCCGAAAAGTTTAATCTATGAGCTCTAGTGATTATACAATTATAAAATTGCCTTTTTGCAATTGAACTCAACATTATTTTTATGCGGAAAATTATTATGTCTGGGTCTTTAATGTCAGCCTTAAGTAACGACGCGATATATAATACTTATCCTCTCGGGGTGTGTTTATAAACGACAATAGTGGAGTTAATAGCGAAGCAGTGGAAAACAATGCATTGATTCGTATGTAAGTGTTTATATTGAATCAGCGCACAAAAGTAGGATCAGCAGTTGACCAGCGATATGAACGTCGTAAACAAAAAATTTGTATTTCTTCGCTCTTATATGATGTGGAAGTTGAAAAATTAATTAACGAAATTTCTATTAGACCACCTTTGTCGAATGAAAGAGGCAGAAATCATCATCACCATTCGTATGTATTAAAAAAATGTTTATATTTTCTTAAGTCACTACATTACTGATGGAGTTTCTCCAATTTTCATCATTTAGTATTAATAGGATGTACAGAATATTGTCGTTTCTTATATAATTTTTTTCGAAGATATCAATTCACGGCAATTAAAGATAATTGTATTTCTTCCTCTAAATCACTTATTTTTTAAATAGTTCACATTAATCAACAAAGAAAGATATATTTGAATTGCTTTTATCCTTGCTCTTATCGTCGCTTTTATAAATTTTATCGCTGCTCCAACATAAACGAGCCTTAAGCAGAACTTCAGAAGCTTTACTTACAAACCAGTGCCTATTACCAAAAGCAAGATCTAGAATTCTTCTGTCTGTATTTAAAATATGATTTACTATTTTGGTCTAACCCAAAAAAAATTTGAAAATTTGTTAATAGCGTGGATGGAATTAGTAGTTACATTACCATTTTCATAGTAACACATACGCAGATAGATTAGAATTTCTTATTACTAGAAAATCAGAGCTATGATTATAATAAAGAGATACGAGGAAGTCAAGAAAATTTTCATAATCCACAGCGTTCACGTAAAGAGGAATATATTTGACAATCATATATAGAAATTGAAAATTTAATTTAATTTATACCACTAAAATATCAATAAAAACAATATCGCGTAATTTGTTATCAGTTATCACAAACAGAACTAATATTAATTTTCATTGCCCTATAATGTTTACAAAGAATGAGTAACACACCAATTCTTCTTGCAGTATTAGTGGAATTAAAATTACGATGGCATCTAAATACAGCATACCTGTTAATATAAAAAAAATCGGAGCTACAAAAATTATCATTTAGCAAAGTCTCTCCGTTAGTGCAACTAAATCGTATTGATGGACTGAGGTAGATGAATTAAATAAATATGAGGATTTAGAGTGTATAATCCACTATATTTTGATAGTAACAAGTCAGTCACTATTTATTTCACAAGGTAGATGTATATGATTGTGTTGAAATTTGGCTTTGGTAGCCCATTTCTATAATATTCGCTCAGAGTTTCTTATGCGTTGCCTTATTTATAAAGGTGACAGTTCGCATCCCAAGTGGCATGATCAGTGATAATATCAACGCGTTGACTAGTTTTTAATTTACTGCAACTTGAATCCTTTACCAGCCGCCGTTTTTTATTTTGCAAACAAGTTTGAAATAAACTTTATACACTTTAGGTAATGAGAATTGCAATCTTTTACTAAATAGACTTATTAGAGCATTTAGAGTATTTATACGATGTATAAGCCTATCAGAGATCATTGATTGGCAATGTGATGAAAACTACAGCAATTGTAACAACGTCTCAAATCAATTACATCGTAAACCAAACAATAATTATAGCCTATAAATAACTTACCACAATTTAAAATTGTATTGTATGCTATCCTGCTAAATTGAAGTTGAACTAGATGTACGTTCATGTTTCTACGTAGAGATTCTGCAGTATAAGTGTTTATTTTGCTTTGTAGTATGGTTCAACAAAACTTTTTCTTCGAATTTCTCTGATGTTCCGCCCACTCTTAGTCTTGGATTTAATGTAGGAAGTTGTTCAACCTCATACTTATCCCCAAAATTTTCCTTCGCCAGTTCTTTAAATTTAATCGATTCATTACTGTCTTCACAACTAATGACATTTCCTCCATTGCGAGTATTCCTGACTTTCAAAATATTTACAGACATCACTGGATCAATACTACGTAACATGTTAGATTTTGTTATAGAGTTTCATTGCTCAAAATTTTTGAGCTTCAGTATGAACGATTATGAGGACTTATTTGTAGATGCAATACTAACTGGCATAACAACTATTTTGCGAAATAATGTCTGCTACACTTTGTATGTTTTTATTGACACCATTCATTCTAGATATTACAGTCAGCAGCTCAAGATTGTTTTTAAAAGCAGCAAACATTGTTTTAAATTGGTTGAGCATGGCATCATATTGTTTCTGATAACATTTAGACTCTCAATATTTAAGCTACTTCAAAGACCTTGGAATAAACGTCCTTTATAAATTTGGTCGTCTCAACTTTGTCCAAAATATCACATTTTGTTCCACAAATATAGCACAATAAAGTAATAATTTAAATTCAGATTCGCTGAGATTGATGCAAGTGCAGTGTAATCATTTATTATATGGACCATCACAGCCCACTAAGCTATTTCTTTTAGTACCTACTTTCACACGTTTGCCATTTTCAAATTAGATTATTTGTATTTGGTGTACAAAACTAAGAAATTTGCACACAACCGTTGAATATCTAATTATCAGTTTTGCTCCACTCACAAACAATGTGTATACATCAAAACAAGACATTAAAACACAAACACTTGCAATTACATACGTCGTTCTATAACACTATACTTTAGAAGCACACATTAAACTCAATTAAAAGTCAACAAATAGCCGCAAAGAGCTCGATAAAAGAAGGTATTCAAAATACACATACAAATATAAGACTGTGTACCAACTGTACGCATTATATTCTGGCATGCTAAAAGTACATAATGTATCGAAAATTGTTACATATTTTGTTTTATTCTGTTTTATTCTATTCTATTATATTCCATTCCATTCCTTTATATTTTATTCTATTCTAATATAATATTGCCCTTGATGAAAATATCAGCGTATATTGTTTTAAAATGCATGATGTTATTATATACGTACGAAGGCGTAGAAGGGCCACAATACATTTTATTTTATTTTTTCTTAAATTCCGACTTCAAAGTCGAAAATTAACAAAATTCCGACTGTAAAGTCGGAATTTAACAAAATTCCGACTTTTAAGTCGGAATTTAACAAAATTCCGAGTTTAAAGTCAGAATTTAACAAAATTCCGACTTTAAAGTCGGAATATAACAAAACTAAATTCCGACTTCAAACTCGGAATTTTGTTAAATTCCTACTTTAAACTCGGAATTTTGTTAAATTCCGACTTTAAAGTCGGAATTTTGTTAATTTCCGAGTTTAAAGTCAGAATTTAAGAAAAAATAAAATAAAATTTATTGTGGCCCTTCTACGCCTTCGTAATTTTAACAGTAAGAAGTAAATTTTAAATGACAAAATTCGTTGACCTAATAGTCTCTTTTCTCAATGCTGTTACTTTATATATTTTGGTCAAATATGTATAAATCAATTATTTTATTTCATCAAATTATTTTAAAATCAATTAAAGATCACTCATTAAAGTTGTTACTTGAAAATAATTAAATACGCCCGTACTTTTATCCTATTAATCTTGCAGTATTTCCTATATAGAATCAGTATTTAAATCTGCATAAGAACTATATATTCCAATTCTACTTTTTTTTTAAATTGAAAGTAAAAGTAAAGTTTATTTCAAACTTATTTGCAATATAAAAAATGTCGGCTTTTTTTATCTTTTTACCGTCAAAGAAGCCGACGGTTTTTATGTTGCAAATAATTTTGAAATAAACTATACTTGATACTTTAATTTGTTATTTTTTTTACAACTATATTATGAAATATTTCTTTTACAGCAAATTTTTAAATGATATGCTAATTAGTTTTTAAATAAATCAAATCTACAAACTAATTATTAACTCTCGCATGTTCTTAATTAAATTTGTATCATTGTATGCGGATAAAATTATTTTGAAAATGCCGTTAATAATTAAGGACAGGACAGAAAGAAGTACAGTTTTAGTCAAAAATCGAAAGGGTGAAAAACGTAAATTTATCTAAGAGTAGGTCAAAATGTGTCAATATGTGTCAACCCCTTACATTTATTCTGACTCATTCACTTGCAATGAATGCTCGCCACCCTCACCGTCAACACAAATAACTTCAAAAATAGGAAGATATTAAGTAGGCTAACCCTTCCGCTTCCGCAAATCTCGACATGTGTGACCAAATATGTGGGTGGAATTATTACCAAAAAACCCCTACTGGGTTATTTCATTTAGTTGGAATTTACTCGTTTACTAGGTTTGTTACAATTGATCCATTAATCATAACTGAATACAGTGTGTTACGTTAAAACCTAATCGTAAATAACAATGTAAGAAACTTTACTGAATAAACTTAAACACAAAATAGGGTTTGTCTTTGTCGCAGTTGCAGTATTTACTTATTTTTCTTTTTACAAATGAGCATTATGTAAAAAAATAATGAAAGACTTTATATACAACATGTCCACGGATTGTGGATGTGATAAAAAATGTAAATGGCAAACGCTGTTTGTGGTCAAATTCAAAGTGAGACAGATTTGAAACACAGGTTATAGATTGTCCGAGGAGAATCAAAATATGGAAACAAAAATAATTAAACATTAACTGATTCAAATGTGATTTTCTGTGGCTTTGTGGCCGTATGGTAAGGACACTTGCTTCTCACCCTGGATTCCCGAGTTTGATCCCCGGTCGAGAAACTAGAATTTTTTCTAAACGAGAAATTAATCCTGGCATACTCGGTCATTGGGTGTGTTCATTGTCTCTAAATGTGTAGCCCTTTCCAGCACAAGGTCCCTTGAAATATCTTCAGGGATACGGGGGGTTGTATTATCTGTGGTGTTTAATGATCGAAAAACAAAGAAATTAATTTTGTTTTCAATTACTCAAAAGTTTAACTTTCTTTTTCCGACGTTTTTAATGGACATCTATATTATACTTTTTTTAAAATAGGCTGAAGGATTGGAGTGTTCAGTGTTCAGGGTAGTGATGGGACTCGAGTGTGAAAATACTCGAGTGACTCGAGTCAAAATCCGATTCGAGTGACTCGAGTCATATGGCTGTTCAATTCGAGTAAAGTTGTTACTCGAGTCGAGTTATTGCTACTCGAATCAAGTTTTAACGCGAGTCGAATTGCAATTCGAGTAACGTTGTTACTCGACTCGGGTTATTGCTACTAGAATCAAGTTTTAACTCGAGTCGAATTGCAATTCGAGTAAAGTTGTTACTCGACTCGGCTTATTGCTACTCGAATCAAGTTTTAACTCGAGTCGAGTTGCAATTCGAGTAAAGTTGTTACTCGAGTCGATTTATTGATATTCGAATCGTGAGTTACTATGATTCAAGTTTTAAATCGAGTCGAGTTGCAATTCGTGTAAAGTTGTTACTCAAGTCGAGTTATTGCTACTCGAATCAGTGAGTTAATATGATTTAAGTTTTAAATCGAGTTGAGTTTGACTAGAGTCTAGAGTCAGGGCAGAGTCGAAATCAAACTCGAGGCGAACTATAGAGTAAGTAGTTGGAGATGATTCAGTGGTTTGCTAAACGGTAAGTTTTTACAGTGTATTTAGGTTTTTTCTTTTGGTAATCTTTCAGCATTTAAAACACTATCATCTAATTCCAACATAAGTTTGAAAAATCGAAAGGATAAACATAAATCATAATAATTGAAATACAAAATAATAAATGGACCCATGTTAAATATTATTTTTCCGGCAAATCAACACATTTCAAATACAAAATTAAATATTTAATTAACATTGTATATAAAATGACATTTAAAGAAAACCAACATAATTTTTTTTATATTAAATTAACATTAAATTAAACTCTTGTTTAGCACAAAATATTAAATAAATACAGTATTTAATATTTAATACACACCGATTACGGTTTTTTATTTATTTCGAACTAATTGAATCGAAAAACAAATCTTTATGAACATGAATGTGCCAGTTTGATTGCTGCGACTCGAGTCTAAAGGCGACTCGAGTCGAAAAGCGACTCGAGTCAAAAAGCTACTTAATTCAAAAATCGACTCGATTCAAAAATCGACTCGAGTTAAAAAGCGACTCGAGTCGAAAGTCGAGTCGATTTTTTGAGTTTTACTCGACTTAACTTTTGACTCGAGTTTTATAACAATGAAACCGAGTTTCAACTCGACTCGAGTTTCAACTCGAGTAAATTCGGAAACCTACCGAGTTATTCGAGTGAAAAAAGTCACTCGAGTCCCATCACTAGTTCAGGGCAATTTTCGTAAATCTTTCAATTTTATAACAACTTAAACCCATCCCAAGCTATAATACTGCAGAATATAAATTATTTTCTCCTGTTAAATAATTTTGTAAATCGCGTTTGATAACTTAAGATACAAAGAAAAACAAAATTTTCAACACCTATGTAATTTTCTGCAGACAGTAAAGTGAAATTAGGAAAATGAAATGTGTATAGTAATGATGCGTCAATTGAAAATTTGTAATTTAATATTAATTGATGAATAAAATTAATATTTATTATGTTTTTATTCACTAGTTTTGTATTATCATACTTGACGAAAAAAGTCGGTGACAAGAAGAAATATGAAAAAGAACTTTGTAACCAATCTAACCTATATATGTAATAATAATAATAATGTCATAAATAATGTATTTATTTCTAATAATTTAAATTTAATACAATAAATAGTTTTAATTTAACAAATACATAAATAAATAAAAATACAATATATCATATGATGCATATGTAAACCAAAAAAAAAAAAAGAAAAAACATAAAATAATTATTGGAAATCTGAAGGGGAAGGTCACAGTAAATGTGCTCTAGTTACCAAGTGGTAACGTACTCTTGTTAAATAATAAATTTTTGTGAACCACACAAGCAGGCGAAAAACTGAAAAAAAAATATAAGTATTTTATTGTATTTAAATTATTTTAGAATACCAAATATAATATAAATTAGAAATCAAAGAGAAAAGAAAACGAAGAGAAAGACATTGAAACGTTTGTTATTTTGAGTATTTTCAATATTTGCGGCAAGGACATTTGCCTCACTCTAAGTAAGCTATTATACAATAATAGACAATACATATTTTAAATTGCAATTGGATATTCACCCGGGTCGATCCCCAGTCGTGGAGCTAAGATTTTTTCTAAATCAGAAATTAATCCTAGCATACTCAGATATTGGGTGTGTGTCCCTTGTCTCTAAATGTGTACCTTTAAGTACCTTTAGAGATACAGGGGGTTGTATTACCTGTGGTGTGGTGTATGCCTTACGGCATAATAATATGATAATTCATTACCTATCTTTAACCATTTAACTATTCATTCCACCCAACGTAAAGTCTAATCTGCAATAAATGTCCCCTCGAAATTGTAAAATACATTAAATATTTAGGCGTTCTGATAGATTAAAAGATTATTTGACGTATTTCATAATTTAAATAAAATTTTAAAAGCACAGTTAATAAATAATGAATACTGCATACTTGCCAATAATTATAATAATTTCATATAAAATAGTATATATATACATATATTTTTTTCTTTCCTTGACCGTTAGTTAATATCAAATAATATTTGATGTAGTGGTAGGAAATGAAAACTGATTTTATTTATTTTTTCTAACGTTTCGATTTATTACACCATCATCAGAGAAACAACTATTAATTATTAGGTGCTTGTTTTAAATTTTGTTACATGTTTGGTGTTATTAGATTGTCTGTTTTAACATGACTCATATTAAAACAGACAATCTAATAACACGAACTCTACAGAGTTTGAGATTTTACTCTAAAAGAATTATATCGCTGGCCTATCAACAAAATAGCATCTTTTCAGGACAAAGAAAAAACTTTATATTTTTTGTTTTAAAGTTTTAATGCAGCTAAAATTTGGTGGTACGTAATTTTAAATAGTTTTACCTCTGTGTGGATAAATAAAAGTACAAAAGTAATGATGAGCTATTTATAAAGTTTGTTACATGGTATTACAGTAACAAAATTTGATTGTTACTAGTCATTAAACTAAGAATTAAAAGACACATTATTTTAATTGAAGGGTTTGGAGCAAGAACTGATTAAAGACCAACTTGAGTGAAAATGAGATATCGTCGGTTTTTAACCAAAAAAGTACATGTGCATCGTTTGACGCTAGAACCGTTCACGTATTATTCATAGGCATATGATTTAGTTACACATAACCAATTCTTGCTCCGACCATATAAACATATCATCTTACTAACGTAGATGTGTTGGTAGTAATAAGTGCCTATGTGATTCACGTAGCCGGCTTTTGCTACCAACAGACAAAACAAAAATGGTGTTTTAGTTCATTTTCTTTTTATCCCTTGTAAAAACAGGAAGGTTTTCAAAAAATCATACATCATTTACCTGAGCCAGGTAATAGTTTTCTGCATTCTGATAGGGATTTTGGACAAATAGAAAAAAAGGAAGCGAAGAAAAGGAACTAATATACCTCCCCGAAGAATGGTATTGTTTAGTGGAAAGCTGTGGGAAAAAATACGTGGTGGAAAGAGTCACCCAAGACATAATTCGTGATTTTAAGTCACATTTCGGGCCATATTTTTAAAAAACATGTGTCGTGAAGAAAAAACCTTTCAGTATTTCAAAGTATAGAATTTTCAGTTATGACTCAGAAAATCCTGAAATGGTTTTTGTCACAGAAAGCCACAATATTAATACGGTGGTTATCATTTATAAAAAGGAGAAGGAACTCTGGTGGATATAAAAAGTGCTCCTCAGGCATATAACGAAGAGCTTCCATTAAAATGGATAAAATATGATAGTATAATGCCTCTAGTATACAAATATGTTCCCCAAGTTCATCTGGCGTTTTATGCAAATATAAAAATAGCAGAAAATAATGACGATTCTGATTAACTTTTGTTTATTTTAGTTGGAGCCTACTTTTTTTGCTGACTATGTGTTATTATTATTTTCAGTTTTGTTATCTAAGATGTAACTGATGATGTTTATTTTGTTAAAATTAAAACAAAGTATAGTCACAATAAGTTTTGATCTCTATTTACCTTTCTCAAGCATACCATTTCTATAATTGGTGGTAAGAATCAGCTATGTGAACTTTTAAATGTGATTTAAAATGTATACTAATCAATATATTCCAATTAAAAATTACTAAAAATATGTATTTTCAGTCAATAACAATGTGTAAGTAACAAAAACTCATTGAAATTGAAAAATAAAATAATGACAGGTTTTTCTCATTTTTCTCGAAATTATGTATATTGCACATACATGGTTCTTGCACCGACCCCTTCAATTAGAAACAAACAACTCTAACTCTAATATTCGCTTTGTTCTGGAGTTCATATTTCTGAAAGGAATTAAAATAATATGATTAAACACCGATATAATCGTAATAATAACACGTATCATCTAAATTTTTAAATTTGTAATAACGTATCAAGAATCATCAGAATAATCGTGTTCTTTATATTTAAATATTATAATTTAATGGAAAATGTACATCCCAATATCAGATATATTTATTTATTTTTTTATTTTTATTTATTTAGATTACACTGTTCAACAGGTAAATAACCCAATTACAGAACAGGAGAGTAGGAAAAAATACAGATAGACAAATATAATATGTTCATAGGTACTAAGATAATTACAAAATACTAATTACAAAATACTAATTATAAAATACTAATTACAAAATACTAAGATAATTAAAAAATAAAATAAAAAGGGGAAAAGAGAAGGAAATAACACAATTAACCTGACAAACCAAAATGGCCTTAAGGATTTTGAAAAATATACAATGATATAGGGAAAAACAAGTCATTACTTAGAGATACAACATTTTTATGTTATTAAGGCTGCAATTAAATATATCTAAATGGATGCCAGCGGCATTACAGTTATTACAAATAGTATGTAGCGGAGAATATTTTAGAATATTTGTACGAGGTGTCGGGAGATAGAATGTTAGGTTATCTCTAGAGGTTATTCTAGGCACAATAAAGTTTAATTTAGATAAAATATCTTGACAATCGGTAATATTGTGAATAATCTTAAACAAAAATACCTGAGAGAAATATTTACGCCTTGTATCAAGACTTGCCAGAGAATGTTTTTCTAATAACTCACTTTGAGGACAGCCAATGGGAGGATAAGTACCGTCAGCTTTAAAGCTTAAAAGTTTTAAAACTCGACGTTGAACAGATTCCAAAATATCGATGTGTGAACCGTAGTGAGGGGACCATACAAGAGAAGCATACTCAAGCTTAGTTCTGACAAATGTAAAATATAATAATTTAATTGTGTTTATGTTGGTGAAATCACGACAATTTCGAGCTATAAATCCATACGTCCTTCCTGCTTCTAAGACTATGGAGTCTATGTGTGTAACAAAGGCAAGTTTATTGTCAAAGATAACACCAAGATCACGGAATGTTATTGGACGATTTAGGGTGATATTATCAAGATTATAATCGAAGATAATATGTGTTGGCTTCGTTGAAAATGACATTATGTTGCATTTGTTAATATTTAAAGGCAATTTGTTTTCTTGACACCAGATATTTACATTATTTAGGTTACTCTGAAGGTGGAGGCAATCACTAAAACTGTTAACAACTGAGTACATTTTTAAATCATCGGCATAAAGGAGGCAATTCACGTCCAAAACGTTTACAATATCATTTATAAAAATTATGAATAACAAGGGTCCAAGGATGGACCCTTGGGGGACACCTGATGTTGCTAAGTATTCAACAGACTTGAACCCATTAAATATTACATATTGAGTCCTATTATGTAGGTACGACTTGAAAAATGTAATTAAATGATCAGATAAACCAAAGTTACTCAGTTTATGAAGTAGTATATTGTGATCAAGTCTGTCAAATGCCTTAGAGAAATCGGTGTAGATTACATCTGTTTGTGTCTGATTGTCAATTGCCTCAGCTATGAACTGAGTAACACAAACCAGGTTTGTCACTGTGGAGCGTCCTTTTACAAAACCATGTTGAAATACCGATATTTTGTTGGAAACATGGAAATAAATATAATCATGAAGTAACATTTCTAAAGCTTTACAGAAATTACATATAATGGAAATTGGTCGAAAATTACTAACTTCAGATTTATCACCTTTTTTGTGTATGGGACAGACTTTCGACTGTTTCCACAAGTCAGGCAACTCACCGTTCATTAAGCACATATTGAAAATAATTTTTAGGGGATAAGCCAGCACGTATGCACAGTCCTTAAGTAAAAATGCAGGAACACCATCTGGGCCGGTTGTCATTTTCGGTTTTATTTTCTTTAAAACAGCTAGTATTTCACACTCCTCGAATTCACGTAAGTGCACAGTTGAAGTAGGATAATGATCACTTGACAAATAATTAGAATTGCATGCCGATGTATAGGATTTGCAGAAGAAGTTCGCAAACGCGTTAATAATGTCATTCGGATCAGTGAATTGCTGCCCATTATAGGACATTTGATTTGAGATGTTAGATGATCTCTTCAAACTACCTATAAAAGACCAAAACTTACTAGGTTCTGTTTTTATGTTATCTTCAGATTTACGAACAAAGTCCTTGAAAGATATATTTATATCCGATTTTATTTGATGTCTCAATTTTTGAATTCGTTAAGTGAGCGAATATCATTGGTTTTTTTATAAGCACGCCAGTGTCTATCCTTCAATTGAATATTTTTTATTATAAGAGAATTATACCAAGGAGGATACTTTCTTCTCTTGTTAGCCGTAAAAAATTTAGGCACGCAAAGATCAAATATAGAATAAAGTTTATCATAGAAATAACCAATCGCATCCTTTACATTAGAGAAAGTTTCAAGAATTTGCCAATCGATGCTGCCCATTAAATTATATAAAACCGGGAAGTTTGCTTTTCGAAAGTTATAGCTACAATTATTATTGATATTGGACGGAAAATTGTTTCTTGAATTGTAACTGACATTCCCCTGAAGGGATATATGTAAAGCAGGGTGATGGATATCCTCCTTTACAAATGGATCGGCGGACTGTTCCACAGTACAATTATTATTGTAGAGGACTAAGTCAAGTAAATTACCATTGTCATTAAATATAAAATTATGCTGTGAAATATTCAGAATATTTAAAAAGTTATTTAATGTAAAAATTTGACGATCGACATGAGAGTCTTTAAGATAGGTCGAGTATTTAGATATATTAAAATCACCAATGATAAGTAGGTTTGATCCGTGTAAATAGTCAAGCGATTCAATTCCCTCAAATAATTTTTCATACTCCGATACTGCTAACATAGGAGGAACATATATTACAAAAATATATGTTGAAAAACGGTTAGATATAATTTTTATGCCTATAATATCGATCGATGGCAAATTAATGAAACCTGCAGAGGAAAGATCTAGTAATGTTGAACTAATATTATCACGTACAGCAAGTAGTACGCCACCACCTCTACTACGGTTGATAGCAGCAAAGTTTCTATCAGAACGATATACATTATAATTTGAACTGAAGAGTTCACTGTCATAGACGGACGAATCAAGCCATGTCTCGGTAAGTGCGATAGCCGAATAATGTGAGCTGTACGATGCATTAAATATATCACTGGTTTTAGTTTTAAGGCCACGAGTATTTTGGTAATAGATGTTAAAATTTGACAGGTAGTCATCGCGCACATTCAAACCAGAAGGCGAGGAGGAGGGGAGGAAGGACTCAACCCGCTAGTGGGAGACTCGATGACGGATACACGGGACTCCTGTGGTTGCTATTGAATAGACAACAGGTCATTTCGGAGCTTGTCACGGGCGCGGATATACGCCGTACACTTCTCTTTTTCCCAAACAGCGTGATCAGTAGACACATCAATATTTTGTGATTTTATTAGGTTAGCGCAATTACTGCAATGAGATACTTTAGATCTACATTCTTTAACGTCATGATTTTGACCACAAACAGGGCAGGAGATAAGCTTATTACAAAATCTTGATGAATGATGAAATTCATTACATTTAAAACAACGATAAACTTCCACTGCATCAAAAACAGCACAGCTGTCAAAGCCTACAAATAAATTACCAGCCTTAATAATCCTATCATACGAACATCTATCAAGTTGAAGGATGCATTGAAAAATGTCCTTGTTTTTCCGCAATGGAAACAGCTTAATTAGTTTAACATCAGAATTATCTAACAAATCAGAGTTACACTTTTTTATATAATCAGATAGTTGATCTTCAGGATACTTTTCGGACATTCCAACTATACGGACCCTGGGTTGGACCCCATGTACTTCTCTGACTTCGTATGATTGAGATAACTTCTCTTGGACTATTTTTTTTACCTTCTCATTATCTTCTCTATTTTTGCACCCGATTAGGACACCGCCATTTTTTAAATTTTTTACTTTAGACAGCTGGATATTGGATAACGAAGGGTTGATATTATGTGCAATGTCTGATTTAGTTTGCCTTAGTGACTGTTCTAAGTTTCTGGGCTGAACAATGATAGCAGGCTGCGTTTTATTTTTAAGAATATCTGAATAACTGGGTTGTTCGACAGTAACTGGCAAATTAATTTTAGCAGTTTTCGCTAAATCTGACTGAATAGCTGATATTTTATCATTTACAACTGATAACGCATTCTCAATTTTATCCTCTAGTAACTTACTAATATCTGCCTGATTGATTGATATGCAGTTTTCGATGCACTCGTTACATTTCCAGGTGAGACCCTTTATACTGTTTAGTAGTTGAACTATATCGACCGCTTCAGTAATACATGTAGGATGGGCTTGCTTTTTGCATATCACACAAGAAACACTGGGTCTCCTTTTTATCGCAGCAGAACAAAAAACGCACACAGACATGACCTGCTGATTATTAGCTGAACATTTTAGTGTAGCAAAAAACAAAAAAGTCTATCCACTGGAATGCACTAACTTACTATGGATCAATCTAATCACACGTATATATTAATAATTACCTTTACACAAAAAGAGTCACCAGATAATAACTTATTAAAGCAACAGAAAAATAGAAAAATTCACAGAGCCACGACACGCACGTGTTGTTCACACAGCAAATATCTATATGTAATATAGTTTCTATATTAAGTAGATCCATTTTCTATTGGCTAAAATGTTACTTGGAAGTAATAGATCACGCAGGCAGATGTTAATCTTTAATAGAATGGTAGATAAAACTTAATATCGCTAAAAATTATTATACATAGTATTGCCACTAGGCCATCGATATGTCCAAGCCATACTTAAATACTATTTTGAAAACAAATATATTAAACATTTTGCCTATCGGTCTAAACTTCAAGTTCAGTGTACCATATCCTATTTAAAAAAATTAATATCGCAAAGATTTTTTCTATTTTACATGATAAAACTCAATAACGTGTTGTATATATATATATATATATATATATATATATATATATATATATATATATATATATATATATATATATATATATATATATATATATATATATAGAACTGAAAGAATTTAGTGGAAATTGCAAAATGTTCACAAAAATATTTAGTAAAAGTGGATAACTTCTTCATAAAAAAACATAAAACACGACATAAATTAGACAACCCCCAAATCCAAAGTCGTAGCTGCACGGTTGGGACTACACTGATGAAAAAGTGCGACTTTGTCAGGTTAGAAGTGGAGATTTGAACCCGGGAGTGAACAGGCAGTAGAATGAGGTGTTTGTCTACAGACAATAATCTGGTTTGTCACTTAATCTTCTAGTTCAGACCGAGTTCTTCAACAACAATTAATTCAATAATTACATAAATATATAATGTCTGTATCTTTTTGCTTTCACTGTTTCATTATTGTGTTATATTCTTACCTGGCTTTAATTATTATACATTTGTTTATAGAATTTTCTTAAATTCTGTAGAGTAAAGGAATGCGGATTCAATGGCAAGCATGCGTAGGAAATAATAATACAGTAATACAGATGAAATAATTTGATTAAGAATACCTATGAACTCATATTGATTATTATTGATATTTTCTCTTATAAATTGATACATTTCATTTTAGGTATGAAAAACAATCATTAGGGAAAGTTATGTCGTAATTAAATACATTTATTTATATGATCTGAATTTCATAAATATTAAGCAATATATTATTTATCATTTACAGATATAGGTATTGATTAAAGTGCTATTTAAAAAAAGGCACAAATGGATTATTTGTGATTTTCCTCATAAAAAATTGTTTTACACTCAAATAAATACAATGAATATCTTTCTTACTCGCTTCTTACTCCAGACGTTTTCTCTCGTTGCTCGAAAGTACTTCCTGCGTGTTATGCTCATTACACCATGTTTATAGAAATAATAACATAAGTGGATGGTGTAAGATCAATTGCATTTCGATTTCCATATGTGTAGGTAACTACATATGTACTATCGGGATATTCGCGACTCATAACGTTCAAATTGGTACATGTGAAAGAACTGCTCTTAGCTGCATTAAATGAAATAAAAGCGGCAAATTGGATTAAGTGTATATAGATCATGTTAAAAACATCGAATTACAGATGTGGGACCTTGGTACCAAGATGGATAATCTCATTAATCCAGTCATAATAAGAGTAGGTGATAGAAGTAGTGAAAGTGAAGAAATGTTTCCTTGAAACAATGAATAGTGCCATATTAATAGTCAATGATAAATCAGTGATCGTGTATAAATAGTTTTCGTCCACAACTTAAGTGTTCAAGTGTTTTTTTTCCTTAATGTGATTATAATATGTGTTACGTATATCCTATATGTATTATTAGTATGTATTGTGTTCGTGAATTGTGTGTAGTTAAGTTTACGTTATTTTGGTGAGTTATTTTTCATTCAGAGTTCATTGTTGATTTTACTAACTGTCCTACCTATACTAATATGTCCTTCTACCCTTTCACCTCCTGGCAGGGGATGCTTTTACCTCCCCGTGGTCTTTGTTGGGCAATAACAATTTTCTAATGATATATGTCCGAAATTACGTTTCGCCCCTAATTGCACCGCTTCACTCAGGTTCATGCCAATTAACTTTTTTCTGCCTGTTCTCCAAAAAGGTCGCAAGTCGTCCAACGGTCTTAACAATTCGTCTCGTATACGTTATCAGCTATTTTAATTATATGGTCCACTGCAGCGATTTCCGGCAAAGTTATTATTTTTATACAAGACGGCCTGATCACTCAAACGAAAGAGACGGGTGTATATAAGTTGCTTGAGACACGTGTACAGATTTTGTTTTGCATACGCTCCCTGTAGTTAAATAAATGCTCCTTCACTTTGATAAATAGCTGAAAAATTTTTTGTTCTACTCTACAAAATTTACGAAAACGCTATAATAATAAGCCGGATATACTTGTCATTTTTCAGAACTGGCAGATATATAGAAAATATCGTATTTTTAAGTGTTTGTCACAGTCACACAAAAAAAATGTTTATGTGTGAAAAAACAACTGAAATATAACATCACTGAATTATTTTTATAACTTTAACACCCTGTATCTCAGTAAGTATTAATATTTGATCACCAGTTATGAAGCAAAAAATTAATATATTCCGCTATAGAATCGGCATGTAAAATATTACCCATTTCTTATGAATCACCCTGTATATATATATATATATATATATATATATATATATATATATATATATATATATATATATATATATATATATATATATATATATAAAGATGGCAGGAGCATAATGCCTAAGTGGATGAAAATAGGTTGACAGTGGTCATTAAAATCTGCATCGGCAAATATTCTTATTGCCTTTTTCTGCAGACAGAAAATTTTTTTGCGCATAACCCCATAAGATAATGGTATAGCTTAAATGGAATGATACAACGAGAAATAGAGCATTTTTTCGGTTTCCATATTACGATTCAAAAAAATGGTACTTGATAACTTATGGCTTAGTTGATTTATATGACAGGATCAATTTAGTCTGACATCTAGAACAACACCAAGTAGCTTTACAGTATTACCCTTTACCAAGTTTCTACTGATGGAAAAGATTAGTTTTTGAGTTTTTCGTCGTTTATACTCAAATTATTAGAGGTAAAACCATTTTTGGGTCAGTGTACAGTTAGATCTGAAATCTGACGTAAGTTTTAAATATTGCAATCAAAAATTCGACGAGATGTATCGTCTGCATAGGCGACACATGTATTGGGCATCATAAAATGGAATATATCGTTAATATATATAATGAACAGGAGTGGGCACAAGACGGAGCCCTAGGGCACACCATGCGTAATATACGTAGGCTCTGAACAACAATTGTTGAATCTCTGGCTTCTATTTTGTAAGTAAGATTGAAATAAGAGTGAGGCAAGCTTGTGACTCCATAATGATATAACTTCTCCATCAGAATAGAGTGAGAGACACAATCGAAAGCCTTGGAGGGATTACAGTTTACATGAGTGATGTTATCGACACTGAGAACAACATTATAAAAATTGAGTTTGGTCCTGGAATCATTCCAAAGTAAATTATGATTTTGAATGGAATAAAAAGTATAATATTTATACCAAATTCTATTCAAATGTTTAAAGCTGATCCAGAAATATGGCCGACTACAGTTTTAGTCAAAAAACATTAGAACGTAAGATTGGGAGCATTTTGAAATCATCTAAATGTGTTCTATCTCCCATTACTCTATGTCACTTTAAATATGGGACACCCACACTTACATCACACACAGACTATTAAGATTTCAGTGACGAGAAATGTAGTTATAAAATGCTTCATTATTATAAATAAATTTCTACTCTATTTTATTCTATTCTATTCTGTTTATTTTTAGTTGCCATGAATGTGAATCTAATTTGCACGCAGTCGCTGTATCGAACACACACAATCACCTTATTACTACAAAATGGTTTGAGTGAAAATCAGTGAAAAATTGTCATTACAGGATGATGAGATTCTTATTGATATTGATGAACTACATCAATATCCAGCTAGGAAACATTTACGCATATTTGTTAATATGAACTTCTTATTTTTGCATCTAGAATCTGCTCATTTAGAAACACATTGTATCTTCCCACATCAAAACTAATCTGGATTATATATATATTTTTTTATTATTATTGGAAAAAATTTAATTATTTTTCAATTAAATTTAGTTTTAGTTCGGCTCTGGAGCCTAAAAAATGCGAATATGACGCCGTTAATGAATTACTGAACTACTAATGATTGTTCAATCCTTAATTGAAGATGCTTAATATATACTCAATATTTTCCTGCCAATGGAATCTTGCTTTCCAATATTATATTAGACCTTTATAAACCCCATTTGCGTTTTATTACACCAATAATTTTTAAAATGACTCCATCGGAGCAAATACTTTTTCCAACGCTGTGTAATAAAACATAAAGTTTTTTACTTGTCATAAAATGAACAGTTAGAAAGTTTTTACCAACTTGCCATAAAATTATTTGCATATTCCGCTTTTGTGAATTCTTATTACATCAAAGTTAGCCTAAGACCACCTGAGAAACATTCTAGGGATTAAGGCTCTTTGGGACCTGTCACCACTGTTTAGTTGTGACATCCTCTGCTTCTGGGAAACACTATTGTTTATAAATTGTACTTAACCCTTTCACTGCTTTTGACATTCACCGAGATGCAATCTTAGCAAATTTGCTAAAGTTATGTACATTTTAAGTTAAATGGCAACCGACTTATTTTCATGCGGAAAGGGTTGAAAGTTACCTAAACACATTTTCAATTGTGTAAGTTTATTAGCTTTAAGAAAATATTTATTTTTAAATAATCCGTACTGGATGTTATTTGATTAGCCATTTTGACTACTAGGAAAATTATGTGGAGCTTTGTAATAGTCACTGATTATAAGTTGTATCAATCATGTTGTTACCCAATGTAGAGACTATTCACATTAGTGGCGGATTTAGGGAGGGGCGCATGGGCACCCCTCGTAGGGCTTGTCGCCTTAGGTGTTAGATATACGGTAAAGTCGGATTCTAACAGCGAATTATATCTCAATGATTACTAAAATTAAAAAATCACATATTACAAAATAATTTAGATATTAAGATTATATTAAACCTAACAAAAACCTCGAGTTTTGTATGTACATACAAAATCACTATACGTTATATTATATAGGTTGATATTGTCGGAACCAGGACAATAGGTTAAAACAAAACGCCGCTTTGCCTACGTTTCGTTTAATATGCTTAACCTTCTTCAGGGCTCAATAGCCAAATAATGATATAAATATTCCACAATAGATTTTTTTTTAAACCACGTCTTCTGTAGGCATAACAATTACAAGGCCAATCAATTTGAAAGTCAATAAAATATACATATAGGTAGACATTAGACACACAACAGATTAAAATTTAACAATGTTCTTAGCCAGAGACCGAAATCAAAAAAAAAAATTAAAAAAAGAAAATTTTTGATTTCGGTCTCTGGCTAAGAACCTTGTTAAATTTTAATCTGTTGTGTGTCTAATGTTTACATATATGTATATTTTATTGATTTTTAAATTGATTGGTCTTATAATTGTTATGCCTACAGACGTGGTTTAAAAAAAAAATTCTGTTGTGGAATTTTTACATCATTATTTGGCTATTGAGCCCTGAAGAAGTTTAAGCATGTTAAACGAAACGTAGGCAAGGTAGAGTTTTATTTTAACCTATTGTCCTGGTTCCGACAATTTCAAACTGTAGAAGATTTTTCAAGGACACAAATTTCATTTTTTAAACGTTATATTGTATATAACGCTTGCACTTAGTATTATGTTATCATATAACAATACAAAAAATATGTAAATATTACGATAAATGTAGTCTTAACAATATCGCATTTCGCATTAACGTAACATCAGCTCTCGGATTGCATGCTTTGTATCAACGCATTCGAAACTACCACTTAAGCCCAACGCTGACTCCGACAACAATTAAATAATAATAGACATGCCCACAGAAAAATTTATATGCGTTAATACTAGTTAAAATGATACATTACAGCCCTTTCTATCTGAAATTTATGTAGAAAATGAAACAATCATAATCATAACAGCAGAAACTGCTAGCGTTATTTATTTGATTCCAATAAACTCTTGCTGGTTGGTCTGACGTCATACGCTTGCAGCTCAATAACTGACGATAGGTCTATTGTACATACAGCGTTAGCAGAATGAAGCCCATAGTATCATTATTTAGAATGTTAGGCCTGCCGCACACTGACGATTTTTAATTGTACAACTAAAAGTTGATAGAGTGACAACCACAAAAATGTATGGAAATTGGACACCGCGCAGTGTTGATTCCCTAACCGATCCAATGTCTAATCGTAGGGCTATTGTCTCTGTACACAACGCGGAGCTTCAACTTTTAGTTGTACAATTAAAGATCTTCAGTGTACGGCAGGCCTTATGGTTACATGGTTTAAAAAGGTTAATGTTTGTTTATTACGCAATAAAGAAATGGAAGAAGGTTTTCAGAAAAGCAAATTGCATGATTTGACAAATATACACATTATTATCGTATGTACTTGATGGTTGCATTGCGTTTTGGAACATTTAACAAATAATCAATGGTAAATAGTATTTATGGAATACATAGATATTATTAGATGCCTACTTATTTTACACGCATAATAACTAGAGGTAGGATTATCAATCGATTATGACGTAATACCAGAGTTGGCTTTAGGTGGTAATGTGTCAGATTTGCATGCATATATGAAACGATATCTTACCTTGAATTTTTTTAACGAATTCCATATTACCCAAAGTTGATAAAGTCAATTTATTATAAACACTCACTCAAAGTTAATTGGAGATATAGGGGGATATACTTAACAGTAAACTACACACACATACAAAAATAAAAGTATATTATTAATATCTGTTCTAAATGTTTTGTAGTTAAACTTCGGCGCCTTTCGTTGAAAATTCATTTATACTGCGAGAAGCACCGCTCGACGTCGACAGATGTAACTGGAGCATACCTGGAGCATATGTAGACTTTCGCGAAGTCACCACATTCATGCCCGGTGTAGCAAAGTCTGCTTCTTTGCCGTTTGAAAGGTCTATTACATTTGTCATCGTAACAAATCGGGGATTTTTTTTTAAGTTTGGAATTTTGTGTGTACCCTCGCAGCAATTTCTCCCTGTAATTGAAAAATATATTGTCGAAGATCGAACACAACGTTTATTGCGTCAGCTGTAGTAAATTCTGATGTTGGCTGATATTGAGGTCCCGTACGGCTAAAAGAATTCGTGAAAAACTTCCGAGTATGGTCTCCAGATTTTGGATCCATAAATGCCTGTTGCGCCTGTGAAATAGCAACTGCGTCATTCAGATATAACTGCTGTATTAGGAATTTGACATTTTCAAAATGACACTAATAGTACGATGCTGCCTCTAGCCAAGTTACCACATCGTGTTATAATGGGCTGTGGAGGTAATGGAGTATTTGGTAGAATTTCATGAAATAACCGTACACGACTTGGTGTTTTAAGAAAACTTTGAATCTATTACGCATTAAGTTTTAATTTAATATAGTACATTCACGGTTTCAACAACAACCCAACTTGCCGGCAATTTCAGTCTGCTTATAAGAAATTGCTTATTTCAAGGGAAGTTAAAAGAGTTGATACAGCAAATGTAACTCTTGAGAGTACTCTAATTTTAAATGACGATGTTATTATTTATATAGCAGGGTTTGTGGTAAAGTCACGAAAAAAATGTATCACTTGCTTAGCTCTTTTAGAAACTAATGAAACCTCATCTCTTCTGCAAAAAAGAAAAACATATGGTAATTTGCTGAAGGCTTCATCTTTTGGAAGTGACATATGCACTTGGGGAGAGCAAATATTTCGGCAGATGCAAGAAAAGATATTTCCCTCGAAATATAAAATTAATATGCTTCAGTTTGTCATTCAAAGAACAATATCCGTTTTACCAAAGAAAATATTTGATTATTTTGGTGATCATGTACATGATGGGGAATTATTAGATAATCATCAACTTATTAATAAAACTAATTTTGAAAATAGGTTTTACCTGTCGAATGCACCATGAAACAAGAAAAATAGCGATGAGTTGAAAAATAGAGTCAGAAGCATTTTGACACATTTAATACATTATCAAAATCAATAACCTATTTTCTTTTAACGAAGATACTTTACTGCCGTTTAAATTATTTCAATTTATAAACTTTGGGACACCCTGTATATCGATTTCTTTAATTCCAAGTTAGGGACAGTATTTATTTATATCCTCATATTATAATTAATTGTTATTATTAATAACTATTTATGTATCTGGTGCAAAAATTTAGTGTTTATGGCACGCAGCCACGAGGTGCAGCCGAGTTGGATAACATGCTAATGGAGTATCTGCGGCACATGACCTTATGGGTGTGGCTAACTTGCTTGGAGGTAAAACAAAGAAAAGGCCATAACCTCAAATGCTATTTAGCCATATATAGTAGTTTGGTTATTGGTTGTAATATTAAAATATTATTCACAGGAATACGTTCACAATAAATTGTGAAGTATTCCTGTGTTTGCTGTGTCAGAAAATTTGGTTTCGATCATATATAGTGATTATTATCACACGCAAATTGATTATATTGTTTATCATTATCAAGGACTGATGGAATTCTATAAAAACTGACACTGTCTCTTACCACGTTATTTTTGCAACCCACCACAGAACAAAAACTTGCCATTTTAATTAAAAATGTAAAGAGACAAAAACTGAAGAAGTTATTAAATAAGTAAAATGATGTTTTTATATTATAAGGAACTGAAGTGAGGTTATGATTTTTTTTTGTTTACCCTCCAAGCAAGAACCTTGAACAACGTTACGTCACGTGCTAATGTTCTATTGCCATAAACAAACTTTTTACATGTGTTACAATATTTTTCTACGATAGAGAATTTAGTGTGTTGAATTTGATTGATTTGAGGACACCGTAGTAAGGTAATAATAAGGTAAGACGCCATAGTGACTCTGATCTAGGCATTATACCGAATCCCGGAGTTGTATGTCACATCCTTTAGTGTACAGATAAATTTAAATGTTAAACGGGTTTTTTTTATTAAAGGTAAATTTTCCAATCTCCCACAATTTATTCCCAACAGTTTGTGCAGCCTCATCATTGACGACTACTTCAAAATGTAATGGTTAAATTTATTTCAAGTTTTACGAGGTGTTGGTAAAAAATTCCGAACGAGTGGAAAAATTCTATTTAATAAAAAAATAAACTGCAGAATTTATTTTACCAGTCCAGTGCACATGGTTTAACTATAATCAATTTGCAACAGCAGAATAGCATTGAAAAATACGTTACTCAAGCAAACAAATTTTGTGTACCTATTTAGTTTTAAATTATGCAAAAGCATTAAAATAAACACTGAAGCCTGGAGCCGCCCCTGGTTTGTTTTGGATACGTTGATATGTAAACATGCCATGTTAGAACAATCGACTGTTCTCAAAAGAAATATAGAATTAGAATAAGAATTAAATTTTAGAAAAGCAAAGAAAAACACCGTAGTGTTTTTAGTTTGAAAAGTGTTTAAAATGCCGTTTTTTATGTGGATTCAATATGACTGTTATTATCATTATTACATTTGTTTATGTCAATGTGAGTTATTCGTACTGGTGATGAAAGAAAGAAATATGTTTCACAAAAAAAATTATAACTGATTTACTGGTTTATGTTTTATTGTCTATTGCATACTTTAAATAAAATGAAATGTGAAAAATGTAAATCTATGAACGTTTAACAGAAAAGGATAACAGATATTTTTTTAGGCTTGGATGTCAAGATAAAAAAGTTAAACGAGACGTCAATGATCCCATTACACAAAATAGGTCCCACGCGTCAAAACAACTTTTTAAAAAACCATAAAATTCGAAAAATTTACAACCTGATCTCTCTATAAAAGCATAAAAAAGTCCAAACGCCGCAAATGTTGCTTTTATTATTTTGCAGTATCTAAATGTAACGGGGGGTCAGGTACTACGCAAAACAGTATATGACAACTAACAGTACACTAGCCTAAAGCTCACTTTTGCAAAACTACCACAAATCCCGAAACTCAATTTCTTTGGCAAATCTGCAGTAGCGAAATTGTAGGGGTGGCAAAAGCCCTGCAAATCTTTCACCCTATTGGTGAATTCCTAAGTAGTGCCTCAAGTCATAGAATCCTCTTATAAATAGAAGAAATATGAATATGCGTACTAGTTCATTCTTGTTATCAGTGTAGTTAATATAAATTGTAATTTATGTAGTTTAGTGAAAATCAAGTTAATATTTTACTTGGAATTGTAACGAGAAAAAATGGTAAATAATGCTTTAATTAAACTTTATTTTGATAATAACTTTATGGATCAATATTTTGAATCAAACAATTACGTGATGTTTCATGAAGTACTAGTGTTAAAAATTAGTACATATATATTTCAATATGAGGATTTAAGGAAATAGCGAGTTTAGTTTGACAGTTGCAACATTTTGTAATAAATAATTGTTAGCAAGTTAAATTGGTGCAATTTTAAGAGGAATAATGTTGCTAAAAACCTTGTCCTCATACTACATATTTATTATTATCTCATAGCAATAGATCACTACAAAACTATTTATTATCTTTTTGATTTTAAAAACCAGTTATGTTTTTGTTATTCCAATTAATACATTATGCGCTTCTGTTTGTATTAAAAATAAACTAAAAGTTTTCATTTTTCTAAAGAGCCACAAAGGGTAAAGCATAGTGATTGTCAATTTAAAATATGTTTGCAAGATTTTAATACATTTGGTAATGTTAGTTAGGTAATTTAACTACTTACGTGTAAACATTTAACATTACTATAGGTGAATTTAACATTTATCATTTAAGATTTAACATTTTGCATTTAGCATTTAACATTTATGAGTTAAAATCTCATATCTTAGTGAACCAATTTATGCAGCACAGTTATGATTTAGCATTTTACATTTACCATTTAAGAGTTGGCCAACTTTTAACTTTTAGATTAAATGTTAAATGAAAATCGTACTACGTATGCACAGACATGTGAGGTTAAGTTAAAATTCCCTAACCCAATTTATTTATTGGATATCATCATCTGGGCAGGAACAGCTTTGATTGGATGCTTCTTAAATGATAAGTTATATATAGTTTATCTAACTTATTTGTAACATAAAAAAACGTCAGCTTCTTTGATCCATTTATCGCCGTCAAAGAAGCCGAAAATTTTTACATTGCAAATAAGTTTGAAATAAACTATGAATTGTGCATAAATGCGTATTGGCATTCTTAAATCTCCCATTTAAATACTAAATATTAAATCTTAAGTTAAATGTGTCTGCATAAATCCACCTTATTTCAAGTTATTTTTATTATCGTTAATTAAATATACAACAGGGTGTTCTAAAAGTCGCGCACCACCTTGAATATATGTTTTTTAGGGATGTAATAGAGTGCTGGAAAAATGTTTAAAAAACTCTTTGTCCATCACTTAAGGAACTATAAATAATTTAAAAGTAAAAAGAGGCAACACTGTTTAATGAATATTCAACACATTTTAACAGTAATATGCGAAACTTTATTATAGTAAACATTCAAAATTCGACCCTTTAACACCTAGACATGCATTGGCTCTTCTTACAAAGTTTTCGTGCACACGCTTCAGAATTTCAGGACTCAATGTTGCAGCCATGTCCTAATTGTTGAAATGAAAATTGTATACATGATTTTAAACCTTCAAAGCCAAAATTCTCTCATTTCTTTTCATTTCAAACTGCTCATTGCAATGAATTATACACACAGTAAAATCCTTTGATATGAAATAACCCTGATAGTGATGATATATATACAGAGGGAGTCATTTTTTTTCTGTAAAACTTCAGGAATTAATAGAGAACAAGTCGAAATGATGGTAGTTTACTGAAAAAATTATTTCCAAAACCTCACCGTTTTTGAGATATGAAATGATATGAAGTATCAATTTATTTTCACTTTATTTTTTACGTTTTTTCACTCACATATATTGTGACATCGAACATCAAGTGACAGAAAAGTTCTGAAATTATTCAGGGATTCAAAAAAAGTGACAAGTGACCAGTGGCATAGTACAAATTTTTTTTGGGTGACTGAAATGAACCACGAATATCACAATCCCCAAAAATATATCACCCAGTATATCTTTTCTATAAACTAGTTCTCGTGTTATTGGTCTCGACAAACATACTATTTGTACCATATTTCAGATCGATATCACAATAAATGTCAGTGATACTGAAAATAAACCGAAGATAAATTGAAACCTCAACACCCCGTTTCTCAGACAGCGAAAATTTAGAATTAAGTTTTTTTCAGGAAACTGTCCTTATTTCGACTTATTCTACTGATTTTTGAAGTTTTGTAGAAAAGAATAATTATAGTAATTTTTGATGTTCTTTATTAATAATATTGACTTACTATTATTTAAATACTAGAAAACAAATAAACATGTTAACATAGGTGTCATACAGCAGGTAGAGCGTTCAAAAATGATAATCGCTATAAAAAATGGTGTATCTCTCTTTAAAACTGGCTACGATTACTTGACTTTTACTATCATCATTCATTTTATCAGTTATCACATCGACCATGGCATGTCGACTTTATTTTACATTCTTAGCAGCTAACTAAGAATTATTGGGACGTTTGAACCATGATTTTTTATAACTCCAAACATTTTCGATGGCTTTGTGTGCATTCAGAATGGCATGTTCTTGCGCAATTAAAATATTTATTTTATTATTGGATAATTTTTTCACGCAGATATAACATTGCCCAATACATGTTCATACAGTTAGTTGTTTTGCTTTTAACTCGCCTTTAAATAAAATTTTATATGAGACGATTTGTCAAACATTAGTTATTTTAAAGTTTGATATAATAATAACATTATTAGTTTCTTTATGAGAATCATGATCATCAGTATGTTCATGATGGTTTGCTATTATTAGGTTTATTACTTGTATTATTTTCGATTAACTTAATCTCCTTTCAATTTGTTTTGTTTGCTCCTTAAGAGATAGTTGTCTCCTTTCTTTTTTATTAAAGTTGGGATTTCGCAGAGGCATTTGTTTTTGGTTTCTTATTGTAAAAATTTAAAAACCAAACACGGCATGACATTCAAAACTGTTAGGATTGCTGTTTTCCTTAATTTTTCTTGGATCTTGTACCATACGAATAATTCTTCTAAAATTGAATAGGTATCTAAAAAATGCAGAAAAATAAGCCTTTCCTTTATGTCATTAGAACTTGGAGGGTGCTTCATGACAACTAATGCAAACCTACAAAATAATATTAATAATTTTCCTCACTTTTAGGAAACGAAATACGTTTGTTTTCTCAAAGTTTAATTGGATCTTATAAAATATGTAACGTAAAACTCAACACATATTATTTGTTTATATGATATCCATAGCTACTTATATAGAACTGTTGATACATAAATTATATAACATTAATTTTGTACAAATATTTTGTAATATTATTGCCGATTCTTCAATTTTTCCTTTTTTACTTCCGTTTCTTTTGATAAAAAGTTCACCAAATCTCAATTTATTATATGCCGATTTTCCTAAAAATATTCGCAAATTTTTGGATTTTTAATATCCTCCTTCCTAATATGATTTTCATGCTCATCTAATCTTGCATTGGGAGACCTGGATAACTTTCTCACTCAATGTTTAATGCACTCACGAGATACTGTTAATATACTTATTTGAATTTTGATTACAATTTACCGGTTTTGTAAAATCCAAAAAACTGTATTTATAGTAAGTATTCCGTAAACATTATGTAGGAGAGTTATCCGGACCTCTCAGTGTAGAATTAGGTGAGCAATAAAATAATATTAGAAATGGTAAACTTAAGAAATCATAAATTTTGCTAATATGCTTAGGAAAGGGGCATAGTGTAATCCGGGATTCGGCGAACATTTAAAAAGAAGAGAACAGATTTTGCTAGAAAATGACTATCGATGTTAAAAGAAAAATTAACAAAACTAATATTGTATAATTTAAGTTTCCACAGTACTGTGTAAGTATTTATGAATATTATATAGAAAAGTAGTAGATACAGGGTGATCGCTGTTACAATGTACACCATTGGGATTTCCTAAATCTGAGATTTCCAAAGTTGGTTGAATTACAAAAGAGTTGCACATTTTCATGATCTTTACTAAGATTTACATGACAATGTCAAATTATTAATTTGTTACTAAATGGTAACTTGATTTGAAATTAATGTTTCAAGGAAGTAGACATAAAGTCATATGACCAATGTGTTCACGCCGTTGAAATCGTGTTTTCTCCTCTATCCAATATGGTGCCCACAAGAAAATCAAAAATTTGTCTATAAAAATACGAAGATCTAGTAGGTCTACACAATTTGTAAATCATCCAGTGGAAAGCCCATATCGACTTATGTAAATCTCCTACTTCTCAGTACATTCACTTAAGTAACAAAAAAAGATATGGAAGAAATTATTTGCAAGATTTAAATTTTTTAGGATATTTCAGGAACGAAGCGAGTTATCCCAGATTTTTTTCACATCCTTAAAGAGCATAAAAATATGCAACTTTTTTCTAATTTTACCAACTCTGAATCTCTTCGGGTTTAGGAGATCTCTTTACGTTGTAAAATTGACTACACAGTATGTCTGGAAATATTCAAACTTTAAACAAAAATTGAAGGGATGGATACATAAAGGTATTAACTAACATCAGTCCAAGACTGGAAAATCCCATTTGCTAAATGGGTTGTGATGTTACAAGTTATCACCAATGTTTCGTAACGTTTCTATGGCTAGATCACAGGTCTCTGGACGTAAAGAAGGCCATGGTTAGATGTTTAAATACCGAATAAATACAGAAGCTAAGAAACAATATTACTCCGTGACTCTGGTGAATAAATGTTGATAAAAACGTTGTTCTGACAAATTAATAATTTATTAATTAACACCTTTATCCATCCATCAATTTCTGTTGTAATATAATTGTTTAGTCGTCAGTTTTGTGTTGTAATTAAAACTTGTGATCTGACAATGAAATTAATTACTAAAATTTTATATTGTCGTCGTCAGAATAATAGCTAACAGCAAAATCTTAAGCTATATTAAGTATCAAAAAGTACAAAATGATTTTGCAAACATAAAGCAATTGTTTGATTTTAAATTTCTCTCATTAAACTTTGAAAAAAACAATATATATACCTTTTAGCTGCTATAATGCCTCTTTACCGCAGTTATTCCAATCCTTAGAAATAAAGGATGAACAAGATAATTGTCTTTCAGTATTCTCTAAACCGCATACTAAATACCTTGGGTTAATTACTGACTATCACATAAGATGGGACAAATACATAAATTACATCACCGATAAGGTGAGAGTACATATTCATCTTTTTAAATTTCTAAAACATGTGTTAGATATTAAACATCAAAAAATAATATATAATAATATTGTAGAACCACATATTAGATATGGTGTAATAGATTGGGGAGGTGTTTTGAATGTACATTTAAATAAATTGGAGTTAACTCAAAAAAGAATTATTAAAATAATGTACAACAGAGAACCTAATTATTCCACCGATTCTTTGTGTAGAGAGTCATCGATCATGGATCCACGTCAGTTATTTTTTTTTAAGCTTGTTACTGATGCAATATTCAGAAACAAACATAATTTTACTACATGTATATAATACCAGAAATAAAAAAACTTTATATCAGCTAAACTAATATATAAAACAATTGGGCAACGTGTCCAATTCCGCCCAAAAGTCAGAGGAGGTAAAGACCCCTCTGATAAGAAAGCGGTGGCAGGAACGCCCTCAAGGAAAAGCGAACTACAATCGCTTCCCAAGAGGAGCGAACAGCCCCGACAAGGAACCTCTGGGAAAGGAAAATCCCTCCCGAATAAATCCCATCTCAAGAAGAGTGGAATTAAACCACTTTCGAAGAAGGGAACGGCGAGGGAACCTAACCCAGACAAAACCACCTCCAGGAAGAGTGAGAAACATACACCTTCCGGGAGGAAGAGAAAAAATCCCACCCCCCCTTAACTTACCTTTAAACCCACAAATCTAACCCTACCTAACCCAACCGTATCTCAACACTCCACAACTAGTACCCTTATCATTAATCCTTATCCTCAAATCAACTACCCAATGACATCTTATATTAGGTGTCTACAGGCGAATCTACAAAAAGCCAGGACGGCCACATACGTCCTCGGCAAAAGATTTAAGGAAGAGCAAATCGACATCGCTCTCCAGGAACCCTGGACAAGTAACACAGGCCGAGTAAGCGGCCTGGGAAATACTTCTGGCAAGGTAATAGAAATCGGCTCTGATGAAAGACCCTTGATCAGAAATAACATTAACCACTTTGTACTTACAGGTTACTGCACCCAGGACGTTGTAACCGTCCAGGTATCAATCTCGGAGGGAGGAAGCAAGATGGATATAATCGTCTGCTCAGCCTACTTCCCGGGTGATAGAAATGCAGACCAACCTCCTCCAGCTGTAGTGCGGGATTTAATCGCCTACAGCAAAAGGAACAATATCCACCTGGTTATTGGATGTGACGCGAATTCCCACCATACAGCGTGGGGAAACACGAACATTAACCAAAGAGGTAAGTCACTTTTTGAATATTTATTAGGTAAAGGACTAACTGTGAATAACATTGGTTCCGAACCAACCTTTGTCACCAGAAATAGGAAGGGAGGTATTAGATATCACAATCAGCTCAAACTACTTGAGCAATTAGATATCCGATTGGAAAGTATCTTCTGAACCCTCGTGTTCAGATCATAAACATATTCTATTCAATATAGAAGCTGGTCCAAGACCTGTGGTGACATATTGGGATCCGAAGTGCACGGACTGGGAAGGGTATAAATATTCCCTCCAGTCTCACCTTCAATCCGCTATCACCACAATCAGGAATCGTGATGAGACTGAAATTGCGGCGGAACAGATCCGCAACGCAATGGTCTCAGCATATAACGAAAACTGTCCACTGAAGACAAAAAGGGATAATAGAGGCACGTCTTGGTGGAACAAAAATTTGGATAAAATGAGAAAAGAAGTTCGACGCCTCTTTAATCGAGCTAAAGCTTCGGGTGACTGGGACCAATATAGATCCGCTCTAACGGACTATAACAAAGAAATAAGGAAAGCAAAAAGGGGATCTTGGAGGAAATTCTGTGAGAGTATAACTGACGTACCTCTCAGTACTAGAATCCACAAGATTCTTTCCAGAGAGCCGACAAGGGAATTCGGTTCGTTAAGGCGGCCGGATGGCTCATATACGGACTCTGGAAAGGAAACCTTACAGCTCCTAGCACAAAACCACTTCCCAGGGTGCTTGAATGCGGATGACCAACAGCCGTCACCATCAGAAGGCCGATTAAAACGACCTGATAAAAATGATTGGCTGACGGCTGATAAGGTGATCACAATACCGGCAATTGAGTGGGCCATCGGATCATTCCAACCATTCAAATTACTAGGAGAGGATGGAGTTTTTCCAGCTCTACTACAAAATGGACTGGAAATATTGCTCCCACTCCTCATTAAACTATTCAGAGCTAGTCTGGTATGGAACTATATCCCATCCAGTTAGTCGGCGGTTAAGGTAGTATATATACCAAAAATGGGTAGGAAAGAACCAAGCCCTAAATCGCTTAGACCAATTAGCCTGACATCTTTTCTGTTGAAAGGCCTGGAGAAGGTGCTGGACTGATATATCAGGGGGAACATCCTGAATCATCACCCCCTCAATATCCATCAGTACGCCTATCAGACAGGAAAATCAACAGAACTAGCACTCAATAACCTAGTCGAGAAGATCACCCAATCCATTCAAATGAAGGAAATTGCGGTGGGAGCCTTTCTCGACATTGAGGGAGCATTTAATAATGCACTGCCCGACTCCTTATATGCAGCAGTGGCTGCCAGAGGAATTGAGCCTACTATAGGCGACTGGATTCGTGCTATGCTATCAAACAGAACCATAACAACGTCTCTACAGGGAGAAACAGTTAGGTTTAGAGCCACGAGAGGGTGCCCGCAGGGTGGGGTTCTCTCCCCTCTTTTGTGGTCACTTCTTTTGGACGACCTACTGGCTATTCTCACACTGTGGGAGGTTGAGGTTCTAGCATATGCAGATGATCTAGTCATACTAGTCAGAGGAAACTCTGAAGGAGTAATATCAAATACCCTTCAAGAGACTCTGGATGCAGTGAGTAACTGGTGCGACAGGGAACAGATGTCTGTAAACCCTCAAAAAACAGTAATAGTACCATTCACCCGGAAAAGGAAGCTGGAGGACTTAAGACCTTCCACTTTAATGGGTGAAACTATTCCATTTGCGGAGGAGGTGAAATATCTAGGAATCACTCTGGATAAATCACTTAATTGGAACTCCCATCTGGAAAAGGTAATCCACAAAGCAAAGCTATCCCTATGGACATGCCGTCGTATTTGTGGCAAATCCTGGGGCATGGGTCCCCAACAAATTTACTGGATCTATATCACGGTCATCAGACCAATGATAACATACGGATCCATTGTTTGGTGGCCGAAAGGATTACAACGGACGGCCAAATCCAAACTTTCTAGACTGCAGAGATTAGCATGCATGACCGTAACGGGAGCAATTAGCACCACACCGTCAGTTGCAATGGAAATCCTCCTGGATTTACCCCTCTTCATATATATCTGGAGGACAGGCCAGGTGGGCAACCTAAAGACTGCAACAAGCGGCCATTAATATGCCGCATATTAGTATCATGGAGCGGAACAGGTTGTTGGATGACATAGAGAATCACAGCATCCAGGGAATGCCCTCGGATACTATGCCTACTATGATCAACTACGAGCTGACCTTCAACATCCTTTCTCCAGAAAGAGATGAGTGGGATCGGAATAAAGCCGACCTACTGAAGGCAGACAGTTGTTGGTTTACAGACGGCTCCAAAACTCCCGAGGGAACAGGAGCCGGAGTACACAGCTACAGACCAAGGTTGAGGATAGTCTCAAACCTAGGTACTCATGCAACTGTTTTTCAGGCTGAGGTTCATGCCATTGAACTGTGTGTACGAGGGCTGGAATATATGCATCTTACACGCAAATCAATAAAAATTTTCTCAGATAGCCAAGCAGCTATAAAAGCTCTTGGCTCCTACCGGTGTAACTCCAAAACGGTATGGAACTGTCGGAAAGCTCTAAATCATTTGGGCAAGAACAACAAAGTGACTCTGGTCTGGATACCCGGCCACTCTGGTATGCAAGGTAACGAAATAGCGGACTCCTTAGCCAGAGAAGGAGCGGGATCACGATTCATCGGACCAGAACCAATACTTGGCATATCTTCAAGTACGGCCAAGATGGCTATCTCAACCTGGGCTGAAAGGCAAACTCTCCAGTATTGGCAAGAGTTACCAGGATTAGTTCATTCGAAGGCGTTTATAAAATACCCTTTGGAATCGAGAGCTAAGAAACTTTTAGAGTTAAACAGGATAAACCTGAAAACTCTAACAGGCCTATATACCGGGCACTGCCGACTAAACTATCATCTGCATAAACTCGGCTTAGCGGAAAACGCCGAGTGCCGTCTATGCCTGGAGGATGATGAGAAGGCAGACCACATCTTATGCACCTGTCCCGCTGTGGAGAGGATCCGATTCTCAATATTTGGCAAAGGGCAACTGCTGCCAGAGGATCTGGACACATTCTCATCCAATAAAGTTATCAGTTTCATTAAGAGACTGAACTTATTGGGTGAAATATAATTAGGCGTGAGCCACAATAGGCCTGCTGATGGCCGCAGTGGAGGGTCTACTGAGACCCACTCACAACAAACCTAACCTAACCTAACCTAACCCATTAATTCATTATTTTTGTCCTCTATATATACACATATATATATATATATATATATATATATATATATATATATATATATATATATATATATATATATATATATATATATATATATATATATATATATATATATATATATATATATATATATATATATATATATATATATATATATATATATATATATATATATATATATATATATATATATATATATATATATATATATATATATATATATATATATATATATATATATATATATATATGATCATGTAAAAAAATATAATTGATGTAAATCAATATGAATTCATGAATGCTAGGCTAGGTCAATTACAACTAATTTGGTTTGTACTACGCAATACAGCTGTGATAATCAAGGCAAAGTTGATGTTGTTTATATGAATTTTTCCAAGACCTTTGATCGCCTAGACAATACAATTTTAATAAACCGTTTAGACCAATATGGAATATCAACATGTCATAAATCTATTTAGCTTATCTCTCCAAGAGAGTAGTAAAATGTCTACAGTATTATGGCTGTAAGTCTAACAATGTACTCGTAGATGTACTGTCAGGAGTTTCGCAAGGCTTCATCCTTGGACCTCTTTTATTTAATATATTTTTAGATGACATAACATCCCCTTTCAGTATTGGTTTTCTGATGTATGCTGACGAAATGTATAACGCATTCATAAGGTCACGCCTGGAATATGCCTCCATAGTATGATGTCCAACATATGCTGTATATATATAAACAAAACATTCAACGTAAAATTTTAGTTTATGTAATTTAAGGAAAATGGAATTTACCCGGCCATTGATTTTTCCTATGATTTGCTTTCAAATTTATATAATTTTGTGTCACTGAAGAAAAGAAGATCCATGCATTCTATAATTTTTCTGCACCAGATATTTAAATATGATTTTGATTGAGGGCGTGGTAGCCGAGTGGGTAAAGTGCTTATGGCTATTTACTCCGTATCGAATATCAATGGTTCGAATCCATCCCGGAGCAAGTTAAAAATTTTATTTGTTATTTGCTTCGGATTAAGATGGGAGAGGACACTTTCGATGCCATAGATATGGTTCGGACTCCACAATAAATTGTAAAGCCTCATTTCACTTTACTTAACACAAAATGCTAGGATTTTCTAGGAGTTACTTCGGTGATTTGAAAGACGGTTAAGAAAAACGGAAAAATGGTTTAAAACGGATCGTCCACAAATTTTCCAGCACTTTGACTTGAATGTACTAAGATTAGCTTCTCGTACTCTTGAAACATTTCATCTACCCACTCCTCGAACTAACCTATTAAAAACATCCCTACTGTTTCTGGCTTGCTCTAATTTCAGAGACAGTATTGATATCATCAATTGTAAAATAAGGGAAATCAAGAACATTATCTTTAAATATCTGATGTAGCCAGCATACAACTTTCTTGTACCATATCGTCCTGATCTAAAAAAATCATTCTATTTAATTCTTCACTTAACTCAATTAAATTTTAATAGCGTACCTTGAAATGTTTCATTAAAATCATTAAATAATTAATTATCAGCGTCATTCGATACTGTCAATAATAATTCATGTCATATATTTTAATAATTTCCCTTTATTGATATTGACAGTTTTGTAACTAAATTAGACCTTTCAAATGTCAAACTGTTAAATTTATCCTAACCCCATTTTATGGGGCCAAATGTGTAAAATATTTCAGTTTACATAAGCTTTATTTAAGTACTTGGAAAATATATTTTATTGGCTTGATAATGTAGACATCATTTATAATCTTTCATCAAGAATATATTTTTTTGTAAAGGCAAATACAAAAAAGTTTGAATCACGTAGACCGCCTTTCAGCTGGCCAATTTTGCTCTTTACCGAATTTATCATTGTCTTTGGCCTTTAGAACATGTGTACTAAATTTGAAAGCTTTATCTAAAAAAATGTGGCTACTATCGCGGTACTACAGACATGCCGACAGATTCTTTTTTTCATAAAGTTATGTTTTTTCATTATAATTAGTCGAGATTCGTCCAGAAATGCAAAAAAAAATTTTTATTTTTTTTCCCAAAATTGTACCTTTTTTCTTTCATTTATTATGTCTCTTCACCAAATTTAATGTATCACCTAAAATGTTGTTGAAAATCTTAACTGCCAAATTTGGGAAGTTTCCCATTAGTATTTTTTGAGTTATCGCGGATAAACACATACACACACACATACACACACACACATATCCACACACATGCACCGACAGACAGAATTCGGAAAATAGTCAGAATGGATTCAGGAGGGTTTAAAACGTATATATCAATCAAAATCTCGAGGTCGAAAAAAATCACGATTACTATACTTCCTTATATTAGGTATAAGAAACTAAAAATTGGCAATTTACCCAATATATCTGAATAATATTTATAGGAAACAACTACTCAGCGGACGAGAGCCTTGACCCACGTTAAATTAAACCTGCAAGTTGTTTGGTAGCTAAGATCATTTGTCACTTCCTCACTAGATATAGACCGTTCTCGTCAGTATGCCATAAGTAATGGAAAGGACAAATAATAATAGCAAACCAGGCTTGCCTATCTGGTCTAATTAATGCATTAGTTAGTAATCTGTTATTAATTCCTTTTTTTTATTTTTTCCTTCCTTTTTTTTATTATAAGCTTCTAGTCGCTTTGTGTTAATTTAATTGTTTTTAACTTAAGTTGTTTATATTTTTGTCTGTCAGTCGTTTCTGTATTATGTTATATACTGCTATCAGCAGATATTTGCTGCAAATATTTAGAGTGGAATGAGAAATAATATTAACTGAAATTTTTTTTGCTAATTATTATTTACTAACTTTTACAAATCTTATCACATATACATAAGTATAACATATATCTTTTTAAACAATTATTTGCCAAAACGCTGAAACAGTGATAAGATTTGTAAAAGTTAGTAAATAATAATTAGCAAAAAATTTTCAGTTAATATTATTTTTCATTCCACTCTATATTTTAAACTTTTACTAAGAAGAGGAACTTAATTTATTTGCAAATATTTAAGTTGGTATTACTTTTCAAATACTTTTAAAATTAGAAAATATCAGTTGAGGAATTTTTTCCAATTTTTTTATGCAAACCTTCTATTCTACATCTAATTTTAATTTTATAGGGCATGATTAATGTGCTTAAGTACCATATCATTTAGTTTCATTTCAAATTTGGAAGTTAACTAAAATAGCATATAGCAGATAAGATTTTATTAAAAGCACCACTGTATGCCTACCCCGCCATGGGGACCATAGGGACCGCTGAAATAAAAAAAAAAAACAATAAAAACTCAAAGAATTTTGTTTCGATTTTTTCAACTATTTTTGTAATTTGTTGGTGGTCACAGACCAAATTAGCACAAAATTAAACTTGGCCTGAGCGGTACTTTATGGCGCTTAATGTGTTAATAGACAAAATCGTGCTTACCATGAGATTTGTTCATATGTTACAGAATCACCCTTACATATATTCTTTGCATCATAGAATTAATTATTGAATTTTCATTAAATTAACAAATATTTTCCTGAAAAGAAAATTTTTAAAATGATTCAGATATTTAAGTCGAATACAAAATTATCATATTCGACTGAATTTTAATTGAAATTTATTATCAAGTTTTTTATAAATTTTTTTTTGTCATATACTATATGTCTACTTGTATATTTTAAAAAATGATAAATTTGAACACATCTTCAGTTCCAGATAAATACAAGATTTTCACCTGCTTTATCAGTAAAACGACCACTGAATCCCGGCCATGACATAGCAGTGGATACTGATCCTCCAGTCCTGGACTTATGTATACGAAAAAAGTCACCAGATTATCCTTACGACTATGCCAACGTTAAAAGTTCACCAGGGTACGTGGAATTACCTTATTCCAGCACCAGCCCGATGTCCCACTCTGGACTGTCGGAAACCTCAGAAATATCTAGCGCAGAAAGCATTGACCTAATTTCAAACGTCCCAAAATATAAAGTAAAGCCCAGTAGGCCATTTAAGGCATATCCAGACCCATTGTCCATACCTCTTATTACAACAGCTACTGATATATTAGGCAACGATTCTTCTATGGCCTATGTAAAATTTAGGCAAAAAGTGCTGTCTCAAGTTCAGGCTAGACATAATGGCACCAACAATAACATGAGAAGGACTCAATCAGAAAACCCTCAAAATACAGATCCAGCTTATAGGGAGAAAAGAAAGAAGAATAATGAAGCGGCCAAAAGGTCGAGGGATGCTCGCAAGGCTAAAGAAGATGAAATAGCTGTTAGATGTGCCTTTTTTAGAACAAGAAAATATTCAGCTTAAATTTAAGATCGCAGCACTGGAATATGAGAATGAACGATTCCGAAATATGATGTAACACGGATATGTAGCGATTTGACGTGTATAATTGTTATATTTATATGACTTGATTTTAAGGGAAAATGTCCTTATTTTTAAAAACTTTCGTTTGCAAGAAAGTTAAGCTTGCTATTAGCACACATAAGATTTTATCTACAGATTGTTCATAAAATTTAACAATGCGAAAGTTATTCAAGAATGAAGTAGAAGTAATTAACTAATTAATTAATTAGTTTGTTTAAAATCCAGTAACTTAACCATAGCTCTGTATAACACAACAATAAATAATGTTGATAGAGAAGTGAAAGATAAAACTAAGAATGAAAATAAATCAAACGTTATTTACAGGATACCTTACAACGTATACAACCACTAACATCGCAAACATATTGGCGGGCAATAAGTGATAAGCGATGAGCGGTAAGCGATGAGCGGTAAGCAATGAACGGTAAGCAATGAACGGTAAGCGCTGAACGATAAGCGCTGACCGATAAAAACCTCGCAGTTTTATAATATGTATATTTTAAAGCGCACCGCTTAGTCATTATGAACATAATCATTGAAAGAGTGCTGTTAAAGACATTTTATTTACCGCTTACCGCTTATCTGCTTGCACTTCATACTTATCCATCCATATACAAGGCCCGGCAGCTACATAGGCCCAGGTACTTTCCTCATAAACTACTCTAGGTAAAAAAAAAACGTCAAGAATAAACATTCTTTTTTATATGCACCTATTTTAAAAATTAAACGGGACGAATGTATTGCTTTTACTACTAGATACACAATGTAATACTTGCCATGTATTTTACATATTTTGTAAAGAATATATAAACAAAAAATTTGGGAAAATCATAGAAGGATTTTATTTCGTTCAGATAATAAATTTCTGTATGAAACATATTATAACATACACATATACGAAAGATAAGTAAATAATAATGAAAAAACATGGCTGACCAGTGGTTCTGTCCAATGTGAGAAACTCAAAACCCACGCAATAATAAAAAAACTGATAGTCATAAACTGAGTTTTTTAATATGTGTTATAAAAACAATGTAAGGACATTTCCTTAAGATCACTATAAATAATATTATTATATAAAGTGGCAGCATTACGTGTATTTGTGATTTGTGTTCTTGTCATTAGTTTTTAATTATCTGTAAATATGCGTTGCTGGATGACGCAAAATATTTAGATTATAGTATTTATTTATATTTGTATATGATTGTAAATATTTTAATGTGTGTGTCTAATAAATATTTTGTTATATTTCTTTATATTATTGTTTAATAAAATCAATAAAGCTAAAATGTATTTTACATATTAATCAATGAAAATTAGACACAAAATGGCCATATTAACGGACAAATTCATAAAGTTTTGGAACTTAGGAACAAATATAATTTAACTCATTCCCATTCAACCAAATCTTGTAACTGTTAAATATATAATCATTAAATAATACACGTTCCCCAGTAACAATTATGTAAATGCAGAGTCCATGTAGTGTATCACCTCTTACTAACGTCAGCACTAAGAAGTCTTACTGCTATACGAATCATTGCATATGAAATCTTCTAATCGGTAAAGCCAGCTTATTTTAGATTTTGCTCAAACTTTGTGAAAATCTTCTTTAGGGTTCCAAAGAAGGAAATCCACCTTCATTTAATTTCCACATGCGTCAGTTTTATGCTTTAATATTTTTAGTTGTAAAAATTTTTCTATTCGTCAAGATGGCATTTCAAAGCTGAAAGATTGTAGTTTTTTCTGCAAAGAATATAATTCGCACAATCAATATCCCCGAAAAATAACACGGTGTTGAAAATACGTGTATTTTACTGATTTTTCGTGATTTTTAACTGACTCCAGTGTCTCGACTGTTGAATGCAAACGGCTAATATTTCTCAGAGATCAAGTGCATATATCGTGGAAGAAATAAAACCTACAATTGATTCTTTCGACCTACTCTTTATAAAGAAAATCTCTGCTTGAAATTTTGAAATTTTAAAAAATCGCATTATTTAGGCAATAATATGAATGTGTTGGCTACGAGATAAAAATATGAAACTTACAGGATATTTAGTTCATACCTTGAACTTCAAAAGCCTGTAATGCTCGTTTTGTTTTTTTTATTCTTTGTGTGTATAGAGGTGGCTTAAAAAGCAAAACATATTACATTTTCATTGTAATTTAATGTACTCTCATCCTTACTGTTTTCTTTCTTAAATTTTTGTGAGTCGATTAGAATAAAATTAAGAACAAGAATAATTTTGAATGAGCAATTTTTCTTCGTGAAATTATAAGTATGTTAACATTCAAATTATCTAAGTAAGTAGTATAGTTAGACATTTATAATACTTTTTATTTGCTCATTAATATATCGTCTGACGGTGTCGAATTACAAGAACGCTCTGTTCTAACGCTATTGTCATTGTTACAAAAATCGTAGGGTATGGGCGCTTTGCTGCTAGTAGAAATATTTATTAACAGCGTTACTTTTCAAAAAGTATATAGTTTAAGTTTATTTTAAAAATAAACAAATGACTGATATTTTTGTTCTTTTAAACCACCTGTACACTCACATAGGATGAAAATAACAAAATGAGCATTACATGCTTTTGAAGTTCAAAGTAAGAACTAAATATCCTGTAAGTTTCATATTTTTATCTTGTAGCCAACACATTCATATTATAGCCTAAATAATGCGATTTTGTTAAATTTAAAATTTCAATCAGGGATTGAAACCAAACGAGTCAACTGTAGGTTTTATTTCTTCTACGGTATGTGCACTTGATCTCTGAGAAATATTAGCCGTATGCATTCAACAGTCGAGACACTGGAGTCAGTTAAAAATCACTAAAAATCAGTAAAATACATGTATTTTCAGCACCGTATTATTTTTCGGGGGTATTGATTGTGTGATTTTATATTCTTTGCACAAAAACTACTATTTTTTAGCTTTGAAATGCCATCTTGAACGTGTAGATATCTTTTTAATTTTTTACAGCTAAAAATATTAAAGCATAAAAATGACGTTTTTTAAATGCTTTAATTCGGGCAGGCGGGAACTGATGCATACGAAAATTAAAAGAAGATGGATTTCCCTCTTTGGAACCCTAAAAAAGATTCTCACAAAGTTTAAGCAAAAACTAAAATAGTGGAGCAACAAAAAAAATGTTTTTAGACGTTTTCATATGGAATGACTCATACGCTATCTTCCTAAGTTTCTTACTTTATTATTACCAAATATTTTTAAAACACAAACATAGCTGTTATAAATGTTATACAAGCTTTTTGTAAATTAGTCCACTACCAGTTATATACCTAGGTCCATCAATGTTTTATTTTTATTTATATATGAAGCCGTTTATATTTTATACAGGGTGATCTACCACGAGTGTGCCAAACTTCAGAGGCTGGTAATTTATCAAAAAATAAATGGACTTTCATTAATAAACATATGTCCTAAAACGCATAATAAGAGAGCTACAACCCCTTAAACGGGGTTGATGAATACCAATTTTTCGATTATAAGTCCGATATGGTGGTGATTAAAAAATGAAATTTTCATACATTACGGCCCCGATGTAGGCGCATAAAATTACAAATTTCCTAATTAACAGCTTGCCTTATTGAGGTAGTTTTGAGGGGTGAGGGGTAGTTTTTTACCCCAAACTTTTTTTTGACGTCACTTCCGAAGCAAAACTTTTAAATAACATTATTTCCCCTGCAATGACTCAGAAAAAAGTACTTTTCAAAATTTCTGTCACACCAGCCGTTTTTGATTAATTTGCGTTGAACGGCAATAAGACATGTGAATGAATGGTTGAATCGGAATTTTGGAAATAACTGGATTGGTAACTGTGGTCCTGTTTTATGGCCTCTTCGCTCTCCCGATCTCAAACTTCTAGATTTTTATTTCTAGGGGCATATGAAGCAGTTAGTTTATTTTGAGGAAATAAATAATATTCAGCACTTGATGGAAAGGATCAATAATAGTATAGCTTATTATCACAAACAATGGTGACATGGCTGAAATTAATAATTCAGTTATTCGTCGTTGTGAGGCGTGTATTCGTGCTCAAGGAGGTCATTTTGAACAGTTACTCTTTTAGCTATTAAGTACGTTATTTCTGTGTTGTACATTGATTTTTAATTTTGTAATAAAAATGTTGTTTATTTCACGTGAAAAACCTTATTGCCGTTCAACGCAAATTATTCAAAAACGGCTGGTGTGACAGAAATTTTGAAAAATACATTTTTCTGAGTCATTGCATGGGAAATAATGTTATTTAAAAGTTTTGCTTCGGAAGTGACGTCAAAAAAAAGTTTGGGGTAAAAAACTACCCCTCACCCCTCAAAACTACCTCAATAAGGCAAGCTGTTAATTAGGAAATTTGTAATTTTATACGCTTACATCGGGGCCGTAATGTATGAAAATTTCATTTTTTTAATCACCACCATATCGGACTTATAATCGAAAAATTGGTATTCATCAACCCCGTTTAAGGGGTTGTAGCTCTCTTATTATGCGTTTTAGGACATATGTTTATTAATGAAAGTCCATTTATTTTTTGATAAATTACCAGCCTCTGAAGTTTGGCACACTCGTGGTAGATCACCCTGTATACGACACAGTGATTTGTTTTAATCCTGTGTACATAAAATGGATGTGGTTTCACTTTTATTGTGATTACGAAATAAAATGGAGTCCACACATATTCTATAGCATTGAAAATTGTAAACATGCACATTTGCCTGGGGAATGAGTGAAATTATACTGCCAAATACATTTTTATAGTAAACTTACATAAAGTTTCTATACAAAACAGACGGGCTCTCCGAAATATTAAAATTTTAATAAGAATTCAATTATTAGAAATTAAATTTGTATTTTCTCCACAATTTCAAAGTACACAACCGATGGTAGGATCATCAACACTGCTTAAAATAGCAATATTTCAAATTAAAAGGCGATTTTAGAGAAGCATTTAAGAAACATTATAAAGATCTACTTTTGCTTATGAAAGTATAGGCCAAGAAGCTCAGATCAGAAAAATAGCGACAACAGAAGCCGGAATATAGCTGTAGGCCAAGCACAGATCACAGATTTAGTTATTTCCTAACCTAAGTACTTTTAGCGAGGTAGGGTTGGTCAAAAATAAATCAAGTGAATTCAGAATTAAGAATTATTAATTTTTGTTATGTGCGAAATCGATATAATTTAATAATAATTTATGTTATGATGGTCTTTATTTAAATAAAGGTATGTACAAACATTTAGGTGTAAAAAAATGAACTAATAATAATATATAACATAACTAATGTTATGTCATTAAAGGGAGAAAGGTGAATAAGTTTGTTTTTAAATATCTTTGGTGTTCTATGATATATATACAAAAAGTTTTGCTAAATAAATAATTCTTATTATTAAACGAGGTGTGTTAATCAGCTGTTTTAATAATAAATCGAATTAAAGGTGCATATATTCGAGTAGAATCTGAGTTATCATACTACATTTTTTTAACATTAATTACGTACTCTTAATTGTTTTATGTTAATAGTCAAGTACGATATGCACATAAATGTATTGTTTCGCAAAACATGCATATAACATTTGTTACTATTATTTTTTAAATAGAATATAAAATGTATAAAAAAGGTATATTATCCTTATGGAGTTATACAACACAAGTATTTGCAGGACAGCACATTTTTGTAAATTATACAAACTTGTTATATTTTATGTAATATTAACAGAACCTTAGTATGCGCTGAATATGGAACCCGTTACTTAGCACTGATAACGTAAATTAACATAAATATTAGAAATTTGTGTCATATAATTTATAAAATATTATTTTATCAATATTACGTAATTACTGTTTCACTTATATGACTCTTACGTAACAAAGAAGAAACATTACAACATAATGAACATGTTAAAAATAGTGGGCACAAATACGAAAGTAGGAAAACATTTTGGTATAAAACAACGGTATTTTTTAAATCTCATCTAGTTATATAACTACTACAAGTTTGGTTGAAAGGGTTTATCTGCTGAACAGTCCAATTTTCGGCAAATATATTAGTTTTTGTTTATGATTTTCTGGGAAATTACTCATTTTACACGGAAAATCAAGAGGACTTAAAAATTATTGAGCGAGAAGTCTATCAAATACGCGCATAACTTTTTTGATTTTACATTTTTCGTTCAATTTTCAATATTTTACAAGAACTGTGGACTTCATATTTCAAGATCATTTCCGCACCATCCATGAAGTAGAGTTGCTGGCGTACTTTTTTGAGAGCTTTCCTAGTTTACAATTAAAAATACACAGAGTATATGTACCTCGCCGGACACGCGGTCCGTTGCCGACCTATAGTCTGTTCATTTAAACTTTGCAGTGGTGGGTTGGACTTAGAGCCCGATTTACAATGGGCAAAGTAGCGAGTCTATTGTAAATTGCTTATTTCCAGGCGTAATAAATATATCATTGTGGGTTACTTCTTTATTACCAGGCGTAAAAAATATTTCAAGGCAATAGAATTAAGATAAATGCCTTTTAGGTTTATTGAATCAGTGGAAAAATATTTCAACAGAGTGTACATATGTAAATGTATTTACAGTAACAAGAAATGCCTTTTATTGGTTAACAGTGGAAAAAATAAAATAACAAAAATAAAATTGACATATTTTCTTTAAAGTTTTGAATAAGAAACTAAAATGACTGGTTACGTCGAAATAAGAACATCCTAATTTAATAAAAAAAATTTCGATTTAGCTATAAGCAAGCCAAATGTCTTGTCAAAATTTCCATTACTTTTTATTTTGTGTACCCATAAGAAATAATGTCAGAAAATAAAACAATTTTAAATTCTACCACCTTTAGACCGGACGAAGTTTTTTGCTACACAATTTTCATACTTCTGCTTTAAATAATGTTATGTTTCTCGCTATCTTAATATAAAGCAATGTGCTGCATTTTGAACTAACCTGTATAAAAAAGTGATTAAAATATACACCATATTATACTGCGTTCATTCATATGAGCACATAAAAAACTATTTACATGGGCTCGTAGGCGACCCTTTGTCGACCGTCTATCTTAAATATAACACATATTATTTTTAGGTAATGTTAAAGGAATATAATGGTTATTAACAATTAGGTTTAATACTTACATATTAATATTAGTCATCGAGAACACAATTCAATTTATATTAAAACACAATCTACAAACGTTCAACTACTATCGATGCCTATGAAATAAAATAAACAATGAAAATTGATTTAACCGCTATCGGAACTTTGCACTTGTGTATATCTACCTGCCCTCTGCACCAATCATCAGCGCGCATTTTGTTCCCTATCCTGGCTAACGCTGCAAAGCTTATGTGAACAGACTTTACCAACTTCGCGTATGGGAACGACAGGGCAATTGTTAGGTCGGGCGAAGCGGGGCCGGTCCGGACATAAAAATAACAATAATCAATAAATACAACACTTAAACTGAAATTTAAATTGTATTATTACATTAATGAGTAAAATTAGCGACTCATGCAAACGTATGCGTCGTTGACGAAAAACTTTAAAACAATACTGAAATAGTGTAAATTACATAAATTTTTAATTTACGTATACTACGATGATCCAAACTACAATAAATAAGCTCGTCTCCAAACAATACTGAGATAGAGAGTGGGGATGTCCAACTCCACTTATTTTCACGTAGAAAAATATTGTTGAATATTTATAACGTTCCGCAATTTACTGATGATTTTCTCATAATTTGGAAAAAAAATTAAGGGGAATTTAGAAGATAAAATAAAGGGATGGGTGGTAGAATTGCTAGAATGACATCAACCAATCAAACGATAAACTCGAAACTAATATCTAGGCAGTGACTAATTTCTTAGGTTATGTTAACAAATGATACGGATGGAATGATCGGCGTACATAATGGTCCATATTATATAAATTTACAAAATATATTTTTTCTCGGTATTTTCAATTTCATTATAATATTACAAACGTAAAATAACGTCAGTATAACCCCAGTTTATGGACTGACGCATTTAATGTATTACCCCACTTCAACTTGCTACCGATGCTTCCGTCTTGTGAAATTGAATGAAAAGTAGCAAATGTGAAAACGAAAAATTTCGATATACCGGTGACAGAATTAGTGCAAAAAACGCACCTTAGAATATGGAGAATCTGTTCTACGTTGTTCAACAATGTGTTTCCATGACTAGGCTTGCCCAAATACTTAAAGTGCAGACATTATCGAAGACGACGATGACGTCGAGGATAACATGCCATGATTTGCTTTATTTTGAATATAACGAACTGGGTTCCAGTGTATTAGGCTTATAAGGGAAACCATTTATTGTTTGCAACATTTATTGATTGAAACTGCGGGAGAAGATAACCAACCAAAGAGAATGGATCTATATTCTAAAACTTAATCATTTCAAAAAACAAATGATTTTGATGGTTTGATATGGCACCAAAACTGCTATTCTAGTTTACAAGCAAATGAAATATAGAACATTTAAGAAGACGAACAGAGAACGAGAAGGCAACTGAAAACAGTTTAAATGGATCGAATATTTGTCGTTCAACTACTTTACTACATACTTTAGGTGTGTCTTTGCATAAAACTATTTTTTCATTGAGAAATGTATTTTTTGTCAAAAAGCATCAACAATAAGTTTGCTCAAGTAATGACCACAAACACAGAAAGAAAAATAATGCTAATAATCCACCAAAGTCTCATAACTTTCGAAATAATTGATGTTAACGATTTTTAGCTATGGAAACAAAATATCGTATTTCATGTTTTTTTAACTCAACAGGAAATGCAAAGATTTGTCTAACAGAAATGGAACACGGACAATTAGAAGAGATCTGGCATTTACTAAGGTATGTATAATACTCCAAAAAGGTATTTTAAAGCAAAAAGGATATTATTATTAATAAGATAATAAGTATTTGGAATTGAATGGATATGTCCAAAAGGTACATAGCTAGACTACCTACAAAGATAATATTATAATACTATACAAGACAACCGTAGTAAATAACGTACTATTTTATCTGCTATAAGGCAAGATCGATTGAGGGTAACTCAACTTACCTGTGATCGCAATTTATCGTATTCATTTCGAGTCCAATTTAAAACGTTAATCTTAACAGAGGCGTGGATTGTCTATGTGTTATAGTCTTTGCTACCTATAAATACATTTACTAGTTTTAGAATATAGATCAGCTTCCCTTTGGTTGGTTATTTTTTTACCGTAGTTTCAAACAATCAATAAATGTTGCAAACAATTTCTCAGAATCTTTAATTACGATTACGGTTTCATACAAATTATGCATAATGTCTTACGAATGTCTTTCATGTTAAATGTTATCTTTAATTTAATATCATTGTCTGAGCTTGTACTGTCAGCAGTGCTTTCTATTTCAATTTTTTCTAAAAAGCACAGACATCAGTTATATGGCAAAACATTTTAGTAAAAAAATACATACTAGCAGAAGATGTCTTGTAAACAGTAAACTAGACAGTTTCTTATAAAGTGTCAATTTATTACATAACGGTATCATATATATCCATATAAACTGATTTAATATTCAACAAATACATTTGTGTTCATTATGCAGCCCAAATACTTTCAACAAATAAATTTTGAGGGTACAAATAAGCGTAACTATTTAACAATGGGTCATTGCGGGAAGTACTGCGGGTGACTGAAACATTAAAAAATATGATTTAAGATCTGACGCAATCTGGAAAATATTGCGCACATTTTATAAAGATTATTTTTTTATAGATATGGCAGTTTGGGAGATATGGTCGTGGGAAGCGAAAAGTATAGGAAAAATAATTCATTTTCAGCCGTAGTCGAACGGAGAATATGAGGATTTTTGGTTTTTTACTGCCATATAAGCACATGTAAAAGTACATTTCTTTAATTATTTTAAAATAGAAGTTTTACAGAAAATTTCGTGATTTTTGTGGGAAATAGGCTTCATGTTTAATTCTGTCACGTAGTGTAATTAATTTGAAAATTTTGATTTGTACCCGTACATACATGACGATTTTTTTTTACAAGTGGATTCGTAATATACAGAGCATTAGCAACATATCTGGCAGGGTCATACATTTTACTATAATAGTGCCAACGGGCTAAAAGATCGAAATTAAATTGCACTCCATTACAATGAGATAATTCCAAGTAAATGATAAACACAAGAGCTGCGATATGCTGTATTTAGCAATGCTTTCAGCTGCATTTGCGCGAGTACTATTCATCACACGCAAATAATGAATAGAACATTTTTTTTTTACAAATTTCATTGTAAAGATTTTTTCATACTAGCATGTATGCCGAAAATTTAACGGTACATCTACCACGGTAGGTAAGAAAACTTTCTTTTATTTCGCCTTACATGCCTTCAGAAATGTTCCTGGTAAGTGTCATGAAACCTAAAACGTATATGATGCAAAATTAATTAGGAGGTCCGTAACCCTATGCACCCCTCAACGAGTCACCCTTGTTATAAGTAAACAATTAAAACGTAATTCTATAATTTCTGGAAGTATGTGTCTATAAACAGTTATTTCATTTCATAAATATTTTAAATAAATGTTATCTCATACAATTTTGAGAATTATTGTGCATCTAAGCCAGGTAAATAAAAATAATAAGCAAATCGATACTCTTAAGTAACTTTCAGAAAGTCACTTTTAAAAATATTATAGAAAATTTTTCTTTATTTTTTTTTCTTGTGGCTTACTACCACATGAATAATTCTTCGTTAGGTAAAAAATACAATTGTTTATCCAGTATGATACTGGAAAAATAAGCTTCTACGCTTGTCACTTTACGTTAAAAGAGCAATCAGAGGATGTTTTCTTGACAACTGATATGAGACAAATTGAAACAGATGATAGAACATGTAGTTCTAAGAAAAAATTTTCTATTATAAACATGTATTGAAAAATATTTCGTAAGGGAGCTACAACCTCGCACAAGGGTGCTTCTGTTGATGGGTTTTCCCAAAATATAAGAAACCGTTAAAGATAAAATTATGAAATTTGGTACATTTTATAACATTTATGCGCCTAAACGAAATTTAAGGTCAAAATTTAAATAAAGAAAAAATTTCATTAAGTTTATTCTTTTGTAGTTTGTTTATAATAGATCTAAAATTGATTTTAATACTATTTATAGTCTGTAAAAATTTTAATTTTTTTTATTTTAAACAGGAAGCTATATCGAAAAAATGCAAGAGACCTATTTTTTTGTAAAAAAAATATGAAATTTTAGATGCGCAAGAAACTCCAGCCAAAATAGTTAGGAGAATGTTTACCACCCGCCTCCCCAGTTTAGAATATCTCTGATTAAGATTTTTAAATTTTGATCTTAGAATTCGTTTAGACGCAGAAGGGTTATAAAGTATACCAAATTTCGTAATTTTATCTTTAACGGTTTCTGAAATATTGGGAAAATTCACCCTTTGAGGGGATGTAGCTCCCTTATTTTTCGATACATGCAGGGCCCGCCTTAGAGGCGAACAACCCGGACTCCTGTCCGGCGCGGCGAACCTGAGGGCGACATTTTCGCCCCCCTGAATGTGAACTAAATATTGATAAATTAATTATCCTGAATTAATATAAATTTTACACCACTTATTGATTTTTTTCCCTAACTAAAACTTAGTACTATGTAAGTTACATTTGATCTTTGTGGTTTGTTAAGTTTTAAAGCTAGAAAAATATTAAAACACCTTTTTGAAAAAAAGCATATTTATTTTTGAAATAAAACAAGACGTATAGTTAAAAGACGCCCATGATCCTGCATGAACTTGTAGGTATATAGTTACTTGTTTAAAATAGGAACTGCAAGACATAACATGCATGGACATGTCTTCGCGCTTTATTATATATAAAGAGTCATCTAAGCGCAATTGTGTTATTATTGCAAATGCGTCGGTGCCGGTGATAACATATCCTCGAAGTAAGTATATAAATATTAAAAATATTTTACCGTTTAGTTCGGGATAGTGACTTTTGTGTGTTTTGTCAATTTCTAAAGGTGAGTATTTCTGCAAATACCTGTATTAAATGGTAAAGAATTATTTTCAAAAATATTTTCCACAATACGTACTTATACATTTTTAAAAAGTTTCTGTATGTTAGTTGTGACAGATTTTTACTAATTTATTTGGGGTTTTCGCCGCGCAAGAGAGAAACAAAAAATCCATCTTAAAAATTAAAACATTTTAGAGAAGTATCTATTTTAAATATTTAATTTTTATATGTTCGTTATGGTGGTTCGCAATTTCGCCATTTTGTTGGGATCTACACCTAAAAAAATCTTTGAAAAATCCTACTAATTAATACATCATAATTTTGTGTAGTAATAAGCCAATACGTTGTATAAAAAGATAAAAGAAGAAAAATCTTCAAATACGATTAGTCGGTGACGGTGGCTGAGTTTGTTCCACAGTTTAAAAAAATGAAATGCCTAGTAGTAATTACTAAAAGTATTAACTATTTTTTCCAAAAGGGACGTTGAAAATTAGCCCGAAACGTTAAGAAATTCGTTTTTATATTTAAAATTAGTTTAACTAGGTAATTAAAACTAGGCATTTTATTATTCAAAACTGTGAGAGATTAAGTCAATCACTAGCTGGATTTGAAGATTTTTCCAATTTTTATTTTTAGCAACGCCGCCGTGGCTTATTTTAACTAGCGTATTTTGCATTGTTTGATTTGTTGTTTTAGAATGTCTGACGCGCAAAGAAAATTGTCCGGCAATTAGTATAAAAAGCGAAGTCTAGAGAAGGAAACCCAAAAGCAAAAACAAGCTGATGCTCTGCACAATTATTTACAGGGTAGGTCCGGTAGTACCATTAGTACCAAAACAAATATCTCCAAAAATTCAGACAAAAAGAAAAACACGGAATCATCAGAGAGTGTTGGTGACCAAGACCAATCAACACACGATATTTCTAAACCTACTTTGTCACCAAATGAAAGCAGTATACCAACGGACACCGCCTTAGAACTTACACAAGGCACCCTGGCTAGCACTAGTAGCACTCTACCTCTACAAGCTGACCCCACCCACGGAATGCACAGTACAAACTTTAGATACAGATCCAGCATTGTGGACCAGAATTTTAGGAGATGCCAAAATAAGTTTTGTAGTATCACAAGGTCCACATAAACCCTTGTTTAATTACAAATTTCCTTATGATGGCACTGGTCGAAAATTTAGCGCAAATTACTATTCTCGAATTTTAAGAAATGGAGAGCAAATTATAAGAGACTGGCTAGTGTACTCCACTTCAAAAAACTGCATATATTGCTTTTGCTGCAAAATTTACAGTCATGTGTCAAGTTCCCTTTCAAAAGAAGGTTTTAAAAGCTGGAAGCACATCGTTGAAACTTTAAAGGATCACGAAATTTATAAAAAATCATATTTAGGCACAAAAATACTGGCTAGAACTCAGTCAAAGGTTAAAGCGTTGTACAACTCTATATGCAGCTGCCCATCGAGTTATTAACGCTGAAACGAATCACTGCTACGAGGTGCTTCTAAGGATTGTAGAAATTACTAAAATGCTCGGTAAAAGTTGTTCAGCTTTTCAAAGTACAAGCGACAAGCTGTTTGAGCATAATAACGGCAACTTTTTAAAAATAATTGAATTTCTATCTGAATTTCCAAAGCTCACTATCTTGGAAAAAACATTCAAAACGAGATAATAGACTTGCTAAACGAAAGTGTAAAATCGTATATTATTGCTGAAATAAAAAAGCTAAATACTATTCCATAATATTAGATTGCACTCCTGACGTTAGTAAGGTGGAGCAAATTACCCTGATAATTAGATATGTTTCCATCAATAAGTCTAATTCTGATTCAAACAATGTCGAAATAAAAATGTACGAAATTTTTTTAGGTTTCTTACCTGTGGAAGGATCCACAGGAGGACAACGGTATGAAATTATAATTAAAGAGCTTCATGAAATGGGACTTGATGTGCAAGATATAAGAGGGCAGGGATATGGTAACTGGGCTAACATGAGGGCAACAATGTAGGAGTGCAATCTAGAATTAGGAATTTAAATCCACGAGCATTCTACGTTCCGTGTAGTAGCCACTCGCTCAATCTAGTGGTAAATGATATGGCAAAAAATATATTTATTTTTTTTCTTCTTCGACTTTTCGATGGGCAATATTTTTAAAACATGTCCAAGGATTAACATTAAAACCTTTTAGTGACACTCGATGGGAAAGCAGGATAGAGGCTTTAATGCCCTTAAGATTTCAACTTGGTGAAATATACGACGCTTTGCTAAACATTTATGAAAACCACGACATCGATATTTCAATAAGAGACGAAGCTTCGGGTTTGCTAAGTTGCATTAAACAATTTAAATTTTTATGTTCAATAGTCATATGGTATACAATTTTAAACTGTATTAATCCCATAAGTAAGCTTATGCAAACAAAAGATTTTGATTTGAAAAAAGCACTTGATCTTCTAGAGAACTGCAAAAATGTCTTTAAAAAATCCTCGATCAGATAAGCCTTTCAATGAAATTATTGTTTACGCAAGAGAATTGGCTGATAAAATTAACATTGAAGCCAATTTTGAATCAACAACTCTGCGACACCGCGTAAGAAGAAAAATGGCCAACTTTTCGTATGAGGCAAGGGACGAACCAATCGAAGATCCCAAACAAAAATACAAAATTGAATTTTTCTTTTATACTATTCATCAAGCATTAAACGCACTAGATATTCGATTTGAACAATTGAATCACCATTTTCAATCTCTATATAATATATATGATTTGAAAACCATGTCTAGGGACACTGACAAATTAATGTTAATCAAAACTCTTTTACGCTCAACTACTACGCAAAATCGACTAAACGGTTTGGCCATTTTAGCAATTGAACATGAAGTTGCTGATCAAATAAACATAAAAGAGGTAATAAAAGAATTTGCAGAATTAAAAGTGAGAAAAAAGATATTCTTCTGATTATAACTCAAACAGACAATGTATTACTATGATTCTATGTATCTACCTTTTGTTTTCTATTTAGGTTTTAGGTATAACTGAGACAAAATCTAAATCCTAATAGCGGTAAAATTGCACTCTATATGTTTAAAACTTAGTAAATATTTTTAAAATATAACAACTAGGTATCTATAGGTACTGCAACTCTATTTTATTTTAATTTATACTGTTTTGTACCAAATGTTAAGTTTTAATACGTGTCTGATTTATGTCAATACCTAAGATATCAGGATCTTTATGTGATTAGATGATAGCGGTATTATCTGCAAATAAGACGAATTTCGAAGAGGTGATATCAGTTAAGTCGTTAATGTATATGAGAAATAAAATTGGCCCCAATACTGAGCCCTGTGGTACTCCGTATTCCATATTTAGTATATATGAGTTAGTGTTGTGGTAAGTGACAAACTGATATCAATTCGTTAGATATAACTGTATTAAATTGATACTACTTACATCAAAATTATAAAATTTTAGTTTATTAATTAAAATATTATGTGACACACAGTCAAAAGCCTTGGAAAGGCCTAAAAACTGGACCTGTACATACTCGCCATTTTCAAAACCTCTAGTGATTGTGTCAGTTAATCTATTTATGGAGTTGTGGACAATTTCGATCTAAAACCAAATTGACTTGAGCTAAGAAGTTTGTTTCAAAATAATTTGTTAGCTGGATCTTCAGTACAGTTTCTAGAATTTTTTAAAACAAAGGCAAAATAGAGCTTGGTCTAAAATTGCCAGCCTCATTTATAGAGTCTTTTTTTATGTAATGGTATCAATTTAGAAAGTTTATGTGCATCAGGAAACGTACATGTACGGATGCACATATTTATTGAATTAGTTAAAGGGATTGATGTTTCGTATTTCATGGCACTGAGAATTTTCATATCTAGAAAGTATGCATCCTTAGATTTGGTCTTTTTTAGGTTTGTGACAACATCGTTAACCTCAATATAAGTGACCTCTGAAATAAAAGCGTCTATGATCGTTTATTTTCCCTCTATTTAAAAAATGATTATAGGTTCTATCAGTTGCTGGCAGATTTTTTTATTATATTTTTAGCGACATTTGCAAAATATACATTAAATTCGTCAATAAATAAGTCAATTAGTTTCTAAATTGCATCCAAAAAATCATAAAAAAAAAAATTGTTTCAACACCCTGCATCTCATTAACTAGACACATTTTACTGAAGCATGCTTGATTAAATATTTTGAGTTAAAGAATCTCTAGCTACTTTATGGTCCCCATTCTTTATAACTCACCCTGTATAATAATAAAACAGAGGATTGTATAAATTTAAAAACATATGACAACTTAACTGTATTATATAAAAACATATTAAAAAAGTTATACTTTAAAAAACATAATATATAGCATTTTTCTTTTTAATCTTCTTAGCATATGCAAAAAGTTATAAGAAAAAATCTTTTATAAAATTATTTACCTTTAAAGTAGAATTTCATTGTTCTGACAATGGTGTAAATTATATTCACTGTTTTATATTTGGGAGTTAGTTAAATAATAATAATAATAATTTGTGTAATTGTGTAAATGTGAAAATTGTTTACCATTTTGACTTTACCTACTGGGTGCGATATATATTTGGTAAGTATTTTCATGTTTCATTTTTAATTAGCTTGATCCAATTATATACATGTAGTGTAAATTCCAAGAAGATCAATATATGATCGATACCGGTCAATTATAATATGTATTCTGTTATTGTCCAAATTTATTATCCATTTTGTCGTCATATACAGTGTGTCCACGTTAAGGAATTACCACCCTTGTAAAATCTTTATTTCTTGACCAATTTTGATAAACTTTTTTTTGTTAGGTAGGTATTCAAAATGCGCATTCAACGAGTCGACATCTTTATTTTTGGGTTGTAATCATGGCCAACTACGACCACTTTTATGGGCTCAAATTTCAAACAGTACCATTAAGAATTTTTTTAGAAAAAAACTGGCGACAGATTCTTTTTTTAGAATCACTTCAAATGTACATGTACCGATTTTCATTGTTTTAAATAAAATACAGGGTGTCCTAGAAAAAATTATAATAATAACATATTTTTTTCAATTTATGAAAAAAATGTAATTAAAAATTTCTGGTTTTGTTATCAAAATTACTATTTTTTTAGTACACTTACTATAATTTAAAACACTATAAAAAATTGTCGGAACTCGACCAATCGAACGAGTTTTACTTTTTCTTGCAATATTCAATTTGATTACTATTTGTTAAAAAGCTAAGTGTGCTGTAAAAACAAATGTTATTTTAGTTACCAGCTATCATTTACTAATAGTTAAGCAGTTTATAGTATTATACTGTTTCAAAGAACTCAAGAGCATAAAAAATGTCTTCTTTACAAGAAAAAGTTGAAATAATAAGATTAGTTTTTGACGGAACACGTACTTTTTGTGAAGCAGCTAATAAGTTTAACCAACGACATTCAGAATGCAGTATTAACCATGTACAGGGTTATTCATTATAAATTACCCACCCCTTATCATCGTTATTTTTACCCATAAAAAAAAAGTTTTAAATAAAAGTTACGTGGTTATGACTGCATTTTGTAAAAATGTTATCAAAAGTACAGTAGCGTGCAGATTTCAGGTGATACAAAAAAATAATATATTTTTTTAAATGGAATACCCTATATATTATTAATTTTTGGAATGATCCTTTGTTCCTGATTTCAGAACTATACCATGTGTACCCTACTGTATACCGTTTTCGAGTTATTAAACGTCGAACATCTTAAAACTAGTTACTGTAAATATGGAAAAGTTAACATTATTAAAGTGAGCTATGAAAATGACAACTATTATGTTTGATAGGTGACATTTCTTTAATGAAATAATCAAAATAGTTTACAGTGAGGAAGAAAAAAACCAAATATTCATACAAAATAGATAAAGATTTATTTATGAAATTTAAATATCAATAAATGATAACTCATAAGAGATGTTCGATGTGTCCATCATTATTGTCAATGAATAATTGTTAACGTTTTCTCATAAATTGCACCGGAAATAGCTTCATTATTTACATTCAGATGGTTTATTTCAAGTTGAATCGTGTCTTTAATGGCTTGAATATTATTATTATTATTATTATTATTGACAATGTCTTTGAAAAATCCGCAAAAAAATTAATCCATAGGGATCTTCATCCAACTTTTGAATCATCTGGGGGCAAAAGTCCAGCCTTTTTCTTTTATGAGCCTCTGTTAAAACTTGTACGGGTAAAATGTTTTATGGTCTGTAGTTGTTATTTTTTAACGTACGTTGTATTTTGGAATAACTGTTACCTAATTGATTGACTGCATTATTTATACTACATTCAAAATTTTCTAAAAAATAATACAGTTTCAAAAAAGTCTGGTCGCAAATAAATATGGATGGGCTTACCTTCGAAATGAAGCAGTATATTTAGCTGTTCCTCCTAGTTTGCTTGAACTACACGCTTTTTCTATTAAACTGGAGGTATTAGTCACCTTTCGGTAAATATTTTTGAACGTATTTTCTGATGTTGGACGATTAGGATACAACTCCCTATATGCTCTTTTTGCTGCACGTTTATTTTTGTTATTTTGTATATAACAAGTAACTATTTGGACTTTTTCTTCCTCACTGTAAACCATTTTGATTATTTCATTAAAGGAATGCCATTTATCAAACATAATAGTTGTCATTTTCATAGCTCACTTTAATAATGTTAACTTTTCCATATTTAAAGTAACTAGTTTAACTAAGATATTCGACGTTTAATAACTCAAAAACTGTATATGGTATGGGTAACATATGGTTTATTTTTGAAATCAGGAACAAAGGCTCATTCAAAAAATTTAATAATATACAGAGTATCATATTTAAAAAAATATATATTATTTTCTGTATCGCCCTGAAATCTGCACGCTACTGTACTTTTGATAGCATTTTAACAAAATTTAGTCATAACCACACAACCTTTATTTAAAACTTTTTTTTCTATAGCCAATAATAGCGATGATAAGGGGTGCGTAATTTATAATGAATAACCTTGTACCAGTTGCAAATATTAACAGATTTTTTGACCAACATGGAACAGTTGAGAGACTTCCAAACCAGCATTGTGATCGGGAGCGAAGAGGAAACCAAATGATTCTTGATTATTTTAATGATAATCCACATTCACGTCTTAGAGATGCTAATAGAAATTTAAATCTTTCTGAAAGTCAAATCTGGAAATGTTTGAAAAAGCGGTAAGAAACCTTTTAAGCCAAAATTTCTTCATACACTTGAAGCTGGAGATACTGAGGCTGAGGCAAGAATGGAATTCTGTTTATGGCTGCAATGTATGTACCGAAAAAATCCTGAATTTTTAAAAAATATTTAATACATGGATGAAGCTACATTCACGACAAACGGTATTGTATCATCACAAAATATCAGAACATGGAGCGAAGATAATCTACATTGGGTAATTGAGTGTAAGAGACAATAATCCTCAAAGGTAAATGTTTTCTGTAGCACTTTAAATGAAAATATTATTGGGTCATACTTTTCTATGAAAGTTTTAATGCTTCTAGTTTTCTCAGATTTTTACAAAATGAGTTGCACTTGATGAGCTTCCTCCTGATTATCGCTACAATTTACATTTACAACTTGATGAAGTACCTATCCATAATGCTGTCAATGTGAGAAACTGGTTGAATGAGAATTCTCCTAATCGCTGGATCGGACGAAGTAGTCCTCTTATTCGTTGGCCGCCTAGATCCCCAGACATTACGACCCTTGATTTCTTTCTTTGGGGGACAATAAAAAATAAAGTATATGCTACAAGGCCCCAGACCTGAGAGGAGCTTTGTGATAGTATTAGAGAAGCTTGTCAGAATATAACTCGAAATGTAATAAGCAATAATCGTCGACGTATTGAAAAGTGTATAAGGGAATTCGGTAGATTAGTCGAAATGACTAATATTTAATTTTTTACAAACTTCTCCGTTGTTATGTTTTAATTTCATCATTTTGTAAAAAATTGTAAATATTAAGAATAATTTGTAGTAGTGTTAAAAAAATAATAAATTCCTATAATTTAAGAAAAAAGTGAACCAGTTTTTTCTCGGACACCTTGTATTTTAGAACAATGAAAATCGGTACAGATATGTTTTAAGTGATCCTAAAAAAGAATCCGTCGTCAGTTTTTTTTCCAAAAAAAATCACTAATAGTACTTTTTGGATAAATATTCCATAATTAAAAAAAAGAAAAATTTGGTTGGACACCCAGTATCGTATTTAAGACAATGAAAATCGGTACTGGTATGTTTGAAGTAATTCTAAAAAAGAATCTGTCGTCAGTTTTTTCTAAAAAAAATATCCTAATGGTACTGTTTGAAATTTGAGCCCATAAGAGTGGTCCTAGTTGGCTATGATTACATCCCAACAATAAAGTTACCCATTCGTTGAATGTACATTTTGAATATTTACCTAACAAAAAAGAGTTTATCAAAATCGGTCAAAAAATAAAGATTTTACAATGGTACCACCATTTGGAAACTTCTTTCTCCACTTGCTACTGATATTTGAATAGTCAATAGTATTCTTAAGGCAATACTAAGATTTGGAGCAAAATTTAGCATTGTTATTATTTTAAGAACTTTACCCGGACTTTCTTTTTTGCCCAAAAGTGCACAAACTGCAGAAATTTCCTCTACTAATTCTAGACCGTTTATATCATCTGATTCACCATCAGATAAATTATTTTCCAAATCTTTGCAAATCTTTATCAGTGTCTCTAGGCATGGCCTTCAAATCATATATATTATATAGAGATTGAAAATGGTTACTGTGGTGATTCAGTTGTTCAAATCGAATATCTAGTGCGTTTAATGCTTGATCAATAGTATAGAAGAAAAATTCTATTTTGTATTTTTCTTTGGGATCTTCGATTGGTTCGTGCCTTGCCTCATATGAAAAGTTGAGCTTTTTTCTTCTTACGCGGTGTCGCAGCGTTGTTGATTCAAAATTGGCTTCAATGTTAATTTCATCAGCTCTCTTGCGTCAACAATCATTTCATTGAAAGACTTATCTTATCGAAGGTTTTTAAAGAAATTTTTGCAGTCTCTAGAAGATCACCTGCGTTTTTCAAATCAAAATCTCTTGTTTGCATAAGCTTGCATATGGGATTAATACAGTTTAAAATTTTATACCTTATGAAATATCGATGTCGTGGTTTTCATAAATTCTTAGCAAAGCGTCGTATATTTCACCAAGTTGAAATCTTAATAGCGTTAAATCTTCTATCCTGCTTTCTCATCGAGTGTCAATAAAAGGTTTTAAGGTTAATCCTTGGACATGTTTTAAAAATATTGCCCATCGAAAAGTAGAAGAAGAAAAAAATAAATATATTTTTTGCCATATCATTGCCCCGTTATCATATCACTCGTATATCTTGCACATCAAGTATTAAGTCCCATTTCATGAAGCTCTTCAATTATAACTTCATATAGTTGTCCTCCTGTAGATCTTTCCACAGGTAAGAAACCTAAAAAGCTTTCGTAGATTTTTATTTCGACATCGTTTGAACCAGAATCAGACATATTGATGGAAACATATCTAATTATCATGGTCATTTGCTCCACCTTACTAACGTCAGGAGTGCAATCTAATATTATGGAATAGTATTTCGCTTTTTTTATTTCAGCAATATTATGCGATTTTACACTTTCATTTTGCAAGTCTATTATCTCATTTTGAATGTTTTTTCCAAGATAGTGAGCTTTGGTTTCCTCTTTTTTAAGCACTTTACGCACGTGTTCTTCCATGACTGGGTCAAATTCAGATAGCAATGCAACTATTTTTAAAAAGTTACCGTTATTATGCTCAAACAGCTTGTCGCTTGTACCTTGAAAAGCTGAACAACTTTTACCGAGCATTTTAGTAATTTCTACAATCTTTAGAAGCACCTCGTACCAGTGATTCGTTTCAGCGTTAATAACTCTTTGGGCAGCTGAATCTATAATTGTACAACACTTTAACCTTTGACTGAGTTCTAGCCAGTATTTTTGAGCTTAAATATGATTTTTATAAATTTCGTGGTCCTTTAAATGTTCAACGATGTGCTTCCAACTTTTAAAACCTTCTTTTGAAAGGGAACTTGACACATGGCCGTAAATTTTGCAGCAAAAGCAATATATGCAGTTTTTTGAAGTGGAGTGCACTAGCCAGTCTCTCATAACTTGCTCTCCATTATTTAAAATTCGAGAATAGTAATTTGCGCTAAATTTTCGACCAGTGCCAGCATAAGGAAATTTATAATTAAACAATGGTGTAGGTGGACCTTGTGGTACCAAGAAACTTCTTTCGGCATATCCTAAAATTCTGTGCCACAATGCTTGATCTGTACCTAAAGTTTGTACAGTGCATTCCGTGGGTGGGGTCAGTTTGTAGATGTAGAGTGCTACAAGTGCTAGCCAGTGCCTTCTGTAAGTGCCAAGGTGGTGTCAGTTGGTAGGCTGCTTTCATTTGTTGACAAAGTTGGTTTAGAAATATGGTGTGTTGATTGGTCTTGGTCACCAACAATCTCTGATGATTCCGCGTTTTCCTTTTTATCTGAATTTTTGGAGATATTTGTTTTGGTACTAATGGTACTACCGGACCTACCGTGTAAATAATTGCGCAGAGCACCAGCTTGTTTTTGCTTTTGCGTTTCTTTATCTAGACTTCGCTTTTATACTGATTGCCGAACAATTTTCTTTGCGCGTCAGACATTCTAAAACAACAAATTAAACAATGCAAAATACGCCAGTTAAAATAAGCCACGGCGCGTTACTAAAAATAAAAATTGGAAAAATCTACAAATCCAGTTAGTCAGTGACTTAGTCTGTCTCACAGTTTTGAACAATAAAGTGCCTAGTTTTAATTACCTAGCTAAACTATTTTTAAATATAAAAACGAATTTCTCAACGTTTCTGGCTAATTTTCAACCCCCCTTTTGGAAAAAATAGTTAATACTTTTTAGCAAATAAAACTAGGCATTTCATTTTTTTAAACTGTGGTACAGACACCGTCATCGATTAATCGTATTTTTGTACAGTTCATTGGCTTATTACTACACAAAATTATAATGTATTAATTAGTAGGATTTTTCAAAGATTTTTTTAGGGTTAGTGGATCCCAACAAAATGGACAAATTGCGAACCACCACAACGAACATATAAAAACTAAATATTTAAAATAGATACCTATCTAAAGTGTTTGAATTTTTAAGATGGATTTTTTTGTTTCTATTTTTTCGTGGCGAGAACCCCAAATAAATTAATAAGAATCTGTCACAACAAACATACAGAAACTTTTTAAAAATGTATGTCGTTTTGTGGAATTTATTTTTGAAAATAATTCTTTACCATTTAATATAGGTATTTGCAGAAGTACTTACCTGTTGAAATTGACAAAGCACACAAAAGTCACTATCCCGTACTAAACTGTAAAATATTTTTAATATTTATAAACTTACTTTAAGGATATGTTATCACCGGCACCGACGCATTTGCAATAATAACACAATTACGCTTAGATGACTCTTTATATATAGTAAGGCGCGAAAACATGTCCATGCATGTTATGTCTTGCAGTTCCTATTTTATACAAGTAACTATATACCTACAAGTTCATGCAGGATCATGCGCATCTTCTAACTGTTCGTGTTGTTTTATTTCAAAAATAAATATTTTTTAAAAAGGTACTTTAATATTTTTCTAGCTTTAAAACATAACAAACCACAAAGATCAAATGTAAATTGCATAATACTTAGTTTTAGTTAGAAAAAAATCAACAAGTGGAGTAAAATTTATATTAATTGAGAATAATTCATTTATCAATATTTCGTTCACATTCAGGGGGGCGAAAATGCCGCCCTCAGGTTAGCCGCTCAGGACAGGGGTCCGGGTTGTCCGCCTCTAAAGCGGGCCCTGCCATCGGTCACAAACATTAACATAGATCCAGGCCGTTTATGCCCACAGCCAAATTTTCAGATCAATATGTTTTTTCTTTCTCAAGATACTTCTAATGGCCGGTCAAAAAAATCACCATGTATACATCATAATTTCATATCTTGTAGTGAGGATGGTAATAAAATTTACCGAAATGTCGGCAAGTTAATGAAGAAGTTTTTCTAGAAATAAGGACCCTTAACCCAACAAAACTGTTTCCAACTAAAGATATTTGTTTATATATATATATATATATATATATATATATATATATATATATATATATATATATATATATATATATATATATATATATATATATATATATAATGAATAATTATCGGGTACGCCACCATAAAGAAAAAATTGCACGGTGGAAAAATGCAAAAATTGCAAATGGCAGAAAGATGCAAACCGTGGACACGTGTTTCTGACTAATTGGTCTTCATCAGCACGGTGTAACTGAGTTAAAATGATGGACAAAACTCAAAAAAGACACTAAAGGAAAACCACTGACAGACAGCCAGTCGCAGTCGCATATATATATATATATATATATATATATATATATATATATATATATATATATATATATATATATATATATATATATATATATATATATATATATATATATATATATATATATCGATACCACAGAGCAATACTGTAACAACTCTTAATAGTAACATTTCGAGAAAACTGCAATTTAAGATTCTATGGTTTTAAAGCATAATAATTTAAAATTTTTCATTGGTATCACTGGTCTGCAACGAAATCCTCCTTTAAAAAATTATGCTATAAGTATGAAGATTTTAATGCTCTGAATCTATTCCCGTTAGCCGATTTTTTTCTATCACGTCTAGATTTTTTTATATGAATTTTTTTTTAAATTTCATAAATTTTGTTTTTTTTTAATTTTTTTTTTTTGTCAACATCAAGAACAGTATACATACATATGCGCATGCGCATATCTACTACCATAAAAATCACTGTCAATACTTTCTTTCTTTCTCTTACAACTCGCTAAAACTTATTTTGTATGTATGTATACTGTTCTTGATGTTGACAAAAAAAAAAATTTAAAAAAAAACAAAATTTATGAAATTTAAAAAAAAATTCATATAAAAAATCTAGACGTGATAGAAAAAATCGGCCAACGGGAATAGATTCAGAGCATTAAAATCTTCATACTTATAGCATAATTTTTTAAAGGAGGATTTCGTTGCAGACCAGTGATTTAATGAATTATTTTCCTAGATTTGTCTGCCTGAGATATTTTTCTTTATAATTTTAAAATTACTACTTTTAAAGTTTGATTGGTTGTTACTTTATAGAATTATATTAAATAACAATTTTTCTGAGAGAGTTACATTATGCAATCCCTATGGGTATACTAACACAACTCGGACTTGTTTCTTCATTGAAATAGATACAACACGATATTCTGAATTTAATAGTGAACTTAACTTAAAAACATAATTTTTTGAGTTGTTACACTATTGCACTGTGGTATCGAATATATATATATATATATATATATATATATATATATATATATATATATATATATATATATATATATATATATATATATATATATATATATATATATATATATATATATATATATATATATATATATATATATATATATATATATATATATATATATATATATATATATATATTTATTTATTTGTATTATAACTGAAAAATGTATTTCAATTTTGCACATTTTCACTAAAATTCGCTTCATTTTTCTTACTTGTATCTAACTTTACAGGGGAAACGAGAATAAAAACCAGGGATTCTTCTGCTCTTTCATAAGATTATAAGTAGTTTGCAAATCTAAATTGCATTATAAATTAAATTTGCACAAAAAATATAACATTTTAACCATAACACGATTCTTTGGTGTACTGACAATGGATCAGTTAAATACAATTTCTATATAATTTTTTTTATGAACTTTAAAATTGCTCTTTTGTAAAATTTATAAAATGTGACTATTTTGGTTTTCCCCTATACCCCTTCATATTTATATCAATATTCTGTTGTGATCATAATAATATACAAATGTTAGGTATAGTTAATTAATCAACACTTCAAGATATTTGTTATTATAGAATCTAATAAAACAGCCACTATATTCTAGCTGATAATAAAAGAAATTGGATTAAATAGTATTAGTATTATTCTTGAAGAAATGTCAGTTGTGTACAGGAATGATTGTCCTTCCAAGTTGCGAGTGCTCAAATGTGATTGAGAAATATTGATAATGCCCGTCCAGGTCGCCCAGTTGACGTGATCACTTCAGAGGTTGTTCAAAACATAAAGCGTCTGGTACTGGAGGATGCAAGAAGAGGCAATTAGTAGCTTTATTAGGATTTTCAGAAACCATGTTTTTCAGAGATCTACATGACTACCTCGGAATGACAAAGATTAGTGCAAGATGGATTCAACAAATGCTTTGACCGTTCCAAATCCGTGTTCGGGTAGAGACGTATATAATTATGAGCGTAACAATAAAAATTCGTCGAAATCGCAAATAGATCCTGCTTTATCACACGATGATTTTAATCATTATTTTAGCACTGTAGCAGAAGATATTATTACTTCACTTCCAATCAGTGATATAAATATAAATGACATAATGGGTAAAATTCCTGTCGTAGCTGATTATTTCTTTCTCAAGCCAGTTTCTACATATGACGTACTCGATGCAGTGAATGCTTTAAGAAATTCCCCTTGTACTGATGATTATGATCTAAATAGTGAGATAATTAAAAAAACTATTGATATAATTATGTGTCCTCTTACCGCATTAATAAATAGATGCTTTGAGGAAGCATTTTTCCCAGACGCCTTTAAAATAACTAAGGTTATTCCGCTTTTTAAAAAGGGTGACATGACATTAGTGGACAATTACCGTCCGATTGATTATTCCCATTTTTGGGATATTTTGAAATTCTCTTAAAATGGGCACTGTCTCAGCACCTTGAACGTAATTCAATAATTTCACCTAGCCAATTTGGCTTTCGTTCCAAATTTTCTACGCAAACTGTACAGCGAATTGTGGGTGACATAATTCGAAATTTTGAGGAGGAAAAACACACAGGAATCACTTTGTGTGATCTCTCTAAAGCTTTTGACTGTGTTCCTCATGACCTGCTGCTAAGAAAATTATCGTATTATGGTATAAGAGGTTCGCCTCTACTTCTTTTTACATCTTATCTTAGAAATAGGAAACAATATGTCAGTATCAACAACTTAAATTCAGATTTCAGCGATGTTATACATGGCGTGCATCAAGGATCTGTGTTGGGACCAGTTCTATTTATGTTATTTATAAACGATATTTACTATTTTCTCCAGCCGTATAAATATGTCTTTTTTTGCCGATGATATAACTTTAATTGCTTCAAATAGACTGTTCAAATCTTCTCGATAGTTTAAATCAAATTGAAAAAAATTGTTAACAAATGGTTTATTACAAATTAACTTAAACTAAACGGTGATAAATCACAGAAACTTGTTATATCTTCGAATCAAGAGCATCACTAAGGGAGAAAGCATTAAGTTGTTGGGGGTTATATTAGATAGACAATTTAAATTGGAATAGTCATGTTGACTATTTGGGGAAAACACTTACAAGTGTAATTTTCTTAAGTTGGTATTGGGTTTCAACACATTACTTTCTGCATATTTTGCATTGTTTCATTCGCGTATTTGTTAAGCAGTAACCTTATGGGGTAATTCAAGTCATGCCATAAGAATTTTTCGTCTTCAAAAGAGAGCTGTCAGAGTAATCAGTGGAATTAATAATAATAATAGAGAATACTGTCAACCACTATTCTTAAAAATTCGGTATAATGTCTACCATCTTTACATATATACTTCTCTCTAATTGAAAAACATAAAAACGTCAGTAGTTTTGATACCCACTCTGATTTACATAACTATAGTACAAGATCTTGTGTGTGTGTGTGTGTGTGCGTGCGTGCGTGCGTGCGTGCGTGCGTACATGGATGTGTGTGTGTGTATGTGTGTGTGTGTATGCGTGTATCCGCGATAACTCAAAAAAATACAAATGGGAGACTTCCCAAATTTGGCAGTTAAGATTGTCAACAACATTTTTAGGTGACACGTTAAATTTGGTGAATATGGTAATACCAGAAGAGACATAATGAATGAAAGAAGAAAATATCTGATGTGGTCAGCACATAACTTTCTTATATCACTATATCAACTTGATCTAAAAAAAATCATTTTATTTAATTAATTTTTCACTTACCTCAATTAAATTTTATTGGCGTACCTTGAAATGTTTCATTAAAATTTTTTAATAATTAATTTTCAGCGTCATTCGATACTGTCAATAATAATTCATGTCATATATTTTAATAATTTCTTCTTATTGACATTGACATTTCTGTAACTAAATTAGACATTTCAAGTGTCAAACTGTTAAATTTATCCTAACCCCATTTTGTGAGGTCAAATGTATATGAATTTAAGTTTACATCAGCTATTTTATCATATATTTTATTGGCTTGATATAGTAGACATGATTTATAATCTTTCATCAAGAATATATTTTTTGTAATGGCAAATATAAAAAGTTTGGGCCCCGTGGACCTCCTTTCAGCTGGCCAATTTTGCTCATCATCGAATTTATCATTGTCTTTGGACTTTAGAACATGTCTACCAAATTTGGAAGCTTTATCTCAAAAACTATGGCTGCTATCGCAATACTACAGACAAAAAACATATTCTTCATGAAAGATTATAAATCATGTCTACTATATCAAGTGAATAAAATATATTTTCCAAGTACTTAAATAAAGCTGATGTAAACTGAAATATTTTACACACTTGGCCTCATAAAATGGGGTTAGGATAAATTTAACAGTTTTACATTTGAGGAGTCTAATTTAGTTACAAAAATGTCAATGTCAATAACAAAAAATTATTAAAATATATGACATGAATTATTGACAGTATCGAATGATGCTGATAATTAATTATTTACGTAATTAAAATTTAATTGAGGTAAGTGAAGAATTAAATAGAATGATTCTTTAAGATCACAATGATATATACTGATATAAGAAAGTTATGTGCTGGCCACATGAGATATTTTCTAAAGGTTTTTAAAATGATTTTTGAGCAAACTGATGTTGTTTTCCAAATTTTACAGAATAAATGAACTAATATAACATATTTTAAAAATAGACTTAATTCACTTATATCTAAATTAAAAAGAATTTTGCAATAACAAAATACATTTCAATACTTTATATAATGTTCTTTTTATAAAATATTGAAGAATTAGATGATGAGCCACAGTTAAAAAAGAAAAACAACATATAACTTTGACAGGACAGACATACATTACAAAAAAATTTGTACAGAAATTTTGGACATCATAATATTTCAAATTGATATTAGATTTTCCGATTTAAATACTTTGCAATGTTTCAATTTAGTAAATCCTAATAATTTTATAATGTTTTCTAAATCATTTCCTAGCAGTATAAAGGACAAATAATTAATGGACCAGCATCCCTTTTTTAACCGTATTTCGTTAAGAAATAAACTATGTGTGTTGTATCCTGACCAGCAACTTTTAGCAAATTCAAAATTGCCTCAAGAAATGTTTACTTTTATATATAATAATAATTTAAAAAGCTGTCTCTCCAAACTGTACAAATTTTATCTTTAGTGTCAACAATTCCGGTAACCTCAGCTTCTGTAGAACGATCGTTTTCAGCACTCAAACGCATAAAATCATTTACTAAATACACAATAGCTCAAGACCGCCTGTCAAATATATCACTTATTTCAGTGGAAAAACTTATTTGTCAAAGTTGAAGAAAAATGATTTATTTTTATTTTATGAAGAAGTAATCAACCATTTAGCTAGTTCTGAAAATCGCAGGTTACCACTGATTTATAAAAATATTTAGACTTTACACTAAAGATTAATATAGTTAGTTATTATTTTAGAAAAAATATTTATTTACGTTATTTATTTTTTAGAAAATATTTTTTATGTAACTTCTTTTTCAAAACTATTTTAATTTTTATTAAAAGTAATAATTTTACACTCTGGCAGTGATAATGAATACAATTTTTTGTTTGTAGAAAAACACTTTTATTTATCATTTTTTTTTCCAAAACTATTTTTATTTTTATTAGAAGTTATAATTTGATTATAAGTGGGATAGCAGGGCTACCCTGGCGATCAACCCACGGCAAAAAAATGTAACCCACCATTGTACTACCTCAAGGGTGGTGGGGAAATGTGCAAATTGTAATCATATTGAAATTTAGTTGCCTTTTAAAATTCAAGCCTCCTCTGTGGACAATATCACGAGCCGACACTGAGCTAATTGAATGTAAATATTAGATAAACAATTCTGAATTTATAAAATTCCTAACATTGAAATGGTACCTTATAGGAAGATACATTTTAAAACCATGACTTATAACTCGTAATTTACAAGAATATTAATATTCAGTCGAAATTTTGGATTTTGGTTGAACATAAAATTTGTAATAACTATTTTATTTAATATTTTGTTCCAAAATTAAAGATAAAGCCAATTTACTCTTAAGCGAATTTCAAGTATTTGTAATTTTTGAGTACTTTGTATAAAAAACATAGTTTCTCGATGTGAATCGTATTTTTTTAGAAAAGCAAAAACTTTTATGTAGAATCACTTTTTCTTGAAAAGTTGAATATTTTATCAATTTCACCTTTTTGTAAATCCCATCCGCGGACATACTGTATATATAACCAACTCTTCGTGACATACCTTAATATTATCTTGTATTTTTCAATGTTCATCTTTCATACCGCTCTGTTTTTATTGTTTTATTTTGTTTGTGTCTGTATTATGTTTATACTATTCATACTATTTATACGACTTATACTATTTATACCATTTATACTAATTATACTATTCATTCTATTTATAATATTTACACTATTTATACTATTTATACTATTTATACTATTTACACTCTTTATACTCTTTATACTGTGGTATTCTTGATCTGCCAAATCTGTTTATACAGTCTATTATTTAACGTTTATAGAGGATATCTTAGGTAATGGGCTCTTGTGTATTAAATTTGATCCATATGTCTAAATTCAGTATTTCAAAATGACGTGACGTCGCATACAAGTCATTTGACGTAACGCCTTTCAAACTCACCCTTACATATAATGCCTTTACAGCATTAATTACTGAGAAATAGTCAAATAATTTAATTTTCATTAGATTAACAAATGTTTTCCTAAAAAAAGCCAAAAGAAATGGTAAGACGATTCAGATTTTTAAATCGTATAATTACAAATACAAAATTATCGTATACGACAGTCAAATTTTAAATCAAATTTATTATCAAGTTGGCACTTTTACACACTATTATACATTTTTGTAGTCATGTACTTTTGCTTGTGTATTTAAAAAAAATGACTATGACATTTTTAGTTATAGGTAAATACAAGATTTTCACCTGCTCTATCAGTAAGACGACACTGAATCCAGACCATAGACGTAATAGTGGTCATTGATTCTCCAGTCATGGACTTACGTGTACGAAAAAATTCTGAAGTGCCAGATTACCCTTACGACTATACTAACATTAAGAGTTCACCTGGGTACATGGAACTACCTTCTTCCAGCACCAGCCCGAAGTCCCACTCTGGACTGTCGGAAACCTCAGAAATATCTAGCGAAGAAAGCATTGACGTAGTTTCAAACGTCCCAAAATATAAAGTAAAGCCTAGTAGGCCATTTAAGGCATATCCAGACCCATTGTCCATACCTCTTATTACAACAGCTACTGATATATTAGGCAACGATTCTTCTATGGCCTATGTAAAATTTAGGCAAAAAGTGCTGTCTCAAGTTCAGACTAGACATAATGGCACCAACAATAACATGAGAAGGACTCAATCAGAAAACCCTCAAAATACAGATCCAGCTTATAGGGAGAAAAGAAAGAAGAATAATGAAGCGGCCAAAAGGTCGAGGGATGCTCGCAAAGCTAAAGAAGATGAAATAGCTGTTAGATGTGCCTTTTTAGAACAGGAAAATATTCAGCTTAAATTTAAGATCGCAGCACTGAAATATGAGAATGAACGATTCCGAAATATGATGTAACACGGATATGTAGCGATTTGACGTGTATAATTGTTATATTTATATGACTTGATTTTAAGGGAAAATGTCATTATTTTTAAAAATTGCGCCTAACTCTGAACGATAAGGACCTCGCAGTTGTATAATATGCATAATTCAAAGCGCACCGCTTAATTACTGTAAACATAATAATTGAAAGGTTAATGTTAAAGATATTTTATCTAACCCCGTTATGAAATGTCAAGTTTTAAATGCATTTTTGACGTTACGAAACGTCATATTTTTCATAACTCAGTCCCATTACATAACTGAGTGATGTAATGAATTTTTACGTAACTAATTATTATCATTTTCCTATTTTAAAGCGGGATTAGATAAAATTTTGTACTTAACACGTTATGAAAAGTAATTTTACTTGACTCATGTAATTTGCAAAACATGCTCGCTTCGCTCGCTCGTTTTGACAAATATTACATTCGTCAAATAAAATTAGTCTTTTCATAACTGATTACGTAAATAACTATTATTTAACGCGCACCGCTCACCGCTTATCGCTAGCCAATGTATTTCTCACTTCAGACTTATCCATCCAGGGTTTGGCAGTTACCTAGGATCAGGCATTTTCGTAAATTACTCTAGGTAAAAAAACATCAAGGGTAAACTTTCCTTAATTTTTTGCGCCGAATTCAAAAATGTAGATGAATTTTTTCGGAAAGAGCACACAAATTGACAGCACACTACGACTCTGTTTTTTTAAATGTAATCTAATGTTCTAATTTTATTTTATTTCAGGTAATTTTGTCCTTTGACTCATGGTTTTTGAGATATTAATGATTTTGTGAACCCTCGTGTATAGAAATAGCACTTCAGCTAATATCATTCACTCATAATACATATCCATAAAATGTATAAAAAAATGCTGTTACTACTAGTCGTTCTTGCACAATGGCCATCTAGATCTCCTAGCCTCACTCAGTTGTTTTCAGTTTTTGTGAACCCTCTTGTATAGAAAATAGCACTTGAGCTAATACCCTTCACTCATAATACATATTCGTAAAATATATAAAAAATTACTGTTACTTGTACAATGGCCACCTATATCTCCAGACCTCACTCAGTTGTTTTTTGTTTTTGTGAACCCTCGTGTACAGAAAATAGCAATTCAATTAATACCTTTCACTCATAACATATATTCATAAAATGTAGAAATTGCTGTTACTACTAATGGTTCTTGTACAATGGTCACCCAAATCTCCTGACCTCACTCAGTTGTAAGTTTATATAAACATTAATCTCATCACATGATTAGAAGGAATTAGAAAATCATGAGTAGGGCTGTCAAAAATGTTCCGTGGGACAGTGGCGTACGCGAAATTAACTAATACCAGAAACAATAAACTGTTACAATTTATAACAATGTATGTAAAACTTACCCCCTTCACTAGCTTGATGAACTAGCTTGCTTATCACAAACTGGAGAAGATGTGTAGCCATTTTGCAGCATCAGGTATGTTTTTATGGTTGTCTCCATGAGTGATGTTCGCTTTGGTGAAAATATATTCTTATATTTTGAAAACGACCGTTCGACATCTACTGATGTAATACACGCATACGTAAAATAGTCTTTGAACGCACTTAACGGATCTGGGGTTGCACCATCACATATTTGTCTTAATTTGGTAAAACCGGTGTCTTTATTAAACACACTTGCGAACTTTTCTTTAACGCGCTCATATGTTGCGTCACCTATAGCATGTAGCAGTAGATTTACTTCGTCCACTATTTGCAGTGACTCCGTTAACAACAACGCACTATTTTCTAATTTTTTTATGCTTTCATGTAGTAGTTTATAGTTCTTCGCAATATTTTTTACAGCTGTTTCAACGGAAATATCTTCGAATTTTGTCTGGCTTTCCTTAATAGCTGCAGCCTCATCTGGATTGAATTGTAGTATCACAGCTTTTATTTGTTAGAAATATTCAACATAATAAAAAGCTGCCTGCAACCATGTTCCCCAACGTGTAAGAATCGCCTGTGGTAGTTCAGGAATACCGGGACACTTGCTATGAAATATACGGAGACATTTAGGAGATTTAAGAAACACTTTTTTTGTACTTGCTATTAATGCATCCACCGCTGGAAAATCTTTTCGAATAGTTTCTGCCACAAGATGTAAAGCATGTACTTTACACGTAAAATGTATAAACGTACAACCTTGTTCTTGCAAAGAACGGCCTACCGAACGAATTGTCACGGAGCCATCAGTCACAATCATCAACACTTCACTTTTTGACAGTTCAAATTTTTCTAACGTCTCCAGCACCACCCTGGTAATTGTTTCGCTAGTACACTGACTTAGTCTTTTGCTAGCTAGTAACAGTGGAATTGTCGGTTTAAGAGGGTCCAGTACTCATACTATAACATTTAAAATAGATTTTTTTTTACAATCTGTTGTCTCATCAACAAATAACCACAGCCGTGTATTTTTTTAATTCACATTTCATCTTATTTGCCATGTCTACCTATACAGTTGGTAGATAGTTACATAACATTGTGCGACTTGGTAACTTCACCTAGGCATTGTATTTATTCCAGAATTCTCAAAATGGTTGTTTATCGAGTATGTGCAGCGGAACATCACAGGCAATCAGCATTAATAATAGTAAATCAAACATAAACTGTGTTGTCGAAGGCACGCCATTTTCTTTATATTTATGGTGTACACTATTTACGTGAAGTCCACAATCACGCTTATCCCAGCACATCAAATCTTTCTCACACACTTTACAAATTATTTTAGAACCATCATAGAATAAATCCGGGAATTCACCTATGAATTTATTCACTTTGTCAGCAAATGGCCGTTTTCTACCCTTGCGTACGTGTGCCATGCTTTATTATTAAATTAATATCAACAATACAGTATAACAAATAAAATAAAAACACAAAAACAATATGCAATACGCCCAAGTGACAACGTATACACAACTCGAAAGCTAATAATAAACTGGACTGGAGAAAGAATTTCGCGGTTAAGGTGAATGCCGGCGACAGTAAGTACATCTGTACTCTACGACCATGATACACAGAAACGATTTACATCTTTAATCATGAGTTTGTCCGCACGGTTGGATGTGTACACTGTACAACTTCGTCACTCTGAAATGACCGGAGGGCACTGATATCCATAATATGTTACTTATGGCGATGTATGACTAAACTTGTTATTGACGCAGGACTGCTCAGTGATATTATCATGATATTTCACTTTAGTACTCTTTGAGTTAACCTGTTTCAATAATAAGCCTGCTCCGTTATCGAAAGCAGATATGGATATTAGTACCCTCCGGTCATTTAAATGTAGCAAAGCTGTATAATCTGCTAGTTGAAAGTAATAGAAATAGAGTTACACGCGTAGGTGCAATATTATACAGGTATTTTACCTTCTTCTATGGCTAACAAAACTAGTGAATGTTCCATCCGGAGAAGCAGAAATAGTTGAACGTCAGGTGATAGAAATCACTTACATTACCCGAAGCAGTTTGGAACCTTTGCTGTGAAACTAACATGACGTGGTTTTCCACAAAACACCAAGACACCACATACTGCACTCGACGTGTGTTTCTCCAACCAAGTTGACATCATCTGGAGATAATTAATAGTTTTAATCCCCAGATGATGTCAACTTGGTTCGCAAAACTCTCGTCGAGTGCAGTATATGGTGTTTTGGTACGGTATTTTTTAGGAAAGAAAATACTTTTATGTAGAATCACTTTTTCTCGAAAAGTTGAATATTTTATCAATTTCACTACTTGTAAATCCCATTCGCGGACATACTGTATACATATATGACCAACTCTTTGTGACATACCTCAATAGTATCTTGTATTTATTCAATTTTCATGTTTCATACCGTTCTCTTTTTATTGTTTTATTTTGTTTGTTTGTACTATGTTTGCACTATTTATACTATTTGTACTAGTTATACTATTTATACTATTTTTACTATTTATAATATTTATGCTATTTGTACTGCTTATACTATTTACATTATGGTATTCTAGATCTGCCAAATCTGTTTTATAATCTTGGTTAAATAAATTATTCTATTCTATACACGATGTCCACGAAACCAGTTACCCCACCACATTTTCTTTATTATCAAGATAAAAATTTGAAATTAGGGTACAGGATATTTGGCATAAAAATACATTTTTTGACCTAAAAAACACACATCCAATTTAACCGGATCACAAAAATATAGTATGCTTTGAAATGGTTTCAAGTTTATTTATTGACCGATTTTGAATTTTAAAAGTGCATTAGAAAACTAATTTGAAGCTGTACCGAAAATATGTGAAAAATGTACAGGGTACCATTTTAAAAAAGTGAGTTTAGGCCGTTTATTTTTTATAAAATATTTAAAATAAACGCCATAAACTAACTAAAATGGCAAAAAGTTTTTTGGGTGCAAAATTTTTAAAAATGCCTTTTAGTTAATACCTAGCTATTTACTAGGTATTATACTATTTAATAATATGATTTTCATGACCATTTAGTAATCACATATAATTTCATTTTTCAAAGTAATTTCTAATTCGATTTTAATTTTGAAAAACCATTGTAAAGGATAAAATAAAAAAGTGACTATACTTCCGGTTAAACCGGATGTGTATTTTTGTGTCTGGTTAGGTCAAGAAACGTATTTTTATGCCAAATTTTTTTGAAATTTGAATAGTTCTCGCCCTTACTTCGGCTCAAGTGATCCCAACATATGGAATAACTGTGTCGTCAGCATAAGACATAATATGTCCACATGATTTTAGGGTAAATAATTGATTTAACTAGAAAATGAAAAAAGACAGTAACAAGTACTGTTCCATATGGAACACCTCATATTTCCTTTTCTCATCACTAAACATTTGGCTTACATACCTCCACTTTCTGTGTACCTACGATTTTCTAGGTAATTTCCAAAAAGTCCTTAACTTTTTGAAAATTACCCATTATGCCAAGGTGTACCAGTTTATCCAGCAAAAGTCCATGACTGACAGTATCAAGGGCTTTTGTTAGATCAACGGAAACACCCAAATGTATACAGAATGGCGTCCTCAGTTGATATGTTTTTGCTAAAACCAAGCTGCAATTCCAATTTAAATAAGTAACAAGTCGTTTCTTTATCACTTTTTCAAATACTTTTACCATGGATGATGTTAACGAGATAGGAGAATGATTTGAGAACACATATTTATCACTTCCTTTAAATAATGGTATTATTATTGCTTCCTTAATACGTTGAATGTTGAGCTGTGGCGTAGTATACATCTAGAAGTTGAATACTTTTTCTTTTTAAACATACCTTTTATACAATCAGTGATAATATATTTGACGTTTTTGACAGCTACTGTCAGTTATAAAGCCGCCTGTCATTCAGACGCGGATCCGCGTCGTCAGCACTACACTTGTAATGTTCCATCGGTATGCTGCTCGGCGCGGTTCCGCGTCTTTCAATAAAATCCAGATTTTTTAATTTTAAGTATTTATTTTAAAATAGTTATTAAAAAGACAAAAAAAATTAAAGTAAATCTTTTTCCCTGTGATAAATAATGAAACACTCATTCAAACAAAGGCTCGGTTTCTCAGGACAAGTAGCACATTCATATCTTTTCTTAGCTTTTTCTGTGTACACACTCTACATTTTTTTCTTTTTTGTCTCGCCTTTAGTATTTGTGGCAGTTATTTTGGATATACAGTGAGGTTCTTTATTTTTCTTCGGAATACTAACTCTTCCTTTGTCTTTGTTCAGAAGGTTTCTAATTACTTACAAACGGAAGTCGTAAAGTGTCATTTTCTGTCCAGAATGTTTATTATACAAATAATGAGAGTTCACCAAAATAAGTTGAAAAAGATGAATGCCCAGCTTTTTGTACCATCGTAACGTTTTTCGTTTACATGGATAGTAAGCCATCATTTGATCTTTTCGGTCTACACCACTCATGTATTCCTTGTATTTCAAAATGGTTAAGGGTCTAGTAATTTTATCCCCTCTTTTGTTCTCGTTTTCAACTAACTTGTTCTTAAATTCTGTAGATAAATATAGGACATCTCTTTTGTCTTTCCATTTTCCTACAAGTACACCATTTTGATATTTTGCAAGAGACTGTCCCTTTTGTAACTTAGCATTTACAATTTCTTTCGGATTGCCTTTCCTGTTTCCACGTAGCGTTCCTGTACAATAGATTTTCTTTCTCAGAAGTTCCTTTGCAAGACCTACACTCACGTAAAAATTGTCCATAAAAATCGAATGACCACAATTTAGATGGTTTTCCATCAAACCCAGAACGACTTTTTTTGTGTGACCTTTTCCTCCAGCTGAATCTAAAGATCCTGTATAAACACTCATATTAAGTACTAGTCCATCGGGTTCCGTAAGTATATAAAGTTTTATTCCATATTTATGTCTCTTATTTTTTATGTAAACTCTAAAATTCAGTCGTCCTCGCCAAAGAACCATTGATTCATCCAAAGACAGATTTTTTCCCGGTTGATATATTTCTATCATCTTTGAACTGAAAAAATTTAAAAGTGGACGAAATTTATAAATTCTGTCTTCAATGTTTTCCCCGGGTTGTGGATTTTTAGCGAAATGCAAACAGCGTAGAATTATTAAAAAACGATCTCTACTCATGTTATATCCAAAACACCTTAAATTAAAAAGAGAATCCGTTCTCCAATAATCTTGAATTCTATTAGTTATCCAAGTTCCCATGTGTAGTAAAAGACCAAAAAATGTCCGTAGTTCTGGTACTGTTAGTGGTTTCCACGCAGTTAACCTCGATTTTTCGTCTACACCGGAAAGGAAGATTTCTTCTGCATAATTATTTGTTTTTTCAACTATGAAGTGAAAAAAATTTTTATCTGCAATAAGTTGAAAATAGTCTATAGGACGGCCATCCTCTGGTGGTTATACAAGCAATCCAGAATGTTTGGTAAATTTAAAATTTGACATTTCATTAGGTTCATTCTGCCAGAGACCTGCATCTTGGCTTATATTCGGATCTAAATTTTCATCATACTCGTCACCATCATCATCCAAATTAGACTTTCCACCAATAATGCCGGCTACACCCGTGTAGTCATCAACTTCTACAATATGAAGTGTTCAAACCTATATCTGCTATAAGTACAAACTTACCCGTCTCATCAATGTTATCTTCTTCAGATGACTCATCTAAAGGTGACTCATCTAAAGGAAAATATTTATCTTCACTGGATGAATTATTCAATATACGTTCAAGCTCTTCATCAGATAATCGCTTCGGATTTTTAAACTCCATTTTTGGTCGTTTAGACCGCGAACCGCTTGGCTTGCTACTCGCCATTTTTATATTTTCACAAAACTAACCAATAATGTCAAAACCAAAAACGGCGCCTAAATATATTTCAGAAAATGGTTTATTTATATGCTATCGCAATAACAAGTGCTCGTCTTAAGTGCTAAATGAATACTAACGCATATAACCAACATGTATTCGACGCAGATCCGCGCTTGCCGCATATAGAAATGAACCGAATAGACGCGGAACCGCGCCATCCGCATTGAACGTGTTAAACTAATTGAGTAGGGATTTTCCTTCAATCAGGATTGTGATTATATTATTATGATTATATTATTATGATTATATTATTATGATTATATTATTATGATTATATTATTATAAGAAAGCTTATCCAATCAAAAAGTCTTTACTTCTGATTGACTATAATTCTTAACAGCCCTGTTATAATAACATAAGAGGGATACATCATACCCAGCAAACATTTTCCATAAATTAGCTATAACTCGACTTAGCTCGACGAATTTACTTATTGAGGTAATTATGACGTAAAATTTACTGAAAAAATACACTCCATAGAAATTTACCTATTGGTTTTACTTATATATACTTATATTTAAAATTACGTAAATAATATCAAATAAATCTACCTCATACCCTAGTTTACTTAAAAGTTCTTTTAACTAAAGCAACAAGGAAAAAACACCTTAAAAAATCTACCACAAATTACCTTAGAGGTAAATTTCTCTTAAAGTCGAAATACTTAGTACAAATAAGTAATATTTACCTTTTTGGTGACTGGAAGTCGTCTAATGATAGAATATTCTAACTAGGTAGATTTTGTTGGAAATTCTATGTAATTTATACCTACACAGCAACCTATTTGGTCGCCTTTATTACGCTCCTTTAAAGTAATATTAGGTCGACAATGTCGATAAATTCTACCAAAGCTTATCTACCTGAATTCAACCATTTATTTAATTATCCTTTGCAGTTACATTTTCAAAGGCAGTTACCCTTAAGGTCAAATTAACGGCAGACGCCATATTTTTTTTACCACAGTTGCAGTACGATTTGAAACTGAAATTTTCAAAATGAGTTTGTATGGAAACGAACTGATGAAAAGATTAAAAAAATACATAAATATACTTGCTAGTCATATTTAACAAGTATAACATACTTTTGGTTCCAACTATAATTATATTCATGATAAGGCAAACAGAAAAATTCTCATAAAATTCTCATTGAATTTTATGAGAATGTTTCTGTTTGCCTTATCATGAATAATTACTCATATGGGATTAACCTACCTACGTTATAATTATATTACTTCCTCACCCCTCAAAGTGAGGAAGTCATGTATTCGTGAAAAAAATTTGGAAAATATTTATTGCATTTCTGAACGAATCTCGACGAATTATGACGATGCACAAAATTTCAGAAAAAAAAATTCTGTCTGTGTGTCCGTCTGTTTAGTTCGTGATAGCATCTACAGTTTTTGAGATATACCGTTTAAATTTGGTAGACACATTCTAGAGGTCAAGGAAGAGACTGAATTCCTTGATGAGCAAAATCGGTCCCAATTTTTTAAACATCAAAAAATGCGACTTTTTTGAAACGCTAATATGCACGGAAAAAATTTCGGCGCATTAATTTCCACAACCGGGAACTTCCGATACTACGCAGCTAAATTGGATTTATTGTTATCACCGACATTCATTGATTTTCTATCTAACTATGAATTAGGTGTCTTTTCAATTTTGTAGATGACTGTCAACAATGTTGCTACTACTTATTTGGTATTTTTCTGTAGAAAAGTATAATATTCTTCTTTTTTTTTTACTTTCTTATACCTAATATAAGGAATTTTTTTCGACTTCGAGATTTTGATTGATATATACATTTTGAACCCTCCTGAACCCATTCTAACTATTATCCGCTTTCAAATTTGGTACACTTCTTCTAAAGGCCAAAGACAATGAAAGATTCGGTGATGAGCAAAATTAACCAGTTGAAAGGGGGTCCAAGGGACCCAAAATTTTTTGAATTTGACTACAGAAAAATATATTCTTGATGAAAGATTATAAATCATGTCTACTATATCAAGCGAATAAAATACATTTTCCAAGTACTTAAATAAAGCTGATTTAAACTGAAATATTTTACACACATGGCCTGGGGTTATGATAAATTTAACAGTTTGACGTTTGAAAGGTCTAATTTAGTTACAAAAATGTCAGTGTCAATAACAGAAAATTATTAAAATATATTACATGAATTGTTATTGACAGTATCGAATGAAGCTGATGATTAATTATTTAAAATTTTTTATGAAACATTTCAAGGTACGCTATTAAAATTTAATTGAGGTAAGTGAAGAATTAAATAGAATGATTTTTTTAGATCAGGATGATATATACTGGTATAAAAAAGTTATGTGCTGGCCACATCAGATATTTTTACTAGGAGTCATTTACCATTTGCACATAAATTCTTATGTTTTACCTAAAACTAAAGTCGATGTCGAATTGACGTCGAAATGAAGTCGGATGTACCTAAATACGTATTATTAACTAAACATACTGTGGAACTACAAGGAAGATTTATACGTAATTTTACCTATCTTAGTCAATTTAACTAAATTTCGATGGCGGCGTCTTATTTTCCATTTAGTCGATTCCACGTCGCGTGAACGTAAATTTTACTTAAATATGGTTAATTCCAATTTTGCGACTAAATTTATTATACATAATTTAGGTAGTATCGACATCAAATTAAACCAAAATTTTTGTTGGGTAAGCCTGAACATGCACATTTATTAATAATGTAACATAACGGGTCGGTTATGTAAACAATTGTTAGTTTCAACATTTCATTTGTAATACCATCCGGCCCAGGTGCCCTATTGCCTTTCAATTCTAATAAAGTAACTAAAATTTAATTTTTTGTATACTGATTCATTCTCGATATATCATGGTCAAGAAAACTTGATCACAATCATTCATACTGACGACGGTGCCTCAAAACTAGTCGCAGTCGACAGCAAGAGCATTAAACATGAAGATGTATAAAAATCTCGATTCTTTATTTTTAGGATGATCACATTTATTACTTTTCACAAGTTAAAAATTACACAAAATATTATAATAAACCAGAGCTATAATCGTCCTTCTAAAACTCAAAAGTCATTGGAAATTTAAGAAAAAAATAGGGAAATACAGGTCTTTCATAAGAAATCTGCTTTCGTGATTAATTCCCTCATTTATCATTTTATTATTATTTTTTTTTATATTGTGATTACATTGCGCGTTAAATATGATAATTTTAGAAGTCTACATTGACAATTATACTCAATTTTATTGTTTAATTGCATTATTTTATTTCAGAGTTTAGTGACCCACAAAATTTATTTGAGGTTCATATCCCATCCAGGTATTGCTTTGACTGAAAATAATTTTATTATATTCTTGTAAAAAAAATACGTTCCCTTTGTGTTAGTAAAGTATACTACTCTAGGATTTGGTCTGGTATTTTATTGCTGTGAATAAAATTCAAATTTTGCGAATTTACGCTAATACCGTATTTACTCTGGTACATTCGTGTCGGTCCCTTTTCCAATAATCGTTACCTGGAAATTTCTTTCAGAATCCGTACCATAATTATTTATGATTTATAATTTCGTAAATATATAATTGTTATTATATCATGCGTTTAAAAATACTGTAGATTGTAGATTTGCATTGTTAAAAAAAAAAAAAAAATTTCAAATTTATATAAAATAACCTAATTCTAGAGATAATCTGTGAAAGGATAATCATAAATTTGTAATGAATGCTTATCAACTCTTCAGATGTAAAGTGTGTTCTCTAGAAGCGCGAAATTTAGCAAAAAATCTTGTGGTCTTTTACAAAGGCAACTAATTCATATGTTTAGAACCTTGCCGTATTCTTCTGGCTTCTGATATAGGTTAATAAATGAAAATAGAATTTAAAATTACATTCTTTTAGAGTCAAGCATTTGTCTCATTAACTTTTTATAATAATTTAAATTCAGAGGTTTCTAAACCATCTCCCTGAAATATCAAATAAGTTTGAAAACATTTGTACAACTTTTGGGGGGTTGTTGTAATCATCTGATGTAATTTTTTGGTGATTGACTTGTAAAGAAAGATTGTGGCAAATCAACTAATATAGGTTCGTACAGATTTTTTTCTGGCTCATATTGAACAGCATTTTTAAATAGCCGCTATTTATGTTTATTGCACTGTGTGTAAATATATTTTTTTGTTATTTATAAATGTGTTCTTTAAACAATAATATGAAAACATTTTATGTATTAAAATTCCTAGTCATGGATTTGTATGTCATTTTTGTCGTGAAAAACGTGAATGTCAAGAAATATTATTAATTATTTTCAGTGGGAACCGTGTTTACATTATTATATTTATTTATCTCTATTTGCATTTTTTAAGGTGTTTGTTAGTCGTTCTCGAAATTAAGTCATATACTATTTTATACAGGGTAGCCCACCGAAAACAGCTGACTCGGATTTATGAAATATTAAAATAATGGTAACAATAATAATAATAATAATATATTTACCCACAAAATTTCAAATAGCATTTTAAATCCTGTTAAAATCTCTTTACGATAGGATTGTACTTTTCAAAAATGAGCTATTAAAAATTGCTTGTAAAAGATTTAGTACATAATAAAGTAGATGATTTACGTATTAAGTTAATTGTTAAACGATCGAAATATTGTTGGCAGGAGGCCAACAGTACAATAATATAGCCTTTTTTCAAAATGTCATCGGACATTCCGCACCATTTGAGGAGTAATTTGGCGGAATTCGTCCTTGATACGTTGCAGTGAATCTTCTAAAAAGATGGGTTGGGTTGCGTAAATTTTCCTCTTCAAATGACCTTATAGAAATAAATGTAAGGAAGATAAACCCGGTGGTATCCAGGCCTCTCAGTAAGACCTCTCCTTTCAATCTAGTGACGAGAAATCATTGATCAAAAAATGTCCTCATAGACAGCACATTGGTGGTTTTGAAAACATAAGGATGATGATCAGTGGCGTATTAAACAATACTGGCACCTGAAGCTCGCTTCTTTCGATCAATCAAATGAACAACGGAAAAGAAGGGCAGAGAAATGCAGTGACCAGCACAATTGTTGCATTGAATGTTATGTGTGTAATATGATTAGTTGTTAGAATTAAGATTTTATTTCCATTTGTTTTGTTTTTATAACTTATTGGTTATTTGACCCGTCCTGTCCGCCCTAAGTATTTTGCGCCCCAACCGAACCCCGGGTTTCATGGGCTTGTAGAATAATACCCCACTTATGGACATTTCTATATCTGTGTTGTTGAATAAATTTGCTGTCATTGTACATTCATTGTAATTGTAAATACAATTTAACGATTTTTTGGAAGATTTACGGTAATGCGTTACGTACAAATTCCGTCAAATTACTCCAGAAATTTAACAGGCTTTAAAATAAAATGTCATTTGGTCCATCTTGCAATCTGAAATTTTGGGTGTATCCCTCTCTTCCCTTTAGAGATTGAGGTGTATTAAAGAAAATAGTGATATTAAGTGTTCCCTTGGAAATAAAATTGACGCGTTCTGTATAAACTTGAGTCAAAAGACATAAACCGGGGTAGATGGTTTTCGGTGGGACACCAATTATTGGGTAATACATAAGCATCCCTTCAAACCTAACATGACAACAATAATAAGTACCTATTTTTATAATATGTTATACTCTATTCTTATCTGAATGCGCCCGTATAAAAGTTTTTGGGTAGATAAAAAATCAAACGCGATACTTTTAATACATTTTATCATAGAAACTACTAAAACAACTACTCAATCTAGAAGCAAGAATTGTATTAAGTATTGTTATCATGTTAGGTTTGAAAGGATGGCTATGTAATACGCAATAATTATTTTATAATTTTTTTTTCTAGAAATGCATAAATACGAAGCAATAATGTGTCAGATTTTTTAAAACACGCACTATGTTTCATAAGTTAATACGAATAATCCTCAATTTGGCATACCAAAAAAGTATAGAAACAGCTTACAGACAATTTCGTGGAGATTTCTTTCCTTATAAAATGTTTGTGTCTTATGGTTCGTCACAAAAATGGCATTCATGTTGGTAGTGGAGTTAGTTATTTGGGGACATTTTGTTAATTATTCCCTACAAAAAAAATCATGTCTCAAAAGTTCTGTAGGGCAACAGTACATATCATGTAGATCATGCCTGGCTCCCGACTATTGCATTTAATGTTCATAATTTCCCACATATTTCATTAGTAGTAGTATTTCAAAATCCTAAACGAATTTACTTTATAAATCTTGCTATTGGGGTGAGGTTATAGGTTTTGATTAACGAATCATAAAATTAAAGCAGGACACCTTGCGTATGTAGACTTGAACTACAAAATGATGAAATATAGAATTCTAGACAATCAGCAATTTGCATAATACCTATTTAGTTTTATAGAACATAGATGGCAAAACCATCTATTTATTAAAGACAGGGTATTATGTGATCTGAATTAGATGCATTTTAAATCAAATTGTAACTCTCTCTAGTATAGATGTCTCTGAAGCCCCTCAATATACTAGTTAATCAACCAGCCGGTGGTTTTAAAGCCTTTACCAGATGGCATGCATATGTAAACAGAGAGTAAAATAAGTGAAATAAAGCCAGTAGCAATGACTTCAGAAATAGGCATTGGACAATTGGCTCTTTAAATAAAATATTAGGGGCAATATTTTTGCCGGGTTATTTTATGGCATTTTTTATATTTTTTATAGCTCTGAATGGAACGTATATTATAGGTATGTTTTATATTCCTACACTTTAGTGTACAAATTTGCCATTTCTCCTAAAGAGAAATCAGCAAAGTGTGCAAATTTGCCAAGTGCAGAAAATACAATAAAAGCATTAAACCAAAAAAATATATAGATTTCTACAATATATACATATGTATGTCGATGTCATTCCATTTATTATAAAGATTATAATAAATGGTCATTCATAAGAAAGTATATTATAAAATAAATCACAAATTTAAAGTATACTGATTGTGAATAAATGCAACAAGGGTGGTGTACCGTCATAATTTGGGTTGGTCTAGTGCTCAATAGAGGGCGCTGTGAATCCGAAAGTGAAATACGTTGCAGATTTAATGGTAACGCCTCTCCAACATAGATGTCGCACACTATCTCTATTTTAAACGTTTAGAAACCTTCATGTTAAAATTTCTACCACTACTATGTGGCCACCTAGGTTCGAGTAGACAAATTATTCATTCTTAAGGGAGCTTTTCTGCAAAAGAAAATAATTTATCTTCCATTAGTTAACTTAATAACACAAAGATTGAGTTAAGAGTATATTTAATGAATCAAAACAAAAGTTAGAAGATTACATATTTCCAATAAAATATAATCTATTTTTCTCAAACTAAAGAAACTAAAAATTGTAGCTCATCATAACTATAGATCGGGAGGCAGCGATAAATGACGTTAATTCCAGGGTTCCCTCCATGTGATGTGTCACGCGTAAAATGTTCATGCATATCTGACAACAATTATCTTACCTTGTGGTTATTTTTGTTAGTTCGGTAACATCCAACATTAATACGAAGAAGAGTGCCAGGTATTGATGAATGTAATACTAACACACATGTAACTAACGATCACAAGTGTAAAAGTGTATTAATTACTAACATTTGTTGTAAATGTTCCCGAGTACTCCGGTGACTCTAATTAAAATCCATTTGCATTGTGAGATGTAATTGGTGCATATTTAAAATATCTGAACTTTTTCAGAAACTACATTTATGTCTTGTGTAGAAAAATCTACTTCTTTGTGATTTAAAAGTTCCACTATCATTGGACATCGTAAGAAATCCGGGATTGCCTCAGCAATGTTTTCCGGTAATTGAAAAATTTACACTGCAGTGCATTTTGCATCTACTAACCCTCCTAACATTTTCATATACCATACATGTACTTACTATACATATTCATGAGGCATATGTGGATATTTGATGTATGTTCAAAATATATTCACGTATTATTATTTTACCTCCCTATATCTAATTATGACAAAGGAGCGTAAGGCGTATTTCTAAAAAAATGCGAAAATCTTGGGCGACTTAAGGAAATACAGACAAATTATACATATTTGAAATCTAGAAAATATAGTTTTTAACTATTTAAGGTGCAAAACAATTTTTAATTGAAAAGTTGATTTTTAAGTACGTGTGTTATTAGGCCTAGTGCCAGGAGTCGTTATTTTCTTTAAAATAAAAAAAAATTGTGGTATTCAAATATTTAATGGTTTAATGTTAAAATTTTTTTAGAAAAAAATACACTGATCATTTAAAAGACTTTACTTAAGTCTTATTAAAAAAAATAAATAAATAAAGACGAAAATATAGTAGACATTTTTTTTTTAAAGGAAACATAAGAAATAAATAATTTTTGAAACATTATATGAAATTTTTCGCTGAATAACAACCTCAATTATAAAATTAGCTACGTAGAGGTAAAATTGTTTATAGGAGGTACCTGGAAATATTAATCTTTAAAATACTCTCCTGTAAAGTTGAAAAAAATGAGTCTTTTTGTGATAATGGTGACGATATGTGATAGTTGAAGTAACACATTTTTGAATGTATTTATTATATTTGATTTTCTTTTTTTTTCTTCTTTTAATTATGTATAATGGAGTTCTACAAAATAAAAAAACACTATAAAAAATAACAATTTATGCTATTAAAAAAAGGGCTCATATTTTAGAATAAAACAACGCACTTTGAAAACGAAAAACGAGATTTTTTTAAATAAATTATGCAGATACTGTTTCAAAAAAATATCAATCACGTACCTACCGGCTAAGCTTCCCTCAATTTGCTTCCCACTTGGAAATTTCGTTAAGGTTGGGATTACGCTGAGTGAGTGGAAATAGGTATTTATTTTTGATTTATTTAAAAACAAAAACCCAAACATGGTATGATGTTTTAAACAGTTTTAGAACTTTGGCGCTATCCTAACGACCGCATTAAAACAAAATTTTAGTTGTTAATTTTTGCTATAATTAAAATTTGTGATCTAACAATGAAATTAAGTAGGTATTTTCATTGCCAGAATGTGACCGTGGCATCGCTAGAAACATTTGCAGGAAGTGGCAAAAACAACATGCATGTTTTTATAACATTTTTATTGGAAAACAAAAAAAAGACAATTGTAATTAACAAATGTGAATATTACTCATTGTTAATAAAACTAAAATAAACAAAAATGGGGAAAATCAGTTCGGGACCGGTACCTACTACTCTATCAATATATGGCTGTTAAATCTGAACGATTTATATAAAATTACAGGCAACACTGATGCATATTTTTCTTTAAATAACATTATTTAGTTTTATAAAATGACACCAAATAAGATATTCGTATTTTCTAAGTTAAAAAAAAAAATAAGCATTAGTATTGCCTGTAATTTTAGATGTTAAATCTATATGATATTTAGAATGAACCGTATGTTTTCTTTTTCGATATTACTAACGGAAAAATTTCAACAGTGACTGAAGTTATCCTGGCGACGAAGGAGTACAAACGCCGTTGTGGCCATACAGGGTTAATGTTGCAAAATGTCGTGCTTTTATGCAAGTTCGTATGTTTTCTTGGTTAATGTTAATGGTGAACCATATTAAAATGTATTATCTACATACTTCCATGCCTAATGTCTATTTACCTTTGTTTATTAATGTTTTGAATTAATTACATACTTAGCCTATTATATTCAGTGATTCACTCTGCCTATTTATTCTTTACCATTCCTAAAATAACACATATTTAATAACTGTATTTGAAAGAACCACATGTATTAAGCGAATCAAAAACAATAAAATTAGTAGTAAAACCTTGGACTTAAGAGTTGAGTTTGTTTTCAATTGGTATGCAAACATAGGTGGAAATAGAGACGGGGCAAAGTGGGCATATACCCTAACAGAGAATAACTTTTATTATTTTGTTTTGTATTTAATACTACTTTTAATCATTATATCATTTTAGCTACCGAGTACATTGGAAAATTGCGTGAAGCAAAATGAAAACAATTACGGGGGATGTGGTTGCCATTTAAGTCTCTGCTTAGTTTTCATATTACTATGTACGTAGTCATTTACACATGAATAAAATGGATTACTGAGGTACAACTCTGTGCAAATAAATTTAAGACACCAACATGTGCGGTTTTATCATTTTATCCAAGTAATAGTTCCCTTAAGCTACATTTACAACCAATTCGCTACAGGCACAATTTACTGACGGATTGTGAATTGTGCCGAGATAAAATTTGGGTCATTTATAATGAGTTAGAAGCTGCCATCTGTTGAGATTTTTAATATTACGTGTGTGCAAATTCAGTTTGATTAAATAATTACAATTATTTTAACATAACTTCTAAAAACATCATATTTTCTAATATTAAAAGATCTAATCTTCCAATTTCAAATCACAAACCGACTTTAAATATAAACAATAAATTTGTGTCGTAGTACGCATGCGCAATTTGAAATTCGTGCCGCAATTGAATTGAATATTTGCGATTTGCAAGCATCCAATTCAAACCTGAAGTGCAATTCAAGGTCGTGCCGACTTAAAATTTTATTGTAAACAAATACATTCAACCAGATATGCTTAAAACCCAATTTACAACCCACCAGCAGATTGTGCCCGTACCGAATTGATTGTAAATGTACCCTTAGGTGCGGTTGTTGATTCAAAGGTTATATTGCAAGATTTAATACCTACAATTTAACTGTTTTTCAGTAAACATTTTTTTTAAGAGACTCATACATTTGTAATATTTTATTAAGTTGGTACAAATTACATTTTTGAAATTTTGCGTGTGTAAATCTCGTTCTGCTTTATATCTATCCAAACAGACCTTACCGCTCGGTCTGTTTGGATAGATATATATACTTCTACATAATATCATACAAGTTTATTGCGGAAAGGTTAGTCGTACATATTAGAGTACAAGTCAATTATAAAAATAGAAAAATTACTTTTCTATTCAATCAATATTTATTATGAAGATAAAAGGAAAAACTCAAATTAACCGTTCTTGATGATATTTAGACAACGTGAGTACCAGACCAGCTTCCCAACCGGCCTGTATGAGTTCTCATAGGAAAGCACAATAAGCAAACGCACAGCGAAATCTACACTACCTACAAATGTCGCAGTGTGCAGACAGCGCGAGGGTAAAAATAAATAGTAACAACTATGTCGACAATATTACAAAATAGTTCCAAAAGAAAAATAGAAATATCTCGGAGGACACGAAATATTAGTTAGTGTGGATTGGTTTGTCGAAGCCATGGATTTTAAGAGACATAAAATCATTAATGTTAATTATGCGTATTTTAAATAATATCAAAGTACACGTCCACTGTTAATATGTAGTAAACGGGTTTTTCAAACCCATATGCGAACAGTTGAGGAAATGGTGGTAAATGCTTTGTGTTGTATTGGTGTGAAAATGTTTTACTGCTTGTATCAGACGCAGCGGCATATACACTGTGTCCCAGGATTGATATAACAAAAGGTGCAATTTACAAAAAAAATTTCAAGTTTTTAAATGACACTTCGAGAATTGGTCCTGCTAGGTGTAAAAAACTGTGATATATCAGAAAGTAATAGAATCGGTGTTATACAGGGTGTTTTATAAGTCAATTTATAAAAATCGTTACTAATAAATAGAGAAACGGAAGTAGCGATATATGACATCAATTCCAGGGTTGACGCTAGGTGATGTGTCACCGCGTAAATATGTTCACACATATATGACACAATATCTTCTTACTTTGTTGTTATTTTCATGAGTTCAGAAGATTTTTTTCTTTAATACTGTCACATTTCTGTGATAAATATATTTTCCTTAATGTCGTTTCCGATGGCACCTGACATTGTTATACTGACCTCTAATAAATATATGTTATTTACAACGTTTTATTAGTACTACGTATTTAAAGTGTGTTCCTGTGACCTCAAAGTCTTCAATTAAGACCATCCTTAGCTCTGAAGACAAGGATATTGGCGTGACTACGAATTAAGGGACCTAGTCGGGAAAAATCTTCGGATAGCTGTGTCACTCTCTAGAAAGTTTTTATACATGCGCCGCTGAATAATTTTGCTCTTGACTATACCTTCACTGGACGTTTTATTCACCGACTTCATTGAGGTGCGATTCCCGATAGAGGTAACCCTTCCTTGCTATATTTGTAGTGACAAAGATACTTATTTAGAAAATTCGTTTTAACCAAATAGTACGGAATAAAAGTTTGAAACTTGCTGAGCATAATTATGAAGATCCATTCTAGACGACATGTATGAATTTTACCTCGAATTTTACCGATTGATATCATAATTCAGGAGCTAATCACGTCCAAATTTCACTTATATTTACAGTACAAATTTTCCCTACATAAAGTGAAAATTAATTAAAATAGATATACGTGTACTCTCTAGTACACTTTCAACTACTGATCCTCCAAATTTGGTGTAATTTGACCAAACCGTATGGAAGAAATAAATTTTGAAAAATTACCTTACAAACACTGGTTCGATTAGCCCTCTTAAGGACTAAAAATTACTACTATTTAAGGACGAAATGATGAAAACATAGTTCCTTTATTTTTATATACATATTTGGAAGAAATAAATACAACAAACTCAAAATATAAGAATACATAAACTTGCAATTATTGTTAAGTTACTAACATAATTAAATATTCCCATTAAGAAAGAAAACGAATTCGGAATTAGAGCCATCCCCTGGTTTATTATATACCAAATACATATGCAATTTTAAAACATTGAATTTTTAATGTAATAGGAATCATTTCTGATTATTTAAATTTTTTCAGAATAGAAATCTAATCTAAGGTTAAATTATAATTATTGATATATCCACAAAGTCTAAATTACTAATTAACTCAGATAAGCATGACCTTAGAATATTAATTCATAAATGCAAATCCTACGTAGACTGTTTACTGATAGTAAAATATTGCATATAATGTTATTAAGGTAACTAATAACTTTTTTTTACTGTTATTTTTTTCCTTAATTTTCCATAATGAAAATTGTTTGACAAATTAACTAATTTTTATAAATATCTAGATTTAACTACACACAACATTTGTGATATAATTTACTTTAGTTTATTACTCTGTTGAAAAATGTTTTTTTCAAAATATTCCTTGTCAATAATACAAAATTTCCTGGAAGAAAAAGTTATCTACAACACATTTAGAGTCTTAAAATATAATTATTTTTTCTGTTTTGAAGAAAAGTGGTTTCCTGTGGAATTTTGTACGTTGTAGTTCAGAAGCAGAGCTCCTTCTCTTTAGTATGCATTACTGACCATAATAATTCTTAGTTTACTCTCTTGGATACAATTTCATATTTAACATAACTTATTAATTTGTCTTTATTGCTATCCAAGGGAATATAAATAAGCGTTGCGGTTGATATTGTATTATTCCAATATTTTACACAGTTAAAAGCTGGGACGTATTTATTGAGGTACAAAAAATTGTAAAAATCTGGTTTAATTTACAATTGTTTAAATATCTTGATATTACCATAGATTGTTTGCTTAGATGGGATACCCAAATTAACATTTTAATTAAACTCAGAAGTTTGCCTCAAAATAAAAGGGAGCTTTTTAGATATTATTATTATTTTTTTTTAATATAAATTTCACTAGTGAAGAATCATTTCAGTTGGCCAAAGTAGCAAATATTATATAGCTTCTTACTTTAATTACAGGACAAAAGGAAAATAAAAGTAAATAGCTAATATTTAACAAGTGTCGGCTAGATATATGTTTATCATTGATCCAAATGCAAAATTGCTTTGGATTCAATGAATTTCTCCGAACAACATGAAGAGACAGCAGTACTCGTAGGTAACTTTTTGTCATCATTCATTGCCAGTCTCTTCATGAACAGATTCGAACCAGAAGTAAAAGAAGAAATTAAATATCTCCCCAGTGTTTGGCTTAGATATGCGGATGATATTTTTGCAGTGTTTGATACAAAAGTCACTGATATTGATAACTTTGCTTCTAAATTAAACAGTCGGTTCACATCGCGACGGTTAAATTCACGTACGAAGTTGAAAACTGTGGAGAACTACAATTTTTAGGTACAATAATCAATTAAAAATAGTGAAAATAAGAAATTTAGAATTTGACATATACAGAAAAGATACCAATACTTTAAGATATATCCCTAAGAACTCTCACTATTGCGCTCATCACAAAATGGCGAGTTTTAATTTTCTAGTTCATCGCCTATCAAGCTTTGCTCTCAATAAGGAGAGGTTTGAAAAGGAAGGGGCATTGATTAAGGATATAGAGCAAGTAATGGATATTCTACAAGTTTAGTTGATAAAATAATTAGGAAACGTGAATTTAAAGATACACTTTGAAATTCCTCGATCTTTCAAAATGAAGGAGAAAATCCGAAATTAGTATCGATTCCATCCGGTCCTCGATTCACCGGAATATTGATAAAATTTTTAAAGATATAGATATAACTGTCATTCATTCATCGAAAAGTAAACTACAATAACTTCTAGGCAATCCAAAAGACAAAACTGAAACAAACGAAAAGTCGGGGAATTACGAAATTAGCTGCAAGGACTGTAATCAAAAGTACTTTGGACAAACTAGATAATCAATTCAAACTAGATTCAAGGAGCATATGGCTCATCTCAAATATAGTAGAACAGATAAGTCTAGTGTAAACCAATATGCGTTTGAGAATAACTACAAAATAGCAATTTAAGATTATTTGGGAATGTAACAAATACTAGACAGTATTTGAAAGCTTGGAAATAACAAAATGTAAAAATAATATTAACAGTGACAGAGGGACAACCACAAATGGTCCGCTATATTGGTTAGTGAGTCACGGTCCACCAAACCGTAATAATAGTTTTGGTATAAATAGGATACATACATAGCACAAGGTTAGTTTTAATCATCTGCAGATGATGCAAATTTGGTTGGCGAAACGCGCGTCGAGTGTATATGGTATTTTGGTGTTTTGTAGAAAACTACGCCAGTGTTTGATCCAAATGTTGAAAAACTGTTACTCAGAAGTCGTGTTATTTTCTAGGTCCAAGAATATATAATCATGAAACAACAGAAATAAAAAAAAATTATTACAATTATTTAAAAGAAAATATAACATTAAGTATTGTGTTGGGAATATTTTTTAAAAATATTTCGAGTTCTGGTAAATATCTGTGCGCTTATAATACCAATGTTACGTTAAATTATTCATCAGTCTTGATACTTTTCATTTCCTTCGTAACAAATTCTATGTTAAAATGGAAAAACACAGTTTTTTACATAATAAGTGTTTCCGTTTTGCGCTGAATTACCGTTCAATTAAAACTATTTCCTATAACATCATTTCTATTATTGATTTTAAATTATATTTATTTACAACTTTAGTAGTGCTTTGTTTAGTAAGTAAACAATAATACTTATTTAATAAAATTGATCTGAAGATGTGTTATTGTAATAGTCATTATACTATGTATATTGCATCACATGACAATACACATTTGTGATATTTTTAAGTATAATTGATAGGAAAAGGTATGTAATATAGTCAGCGAAACCTATGTTATGACGGGACGTGCGGAGCAAGACGCGACATGTGGACGGAAAATGTATAACACATGACATCTTCCGTCTTTTACACCGCTTACATTAAAGTGAGAACGATGATTGTTGTTTTTGCTGACACGCAACCGCGGCGGAGTTTCACTTACATTCTGGGATACTCCAGAGTCGCATTTAATTTTGTTACCGAATCATTCTAGCAATGGTGATATATTGTAAGTATAATATTATAAGATAAATAATAATTATTTAATATCTGTTTATTTGCTGGCGTGTTTTTGAAAATATTTTAAGAAGGTTGTCATGTTGAAGTGAGTTGTGTAATAGTGTAATATAAGTAATAATTATTTTATATTTGTTTATTTGCTGTTGTGTTTTTGAAAATAATTTAAGAAAATATTTGATGTAAAAATGTTTCGACCGTGGGACGCCTCTACGTCTGCATCTTATTGTGTTTGTGAAAATGAAAGTGACAGTGATTACAGTGATAAAGAAAATCAAAGTTCATTAGTGCCTTCAGTAAGAAAAAATTGGTTACATTTGAACCAGCAAGCGAAACAAATTTGCCTTAATGTGTACAATAATCTTTTGAAGCGACGAGTTAATAACCCTAATTTTTATGATATGGATGTACTAGGTAAAATAGCATCTCTGACTAACGCTCCCCATCACACAATACACAAACTGGTGAAAGAAGGTACCCTCCCATGAAAACAAAGATCCGACGCCGGTCAATCGAAAACTCTGGCCTCATCGTTAGCAAAACTTTTAAAAACTTTAGTTTACGTCGCGTTTCAGAAAAATGAAATCCCTACTATTGACGTGGAAGACAGAAAATTAAAGGAAATAGATTATCATCTAAAATGTACCAAAAGAAACTTGGCTGAGAAAATTGTATTTAACTATCATACTATTAATAAATAGACGGCGATTATGGAAAATAGACGAATAGTAGATTGGCGAAATTCATATCTAGAAGAGATAAAAAAAACTCAGAAGGGAAAATAGACCGATCTATTATCTAGACGAAACTTGGTATGATACTCATGACACCGTAAAAAAAGGATGAACTGATGGATCTAGAAAATGTCAACCAATTTCTTTGCCCCCTAATAAAGGGACTCGGTTGATTATGTTGCACTGTGGATCAGTTGATGGATGGGTTGATAATACATTGAAACTGTGCGGAAAAAAACATGCAAGACTGTAACGTAGATTACCACAAGAACATAGAGGGAGAAATATTTGAGGAATGGTTTGAAAATACACTAATTCCAAAATTTAAACCGAATAGCATTGTTCTTGACAATGCGAAGTCCAATCGAGACAACTGTATAAAATTCCTAACAAGAGTTCTACTAAGCTGTAGTTAAAAAATTTTTATTATGAAGAAAATTATAATAAAGCACAACTGTTGGAAGTCCTGCAAATGAATAATTACGAGAAGAAGTATATTATAGATAATATAGCGAAGAGATATGGTCACAAAGGGTTGAGATTACCGCCATATTTGTGTATTTTTCAACCCGATTGAATTAATTTGGTGTAAATTGAAGAAAAACATCAGAAAAGGAAATGTTTTTCCGAAACTCGATAAAAAAGTCGTAGAGTTTATTCAAAATGAAGTGTCAAAAATTAACAAGGAAGATTTGGAAAAAAAGAATTAGAAAAATAATTACAATTGAGGATGATTATTTAAAAATTGCCAAATTTCATATAAATAGTGGAAATAAATTTATTATAAATTTGAACGAGGATAGCAGTTAGCATCTCAAAATAAAGAAAAGGGCGAGAAGGGCGAGTAATATGAAGTGAAGAAGTGAGTTCTTTGATATCAACTGCATTATTTAATTCCGTTTTTGTGCTTTCGTGGTTCAGTGCTTCAGAAACATTCTCTTTCAAGATGTTATTATTTATTAATGTTATTATTTATTAATGTTATTATTTTTTTTTCATTTTGACAAAAATATATCTTTCTGTTTTTATTATAGTAATAACTTTACTATTAGAATTTATTTTTAGTTCATTTATTGAGAAATATATTTGTTTCTATTACTATTCTGAGAGTATATTTTTTGTTTTTATTTTGTTTTTAAAGCTTTCTTGTTACTTTTTAAATAATCTCTTTATTCTATACTAATATTCCATACCCATCCTTTTCTGGCAAGAAATGTTCATACCTCCTCGCGGTTCTTGCTGGGTAGTAACAATAATTTATATTAAGCAAACTTGATTACTGTAACTGCTGTATGTGTAGTCCAATACGTTATATTCATTATTTTTATTTCAAATTAATACTTTGTTGTACAAGTGTTAAATTATTGCTAGCTAAACTGAGCACAAAAACCTACATTAAAAAAGTAAACGAGCGAACAATACAGTTAAATCCGGCTCTGCGTTCTGCAGCGTCTTACCCCGGACGTTCCGTCACAATATCTGTTTCGCAAACTATACTATAAAGAGTTAAATTTCAGTAAATCGTATGCAATATTTATGCATTTGTTCACTGAAATTTAAAATAGTTTCGTATATTCGATCTGACCGAGCGTGAACAATGACTGGGGTCCTGGGTTCGATCCCCGGTCGAGGAGCTAGGATTTGTACTAAACCAGAAATTAATCCTGGCATACTCGAACATTGGGTGTGTGTCCATTGTCTCTAAATGAGTAGTTCTCTCCCACACAAGGTATCTTGAGGTACCTTCAGGGATACAGAGGGTTGTATTACCTGATGTTTAATTTAAAAGAAAGTGCCATTTTGGTGTTAATAGTAACATTTCACAATCAATATAACATTATTTGGTTTCCTTTCTTAAGGAAAAATATGTGAAAATGCTGATACATATATATTTATGACGCACAATAGTATGATTGAACGTTTTAATGTCTCCGAAATAAGAGGCAACAAAGCAGAAATGTAAGTAATACGTATTTAAACATTATTTTATGTTAATTAAATTTCTTTTGCCCTTATCTAAAGCGACTATAAGAAATCTGGTTATGTTATTTATCGCTTACGTTTAATCAACCGCATGTAGTTGGATAAAGGTAAAAATATATGCATTGCTAATTATTTTACCAAGAGGGGCTGCCCAGGTGTCTCCTAAAAATCCTCCTCGTAAATCCTGCAGTACTGCACTACCAAACGGATAAAAATAAATTTAATACAATTATAAATTCATATTTCTATATTTTATTATTTATAAAAACTAAAAGTTTTCATAATAGCATAATTTTCACCATAATAGCATAATTTTCACCATTACTTTATCTATCCAGGTGTAATGTAGATCTTATTGACTAGCCGCGGCTGAAAATAAAGTACTTAATAAATCACTGACGTAGTTTTCCACGATACACCAAAACTCCATATACTGCACTCGACGCGCGTTTCGCTAACCAAGCTGGTATCATCTGGCGTTGATTAAAACTGTTTCAGTTTTAATCATTTCCAGTATTAATCATCTCCAGATTATGCCAACTTAATTGGCGTAGGTATATGGTGTTTTGGCGTTTCGTGGAAAAATAAGTCAGTGTTATCTTTACATCAAAGGTTCCAACCCACTTCAGGACTATTTTATAAAAATTAACATTTTATACTAAATAAGTTGTAAAAACAATAATAAAACTTCACAGACTTACGCGAAATTAATTTTACAGTAATTTTTATAAAAACAGCTTTACCCAACCCAGAATACATGTTTTTTAATTTTAAATTAATAATCAGGGTCAGGAAACTGATCCGGAGTCCAGGACCGGTAGCTACTACTGCCTCATATGGTTGATAGAAGGATATACGTTACCAAATAAAAGCAAAAGTATAAAGCGAATAATGAAATACATACCGATCGATATAATGTATTATTCAGAATGACTGAAGTCTGCCATCGCATTAGCATACATTGTTACAACTGATATTCGTTCTGCATTCGTGGCTGTTAAATTTGAGCGATTTGGTCTGTACATATCTTTGTACAAGGAAAATGAACATTCCACATTTACCGAGGTTAATGGTGCAGATTCTAAATAGTTCACATGGGCGAGCACTGACAAACCGTGCAGATAATTTTCACGAATTTTACTCATATTTTTGTATCCTAGGTTCTTGTGTAAAGCATTTTTTTAGTTTATTATTTATAGTCCGACTTTTACTGTCTGATAGAGACGAAGCCTTTTGAACACTCAAAATTCTTAGTATAACATTAACAACCTTATTACACCGAAAGATAATTGAATTATCCACTGTCACCCACAGAAATTTATTTCGTACCACCTCTATATTATTGCCCAACACAATTTTATACACATTTGGTAGATATGTTTTACTCAATGTATGACTACTGGGTAAAGAAAACTACATGCATAGATCATGATACACAAATCATAAAAAAAATTCTTCATTTGTAACTGTACAGGCAATATTTTGTCGATGGATAGCCGAATTTAAATGTATTTCACAATCACGGCGTGTATGAAATACGTAACGTGCGTCGATTGCATGAAGTACACAGAATACGCTAACCATCTGTTGTTAAGTTAACGTAGCTCTTAATCATTTTTTGTAGTTTATGCACAATTAGTAGTATCTGCCCCATTTCTAAGGGCGTTTTATGCGACAACCAAACCAAACACCACCACAACCGCTCGCTTCATGTTGCTAAGATAACTGCACTGAGGATACCACCGGATAAGCTACCAATCTGTCTATAATTTTACATAGGAGAGTTTCGATTATCCGCAGAGTCCTTGCATCTCTAAGCCTCGACACGAGTTATACTTGTTGCATATATTACAGGTATATAAATAAATACTCCACATGAACTTTTATGTTTTTATGTCTTACGTTTTATATTATTAATATTAATTTTTATTAATAATATTAATAATTAATATTATATCAATATTAATTTTTAAAATTAATTAAATTAATTATTATTTTTTCTGTTTTATTTAATATGTTATTAATATTTATATTAATGCCGACTCTGAAAAATGGAAAACATTTCCATCCCCTGCTAATAATAAATCTTTCTTACATGCAGAACCGGACTACATTTATTTTATTCTAGTATTTACAGACTAGTCCTAATTACTTTGATTGTAGAATCAAGACACATACATAATATCCAAGTAATCACAGCTATGTTTATTGAATGTGATTTAAAATTATTAATATGAGAAAACTTTTGCGCGAAGAAATCTATGTTAATACTTAGTTGCAGCATAGATTAATTTCCATAGATAGTTTACTCATATGACTGAATTATTATAAATGCCATTTTTTGACATTTATCTAATTTGTCATATTTGCAACTGAGCCATTAGACGATTACAGCTTCAGAGACACTTTTGAGGTCCAAAAATTGAAAAATAAAAGTTTTAACACACGTTGTATAAACTTCTAGCTCGTTATTTCAGTTTCTTATATTTTGTATTGCACTATAACAATCGTCGATGTTAAGAGAAATTATACCTTGAATCAGTCCATCGCTTCTATCGCTTGTGATTACTTATTTCAATTAAAAAATATTCCCTCATGTAATCTTAAACCATAAATCTATATATAAATCCATAAACAACGAAATATTATAAGTATTGAGTTGACATTTATGCAAAACATATTGAATTTTCGGAAGAAAGATGTAAATAGAAATAACACCCAAAATTAAACTTCTGAATATAAGCATTTTTCCCGCCTTGAAATACTGTGGTTTCAATCGTATAGTTAAACAGTAGGTACTACTCGTATATGTAATAATTAGAAATCGAAAGGTAGTGAGCGATATATTCCAGAGACTACGATAAAGTATTCTTATGTACTATGCAACAAATCTGTTTTAATTTATAAAAATGGGAACGGTCTTTATCAGGTTATAGAACGGCCTCAGTTATAAAAAACAATTACTACTAACCGTCGTCTTCACGGGGATACTCGTTATTGTCGAGTGTCCAATAGCAATGTGAATGCATAGTTAGATATAGGCGGATTCGCGTTGGCTATCACGTTTACGCCCACTTCCCATGTTGAGGTATTTATAAAATGTGTATGTGAATTACGTAGATACGTAAACAGTGCGAAATTAAAGACAACGGTGGTTAACTTTTTTAAAATGTCTTGTTCAATTCCCTCAGAGGATAAAGCGAACTTGTGGATTAGTAATTTCCCGAGGTTGCAATTTAACTACACAGAATTATATTGCACATGATCTAAAAATAATCTTTGGTGCAACGTTAGAGCAAACATTAAGAGACACATTTCCTCAGACAATTCAAAAAAAGTGTGTTAGTAGTAATATTACAGGCTATTTGCAAAAGTGGGCAGTATAGCAATGTTCAGGTGCGATCGGAAACTACACTAAAAAAATATTTATCACAGAGATGAGACAGTATTAAACAACATTTTTTTTCTGAACTGAATAACAAATACGTCTGGATTAATGTGGATGAAACCACCAATTCTTGCGGCTGAAAAGTGGCAAATGTTTGAGTGGGTACATTGATATTGGTAACATAGTTTTACTCTTGCGATCTCTAGTTGAAAATATGTGCATGTGTGTTAGTGTTACGTTTACCAATACTCTCAGCCCTCTTAGTGTTAACTGTGACTGTTACCAAACTCGCCAAAAAAACCCCAACGTAATATATTTTACAAAACAAGATAGATTTATTGGGGTTCACAAAAAACAGGTTTAGTGCCATATCCTAAAAAAAATATATACAGTTATGTACACGTGTTTCGGAGTTATTGCCTCTCATCAGCGTAGCATAGCTATTTGTTTAATTTTGAACCACAATAAATCTATTTTGTTTTGTTTGTATGTGCCATGTGGAATCGAGCACTACAGAGAGAGCTCTGTGTGTTGACTGTGCTCATGGAGGCCCCATTTGTGGCACATGGGAACAAGAAGGCATTAATTCAGTGCTGTGTCCTGTACTTTCCAGTCTTATTTGAGTTCTTGTTCCTGATATATCCCATCCTAGATCCAATTCCTTAGCTACGCTCCACTGATGAGGAGCAATAACTCCGAAACACGTGTCTGTAACTTCATAATTGGTTTTTTTTTGGGGATATGACATTAAACCTTCTTTGATTTATAAGGTATTTTGTCATATATGCATGAACATATTTACGCGGTGACACATCATCTAGCATCAACCATGGAATTGACGTCATTTATCACTACATCCCCATCTCTGGTAATAATATAATGTAGCGGTAATGCTTTAGCAATGTTCGAGTGTGGAAGAGGTAAGTAAAATAAATTATTTGTACGAGCATTTAGTCTAGTTGTTTTCAGATAAAATGAAATAAGAAATTCACTACAATCTAAATTACTGTTAATTATCTTACATAGGAATATAACCGAATGAACTGCATGTCTCTTTTCTAAGTTACTTCCATTAAACGTTTTCAATAAAAGAGACTGAGGATATCCTCTTTCGGGATGAACACCATCTCCTATATAAACAACAAGTTTTAAAAACATTCTCAGAATTTTTTTCAAATGCACCAATATGTATATTGTATATTCACACAACAGAAGCGTATTCAAATCGGTAACGGACAAATGCAGCACAGACCATGCGGTGAGTGCTAACGTTTTTAATATTTTTGAGTTCCGTAGTACAAATCCTAGGCTTTTGAATGCTGGTGAACATGTCTTTTCAAAATGAATTTTAAACGGCAGCTTAAAATAAAAGATGACTCCCAAAGCTTTAATAAAGTCAGAACAACCGTATTAAGGTTGTAATCATATTCAAATAAAGTACTACCCATGAGTAAAAGATGATGTGTTGGCTTACATTTAATTCTAAATTATTATTTTTGCCCCAATGGCTTATTCTCTCAAGATTTATTTGGAGATTTTTACAGTCATGTAGTGATGAGATCTGGCTATCACTGGCTGTATCATTTACAAACAAGTTAAACAAAAGAGGTCCCAGCATTGAGCCTTATAACACTCCAGATTGCTGTAGAAAGTTTGAGGATTTAAAACCCGATGATTTAAAACATTGCCTCTATCAACACCATCTTAATACAATCAATGAATTTCTTAGCCCTAAATAGTTTTTAACCTAGTTTGTAGAGTTGAGATTTTCAATAATTGTTTTTATTTTTATTTATCTTATTTTCATACAAATTTTATATTATTCTGTGAACAGAGCTTGAGTTCGCAACGAGCCACAGTTTTTATTTGAATTACATTTCTAAATTCAAAATTGAGAGTTGCAAAAACTACCTGTATTGCGATTATAAAATAATGACCCTAATATCCTTGATCACACATCTTTTGAGATAAGAGTGATACAAATTTTAAAATGATGTCATAATATTTTTACGCCAATGAACTAAATGAACTATAATGCCAAAATATGCCTAGGTGGCGATACTGAGTTGTCTTCAGCCACCAACAGATGACCAACATGAATATTATTAAAATTTATAGAAAATGTACATATTCAATGAACCTTTAACATCAATAGAGTTCACTTAGGAGCTGAAAATCCTAATCGACCTTAATTTATTATTGGATATTTTTTTAAATTACACCTTCTAATAACGATACCTGTGCCATCTATTATGTACCAATGTCTACAAAAAGCGCTGCCAAAAAGTTCCCTAAGAGTGACCAATATATATATTATAAAATAAGAAGGAACTAGAATTGTGCGAGAAGAATCAGGAAGTTCTAGACTGTACATAGATGGATATATAGGAAGAATGGGGTCAATAGGCTCATAACTAATTTGAAATTGTGCGAGTAAAGAAGAAATAAGTTAGAGACTAAAATAGTGATTTCTAAATATTTAATTGTGGTTACAGTTATCTTTCGTCAAGTCATTGTTAATTCAAAATTAGTGAAGAAAGTAGTGAGAAAATGTTACCAGGAGTTCCAATCAACCAATTCACAATTTGAAGTGTTTTTGGAAACTGCAAACACGTTAACTATATTTACAACTGTACCTAATGTGTACCCTTCATTTTTTTTTCTTTTTACCGTTTATTTTGGATATCACAGAGGCTGGTCCATATACCTACCGAAGACTGTATAGAAAATATCAGTGATATGATAATGTCATAAATTATGATTTGGTTCTTTGGTGGATGAAATCGGTAATAGCGGTGTATGGTACTGGACATAAAATCGTCCTCAGCTGCTATACGTGGATGCTGTCATGCCGCTATGACGAATGATTGAATTAATTTAGTTTTTGAACACAATAGACGAGTGGGTGTTAATATTTCCTTAATGAATTTATTGTTGGTTTTGACTCTAATCACTACATAAATATTTATTTAATTTTGATAATTCTTAATTTTTTGCCTACAAAATTGGTGTTATTTAATGGTTGTCCATTGTCCATGTCTCGCCATATATCTGAGACTAAATATATTTTTATACTAAGATCAGTGACCAAATGAAGATTGTTGTAAAATATATAAAAATGTAAATAATTATTTATTTCATTTGGTACCCCGAACTTTTTTTGTTTTTAATTAACATGAGACCAGCATAATCCACAATGAAGTTATAGGGAGGCTCTATGCGAAATAGGTTAATTACTAATTACTAATTAATTACCCACAATGGTATTCATTTTTGTTTAACCAATAATTTATTTATACTAACATAGACTAAAATAACCGATTCACACAAACTGTAAACGCCTCACCCATACTTAATGTAGTGAGCCTTGTTTAAAACACAGCCAATGTAGATAATATATCCTGTGGTAAACATCGCAAGATGATGATGATGATTTGGTTTGTTTTAGACGACTGGCATTTTTGCTATTTATTTCTGAAAAATATTGAGCTAGATTAAATATAATAATTGAAGAAATGTTCCTTTTAGGTATAAATCACCTAGTATTAATAGTGTTAATCAACGTATGTTCAAATAGTTTAATTTACATTATAATTTTGCTTATATTTTACATGACGAATTTAAAAAAATGTTTATTTCATGATAAAATTATGCTTGCGACTATTCGACGTTTTCGTACATATCACGAAAGAATTACTTGTTTTGAACATCACGTTTTCTAAGCTGTAAAACATTTTTTTCATTTAGAAATGTTGGAATATTTTTAGCATAGATGCCTAGTGAAAAGTTAACTCGATAAAAAAGGAAAAAATAATTCAAATTAAATTTCTATGTAAAAATATAGCGACAACAGAATATTAATAAAAAATGAAGAATGTTAGAAACCTTGCAGAGTTTTCAAACTTACAATTAGTTACCGCAATAACAGAGGCAATTTGTTCAGTTTTAAGTTCGTTAAGATTATTTACTGAAAAATACATGCTCCAAAGGATTGAAATTTCTTGCCCCGGACCTGCACATAATATGTTACGAACATTATACATAGAAGGCACTCCCAGACAAGTTTCGTTCCATTCATTAACTTTTGTGCGTAATATAATATTCACATACATAATACTACATTTTAATTTTAACATATACTTAACAAAGACTTCTTTCTTGTTTTAATTTTCTGGTTCATTTAATTGGACGATTAAGAAAAATGTTTATTTACAATTAAAGTTTTCTGCATATTTTTACATTTATAAATAGAAGAAATAATATTGTCTTATGAATTAGGTATTTGCCAACTGGTAAATAAAAAAGTATTCTTTATACAAATGTGCAACAACAGGTGTTTGCTTCATTTCATGCATTTCATCGTAAAGAAACTATTCGAATAAAAACCATTGTATTAAGATATTTTTTTATCTTTATAGTTCAGATCTTGTATGGGATTGTTTTTACTACGAAGTCTCGAGGACTAGAAATAAATCAAAAAAAATAAAAAGCAAAGAAAATTTGGAATATTTTTCTCTACGTAGGCAAGAGTTATGTCAAATTAAGTATCCAAAAACATCCCGACCAAAAGATCCTGTGTTCCCCACCCCTATTCTTAAGGGTAAAAGCATGATGCAAATACACTGGTAGGCTATTCCGGCGACCGAATTTCGTTTACTTCTGCGCATGACGTCAGTGACGAAGATAATTTGGCGCGATATTTAAATTATTGAAATTGTGATGTTGTTATTGTTTTAGTGTCAAGTAGTTATCGGTGCTGTTAAAAGTTAAATTTGGCGGTAGTAAGTTGAAGTTGAAAAAAAACACAGATTCGCAGGTTGTAAACGGAAGATACGTTATGTCCTCGACTGATTGTTTAAAATTGGAAAGTGATCTGAGCTGTGCGCTCCCGAGAATGATTATTAAATATTTTATTAATAATACATATATGGAATTCAAGGAAGAAGACTATTTAGTAATAAATACCTTCTCCATCCTCCATCAAAGAATAAAAGATTTTTCTTTTTATTCTACAATGCTTGTAGATATCCGTTTCTAAGAATCTATCTATCATATTTGAAAATAAGGTTGCCCCATTGGGCAAAAGGGTTGTTATTGGTGGCAGTGACAGTAAACACATTATTTTTCTTCCATAAATAGTATCTATTCTAAGGTCTCTAACAGCCTATACTATCCATTTGTTTTATTGCTGGGAACTATTTAGTTTTGCTCAAGCCGTTAAAAAGAGTGTTTTTTTTACCAACAAACAGGTAGCTCGAAACACTTTAATTAGCATTCTTTTTCAATTTTTTTCAAAAAAACAAACAGCTTCTACAATATAATTTAAAATAATTTCTCTTGATTATGATATAGAAAAATATGGAAAATTTTTATAAATAGATTCCGAAATAAATTTTACAAAAAAAAAACAGTTTTCAGAGCGTTTTCACGGTTAATAGAGACAATGCTGGTGCGAAAACTTATGAGAAACTTGGACCCAGAGATGAAGCAGAGTACAATAAGGAACATTAAAAATAGAATCTTCTAGTGGGTGGCTCAAAGAAAATATAGAAATCATCGGTCCGTCTTGTACAGACTTACAAATCCCCACATCAAAAATTAAAGTGGGCAAACTGTTTTGAAAGAAAAGGTCGAGAAATCCAAATTAAACGTTTAAATATTGTTGCAGAATGGGGACATACTCATTGGATATTATAGATCTGAGAATGATGTAAAAGTATTTGAGAAATGTACCTTAATAATTAAACTGTTAAAGAAATTTTTTCTATATTTTCATCTTTATATTTTGATGAATAAAAAAGAGTTGTTTTAACATGTTTTTTTTTGTTTCTACAAATTTTCTCCTGGAATTTATATATTTTTTAATTTTAAATGTCTCTGTTTGCCGTTACTTTGGTCAAATAGAATTTATAGTGATAAATAAATTGTTGTCTCCATTGATCCCAATCGGAGGGTCAATAGAGACAACCAATAAAGAGTGAGATACATATTCGCATATTCAATCTCTATAAAAATATGATCATTTAATGTTATTGACAATATAAGTATTTTACACTATCTGTTACATTAATGTGTGTAATTGTGTTTTCTAAATTCAATACTGATTTTTAAAAACTATCGACCCCATTTTACGGTACCAGGAAAATTTATATCGTTTTCTATCAGCAAGAAGTTGCAAGTCGTCAATTTTTCTCACTATAGCACAATTTCCTGTAAAAATCGCAGCTAAAACTGCTAAAAGATCTCTTCTGCCAAACGTAGATAAATTATGAGGTTATGTTCGAAAGCAAGTTCAGTTGAAATAGTTTGATATTTGTACAACATATTTAAAATAAAAATATATCTATTGAATTGTCTATATTTGTTTAAAATTATTATTAATTAAGTGTAGAATGTTTTAAAACGATTACGAAACTTCGTTCTTCCTCGCTACTGACGTCAACATTTGGGATCGAAAGCTACACCTCCCACATTGGCATATCAGTGTATTTGCATCATGGATGAAAGCTTTGCTTTGTACTTGCTTTGAACAGCTTTGAATTTGGTGATAAACCGTTTAGTGTAATTCAAGCAATTGCAATTTTTTTAAGGTTTTATTTATTATCATTGACTAGAATTCTAGTCAAATAACATTGACTAGAATTCTAATCAATGGTGTTTGTTTATACTGTCCTGAAATCATATTTATTTATTCATGTTTATGTTTCAACTTTTAATTATATACTTTTACAAGGAAAACCTACTCTAAATAGTCCTGAGGATGTGTCAAAATACACGAAACGTTGACTAATTGACACTTTGGTTTACTTCTTTCTACCGACCTTACCCCCATATATATATATATATATATATATATATATATATATATATATATATATATATATATATATATATATATATATATATATATATATATATATATATATATATATATATATATATATATATATATATATATATATATATATATATATATATATATATATATATATATATATATATATATATATATATATATATATATATATATATATATGAACAAGGGCCACTAGTTTATTTCAATAATTTATTTATTAAATTTGTACACTAACTAAAAACAAGTTTAAAACCTTCGATAGGAAATTCAATTTAGAGAAACTTTTTTTTTTGATGTTTTTCATAAAAGTAATAGACAACGAGTTATTAATGGTTTTTATAAAAAAAGTTTCACTGTTTTTTGGGAGCACAGGATCTGAAATATTCTAATGTTGATCAAATACAAATTCGAAGGACTTTTTGTTCTATGTGTCTACTAAATTAACAAGCAATCCTTACCTTGGATTCTCGATATCGAATTGGCAGCTAGGCCTAGCAGATCTATCTTCTAGAAGTTCTAAGTCAATCCAATACCCCTTTTTTAACGTCCTGTGACAACTCACGCACACCAAATCAACAATTTTTCTTCTGTCACAAAAAATAACAGAAAACTGGACCACATGATTATTGTTCAAATATATATAAATATTTGTTCTCCGTAAGGTGGCCGTCAAATTATCAACTCAAGAAGCAAAAGGTTTTACATGGTAAAATACGTGATGACAGAACAAGATCTTTTGTTCGGAATATTTTTGGGTACTTTTCTGAAAGGATGGATTCTCAGGATCGATTCAGATCGGAACCCTAAATATCAATTTAAGTAAAAAATGGATTTGCACAAGATCGACCATTAAAAAATCGATCTTATATACAAGGTTGGGCAAATAATGTTACCATGTTAAAAACGTAATAACTTTGGAGCAAATCGAAGTGTATATTTAATTCGTATTACAACTTTTCTATGAACATTTGGATGTTGTTTTAAATACATGGTCTCCTAAATGTTCTGTGAAATTCCTCATTATTTTACCCAAAATTTACCAGTTAATGGAGTGAAGTACAGCACGAATGTGGTTTCTTAGTTTCTCAGTTTGTTGAAACGTTCAGAAAAAACTTTCTTGTAGGTAGCCCCATATGAGAAAATCCGAGACTGTTAAGTCGACCAGGAAATATCTTCAAAACATGAAAATAAACGTCCAAGAAACAATTGACGTGGTGTTCCTAAAGATAGGCAAGCGGTATGTGCAGTTGCTTTATCTTGTTGGTATCACACAGTTTCTATTTCTCGCCGTTGTAATTCCGGTAAAAGGAAATCCATTAACATCTTTATGTAAAGTTCTAAATTTACCGTTATTGACCGACCATTTGCATCTTCAAATAAATAACGTCCGATGAGTCCCATTGAACCAATAGCAGACCAAAGAGTTGTCTTTGCACTGTGTAGCCGTTTTTTATAAATGTTTCTAGGATTTATGTCAGACCAATAACGACTATACTGCTTATTAACGAAACCGGGTAAATAAAAATTTCCTTCGTCAGACATCAAGAGTATATTTGACAATTCAGGATTGTCCTCAACTTTGTTCAGAATATTCTGGCAACATTCCAGTCGATTCTCTTTATGGCAGTCATCAGGTTCTTGAACCTGTATCATGAATGGCGTTAGAGTGTCGTTTTACAGAACTCGTGGGAATTCTCTCCATTGCAATTCGGACTCATTCAATATTTTCAACAGGTCTTACAGATTTCATTAACGTGAACAAGTCCCTAACATGAACAGACGTTGTTTTATTTTGTTCACGTTATTGAGTGTCAAATATACAAGTATAACCATGAGACCCTTTTCCCCATATTTTACATTCCCAGATGATATTTAATTAATATTCGGTGAGATTTGGCAACGAATATTGAATCACGGTTTTATTTCAGTATTCAGTATTTGGCAGAATTTTTAAGCCAAATAATCGTTATGCGGTTTTTTAAAAAACCGTCTCATCATATTCCTATAGCAACAATAATTGTTGTTAGGTAAAAAAAAGTAGTTCGCTTTGTATAGGAAACCACGGTTTTTTACAACTAACTGTTAGCTGTAAGAGTATTATACAATTCATTACTGATGTGTGTATGGCAGAAGATATTAACGAAGATAGTAAATCCGAGAGTAGATATCAAAGGACTTCTAGATGCTGCTGTACCTGATATTGTGTTATTTTTGTATAATAAATAGTATATTATTTGATATATTGTGATGACCAATGTTGCTTTAGATTAATCATAAATCCTCCACAATACTTTAGGAAAAATAAAATATGCATGCCATGAAATATTTTGTGAATATTCAGTATTATTGTACACGGTGATCCGTCATAATTGTCCACATTTGACAAGAATTATCAGACTTTTTATTAATTAGATTTGATATTTATTATTCAGGTTTCAAAGTTATCCCTAAAAGGTCAATTTCAACCTCTCGTCAATAATATGAATATCCTAAACACCTTAATTTTTTAAAATTGAACATTCCTATATATTTTTGTTATTTGATTTTGTATATTTGTAACTAACGATTTTGGAGATATAAGTAAAAAATTAAAATATTGATGCCTTCGTTCAGTTATCAATGATTTTATTATAAACATGAACAGACATGTTCAGTCACAAAAACCAAATACGAGTTGTCAAAAATCTGCTGTAAATTCATCTCTTGACAAGATTTTTGTTTAATGGTTTTTAAATATTTATTTATTTATATATTTTTACTTATATCGACAAAACTACTATCACAATATTAAAACCGCCTATGACATTTCGTATAATTCGTAAATAAGAAGAAAATTCTGTCTCCCGTTAGTATTATAGAAACGTTGAAAATGATTGAATTACGACATATGTCGCCGAAATAGAAAAAAATGTATCATTTAACGGAAAGAGGTACAAAATTTCATATATCCAAGATTTAGAAATTATCATATTGTTATTGTTACCATTAACAATGCCTAGTGGTACTAGGCTAGTACAGTAAAAAAATAATAAGATATGCATTTTTTTAAATTATTCTCAATGATTATTAAAAAATAAATTAAAACTATAATTTTAGAACGAAATTAAACAATAAGTTTTTCAATTTCAGTAAATGCATATAATATATGTATTTCGGTTATTTGCTGCACAACTGCGGTATAAATTTTATTTTTTAAATCGTCTAAATCTTCATTGGTTTTTCGTAAGCCATATTTCTTTTGTGACCCTAGAAGAAAAAGTCTACTAGGGAATTCTTAACGTTGGTATATCCCAACAACGAACTGCTACATCATGAATTATTTATAAAACAGCAGGGAATAACGAAAACTTCTACAATAAAATGTTAGATTTTTTAATTAATATCTAATAAAAATGAATTAAATCCCCGTACCCTGGCTTACTCAGATATCAGTATCACTAAGATTTCCAGCCTTCTCATTTAAAGCTGCGTCATTGAAATAATAAAAAAAACCTTCTAAAAGCTTCCCGCATGATTACGATTTAAATCTAACGATTTTCTCAAGTGGTTATGAATGGCAACTACTAACAGTTAATAGGCTTCTCGACATGACATATGTTTAGATGTGGTTAGTGATGTAGTGGGGTTATTCCAACTTCACGTTCTCCCTCATCAACATCAACCCATATATACTTATCACACCCTAGTAATAGTCAAATCAACTCGACCATACGTTTCGATAGGGGCCCCACCTATGAGAATGGATATTGGAATACTAATTGACAAATTCAACGGGCAAATTTATAACATGCGATAACGGATGCGAGGGAGTTTCGTCCTTAATTCGTATGTGATATCGTTTATCGAAGTTTTTGATGCAGATCATGTGAAAGAAGTCTCATATAGATACGTTGGTTCAAATTATATGGCCATTAAGGAAGCCTGATAGAGGGTTCGGCAAAAATCGCAACATATTTTAAATTATTATAAAAAGCAAACTGATTTAGTAAACGCTATTGGGCTTTTCTAAATAAAAGAGGAAGGCAGAAAATGTCATATCATCAACAGAACGACACAAAACACGTGCTGTGTTTTGTGTCGTAAAATTTGTCAACTTTAGGGATTATACAGCAACCGAGCAATCAACATACCTGAATTTTTGCTCATAAAATCTTGTAAATAAAAAATAATAAACCAGTCAACAACAGAAAACTCAAAAATTTAATATTGTTTCCAACTGGTATAACTAGTTTTAGGGTAAGATTATATTTCATAATACCGTGATCTGTAAACTCAATATCTCACATTGAATATAAGAAGTAAAATAACAATTGAAGATAAAAAGTTAGATTGAATCTTCACCATTATTGTAGCCTTAAAATAATAAACAAAATATTATCAAATCATTTGTCTATGATTGCTGAAATCTATTTTCACCTAAATAGTTTTGTTTGGTCTTTAAAAAATCTGTGCCAATTTAACGAACATAAACTACGTTCACTTAAAGTAACAACACTGAATGTCATTGTCGAGGATAATCAGATACTGCTTGAATCATTATGTATTTTTGCAGAAATAAAACGGTAGTTTGCATTGACCATATATTACTGCTGTAAATATGACTGTAAATCTTAAAACATTACAACAGAAGTTCTCTTCCGTCCATTCTAGACTGGTTTTAGTTATATTGAATGCAAGTGAATTGTGACTACAATACATTCTCTGAGCTCTTATAAAGGTTCAGCCTTATAATTTCCTTCAAATTGTTAACATTTTTGCTATGCCAGAGAATTGAATTATCAGCAAAAAGTGTATAAGTTCTCCTAATGTTTATTGTGAATAAATCATTAATATACAACAAAAATAAAATTGGGCCTAGTACAGATTCTTGAGGAACACCACAGCTAATATCTGCCGCATCTGATTGTCAACAACTTAGCTTAGATTTTACACGGCTGCGAAGCACAATTAAAGGTTAATTTTTAAAAGTATATCTGCCTTCGCACTTAAGATAAATCTGGATGCTTTTTGTAATTATTGAAAATATATCGATGATCTTTTTTCTTTTTCAAAGCAACAAAATATAGCTTATAAAAAAAATATCATTGGAAAGTTATGAACTGTAGAATAATAAATCTAACAATCTGTATATAGGTAAACAGAATGAATCAGAAAACAAAGAAAATATCTATAAACTTATGCTACAGTCATTCTACGAACCTGCTTCGCACAACACAGTACTTAACAAAAATTTTAGAAATCAATTAATATTTGGGTCATAGATCTACGGAATTTACATCTCAATCAGGCGATCCACAGGATTCAGTATAGGGTCCTTGTTTTTCATTATATTCTTAAATAATATTATACTTGATCTCCAATGTTCATCTTTCTTATACGCTGATAACTTGAAAAGTTTTTCATACAGTTCTATGAAGCATCGTAGCGACATGCAAAGTGGTGTATTTTATTTAAACTTTTAAACAACATGTCGGACTGGTCATAATTACTGGAAAAAATTTATTTTAGAGGACCCACCAGGCCAAGTAAATCCATATTCTTATTTTATGTACCAGATACTTTAATGTTTTCTCTGTTATATATTATGTGTCGTAATTATCAAGTTATTGAAAAAGATGTTAATATTTTTAATAGTAAACTAGTCAAACTAAATCAAAATTTTGTTAGTTCATTTGCCTGTTATATATTAATTACCTTAATTTGTGCTAATTTCGTATAATTTATGTTATACATATATGTACGTACCTATATCATATTAGTACTCTATATACGGCCCTGTAAATGGAATGTAAATTTTTAATTTTTTTTCCAAATTTGTGTAACAACTTGCAAACGGCGTTAGTTAATCATTTTATAATTATAATGTAACAATAATTAAGTATGAAAATGTATATTTTAAAACAGATAATTTGGAACCAGTACAGAATTCCTCATTATCAATATTTTCTACACCAGTGGATAAATATGAGCCTTTTTTTCTTTGCTAAATTTTGTATTTAATTTAGAGAAAAGAAAAGATCATTTTCGTTGGTAGACTCAATCATTTAAAGATTGTTTAATTTAAATGTTAAAAATCATAAAGAAATTAAATATTATGGTTTTCTATTCTTATAAAAATATTATATAAAGTTAGGTAAGAGGCGTAATGTTAAAAAAATTATTAACAGCACTACTCAATAAAGTATTTCACTCTATTTATAGCACAGATTACATCAATTTGACCCTACAGTGGTGTTTGAATTGTTTATTTAGTAATTGTCGGGGTGGGTTTCCAAGTTAAACGCTTCAAGAGGGTAGTTATGTCATAGGAAACTGGTGTTTAGGCCCGCATTGGGGTTGATTTGCTATTATTAAGGGTTGTTAAAACGCGTGACCCGTATGAATCCACATGGCTCCACAGGGATGAGTCTAATGTGTGATTTTTCGATGCACGCGTCGCATATGATTCTCTCTTTGTTAAAAATCGTTTTATAATGGTACTTATTAGTTTAATGTAATAGGGTGTGAAAAACTCGTAGTTTAGAATTTTCCCAGCACCAAGGCACTTATGGTAGGTATGATAAAGTTTCATATGAAACTGAGTGGTTTAAATCATAAATCTGTATTAAAAATTTGCAAATTAATTAATCCTGCGTTAAAATAAGCGCATCATTTTTATTTTAATGGCTGTACTATTTACTAGATTACGTTTTTCAAATATCTCTTAGTCATTTTGTATTTTTAATTATTTATTTATTACAATATACACTATCCAATAGATACAAACTACGTTTACGGAGTAAAAAATAAAATATGTATATTTAACACAAGTAGATAGATGTAAATAACATGTTAGAAAATTAAGCAAAAAAGAAATACCAAATACAAAAATATGTAAAAGTAGAAAAAATACTAAATAAAATATATTAATATAATTAATTACAATACCGATACAATAGGTATTAGTAATTCATTTTATAAGTAACAATTCAGTACCTTAGATTTTTATATGAGGGCCCACTAACCAATGACGTTTTAAGCAATATTGGTGCATAAAGCCCATAACATTTGGCATCCCTTTCGATTATGATTTTTTTTTTGGGTATAGTGTCAGACGCAGATGCATAACAACAAAAAAAGAACAAAGAGAAATTCAATGACAAGTACAAGTATTATTGTTGCAACGAATATTATATGTGTATAATTATCAGTTAGACTCAAAGTTTTATTTCCATTTTTTTTTGGTTTTAAAACTTATTGAGTTATTTGACTCCTCCGGTCCAACGTCCCGCCACTAAATATTTTGCTCCACAAACCCTGACTTCAAGGACTTTTAGGATAATAAGCCGCTGCCGCCAACTATAAAAAGATGAGAGTGAATCAGCTTTAACTTCCGGCCAAAGCGCTGACCAATTATCCTGTATGAGCTACCAATGAGAAACACTGTATTCACGTGTGCAATATCTTGGTAAGTTTTACCGAAGTTACACGAAAACAATAAAAATTGCGTCGGCATACCTTTTTAGCAAATAGTGACTTTTTAAATCTTGCTTTACCTATATGTATAAATTTAATTTCTTTATCGATGCTAGAACGTAGTGAAGCTACAGCTACAGAAGATCCTCTTGAGTGAAACCAATAATAACTGGATAGGCTCCATCCTTCTTAAAACAAAAATGAGTGAATACCTTTATGGTCTTTCCAACTACCATAAGAATTATAATAAGGACACCAAATTATAGAAGCATATTCTAGTCTTGATTTAACATAACAATCACAAAGAAGTTTATTAAAGTCAGGAGAACTTCTTATAAGAAAATCCAACGTCTTGTAACAATGGCTAGTAATATTATGTGACTACTAAATGTTAGATTGGAATGGAATGGGTACAAAAGGCCACGAATTGAATTATATTTGATACCGTCGTGTTATCCAAAGTATTATAAAAACGTATTGATTTGTTTAGTGGAAAATGCGTTAACTTACATTTAAAAGTAAGTTATCGACATACGAGGTCTGCATATGGCTCAGCTTGGAACAGTCGTCGATGGTGTTAATAGTTTCTGTATAGTTTCATGTCATCTGCTTATTAAAGGCAGCAAACGTCAGTATTAGCCACAATATTATTAATAAAAAAACTGAAAAGTAGGTGACCCAATACAGAACCCTGAAGAACCCCTGTGCTGTTGAGAATTCGGCTGAATGATGACCGCAGCATTCTATAAATAATTAATTATCTGTTTTTGAAATGTGTTAAGAAAATATTGTATTAAATTTTTAGAAAAACCAAATTTTGATTGCAACTAAAGTGTAATACAGATAAAATATTGGCAGAATTTTAAAGTGTTTTTCTAGTTTTATTACTTTCTTCTTCTAATATTTTGCAAGGTAAATTTAAAAATGTTGAGATCCTACTTGTGTTCACAAGTTGTCGACTTTTCAAACTTTTCTTTTATAACAGCATAATTCTCGTATATAGTGTATGTACTACGCACTGAAAAGCTTAGACGAGACTTAGAAAACTACAGATTTTTTTAACGTTATTTGGTACTATTGGACAGATGAATTTAATGACCCCAACTAATATTTGGAGATTATGAACATATAAACAAATTAGTTTAATAGCAGGTTGCATCATAGCAGAAATAAAAAGTTAATAACAGCAAATGTGTTGACGGTAATCAATTTTATCAATTAATAGTGACAAATTGACATATTGTTGGTTATAAAACAAATTAGTTAACTATTAAAAACCTTGGTAATAGTAAATTGAACTAATTTCACTTTATTAATGAGGATTAGTATAAGACGACTAGCATAATATAAATAAACACTTTCTTTATTTAGTCTCCAGACTAATACTGGTGATTTAAAAAGATTGGACAAGTTATGCAACGGAAACAAATAAATTACTGTATTTTGTTTTCAATTTTTGAACATTTTTCAAAAAGCTTTTTAATTGAAATGCTTATTATGATTCAAGTATTATGTAAAATACCAACAAACTGACCTTTTCTGTGTTTTTCATGAAAAATAATGTTATTACATAATAAAAATTATGTTATTTCATAATAAAAAATGTTATTTCATAATAAAAATAATAATAATAATAATACACGCATCGTCTGGGACCGTCTTTCGTCAAATAAATGAATGTTCATGTATTTACTTCGGCATTCCCTATATCTCCCACACTATCCTGGTTTAACGAATAATCAGTTTTGGATGCCTTCGGCAAATATTCATAAAGTCGCAAAAACTCTAATATTAAGTGATTAGTCCACTCCATTTTTCCCATTGAATAAAACTCACAACACCTCCCATGCACTTTAATGGTACGACTGAATTAAAACTAGTGATAGGATCATTTGGATGAAAAATAATCGGTCATTCGATTATTGAAATATTCGGAACATTCCGGTTACTAAGAAAGAATCCGGATGATATTCGATCACCACTCAAATCACGTACAAAAATAAAAATAAAAATACTCCGACTATGGGAGGTGCCAGGACAATATTGCCAACACTGACAACCAACAGTGCCAACTGCGAGTGAGTGAGTCAAGTCATTGTAAAGTAAAGTAAAATAAAAAAGAAAATGTTTTGAATTCTAAAGAACCGAGACCCCACCCCCAGACATGAGCGCATCGATTGCGCATCGTTCTCGATTCTCATATCGCCCTAAAAACATTTGAGCAATCATCCGGATGATCATCCGATTATTAAAATATCCGAATAACGACTTTCCGATTATTGAAATCATCCGATTAGACCCATCACTAATTAAAACCGCAGAAAATCGTTCGCAAACACTAGCGAAGGGTTTTCGTGTAGGAGTTTCGCTGAAGGCATACAAAGTGAGGTCGTCGCGCCCATTTACCGACAATGCGTGGGAAATGAACCAATAACAAATTTTCGGCAAAGTTGATATCTAACACGCATCTCCAAGGATACCGAATATTGAATTGACGCCGATTACACGCATTATCTGGGACCGTTAATAACTTAAAATTTCTACATAATATAATGACTCAAACAAGGAAGGATGCAGATAAAGAGTATTTATTATAAGAGATAAAAAAAAATTACAAAAAAAATGTTTTGGCAGCAAAAAAAATTGGAAAAAAAGAATCTTTTAAATGCTTTAAATAAAAATAGCGGTTGGAAAGTAACTGAGTAACTGTTAAAATCCTAAAGTATTTAATTTCAAGAGAACAAGGCTTTTTTTAAGTGTTTACGTATTTCAAATCAGGAAAAATCGCACATATTTCTATATTATGTTTATGTGATAAATATTGAGGTCCATCCCCTTTGCTCAACCAAATCTGTATTTTCAGGCACATGCTTAGGTTACTTGGAAGGCAGTTAAAAAACGTTTTTTAATCATATGCAAATAAAATGAATCAACTAATATATGCTATCTTTGTACAAACATATTCAGTGATGAAAAAATAGTATTACTAAACAAATAAAGAGAGCGTCAACTAGACGTTGCCATTAAATGTTAAAATATATCTAGTTGCGTACATATATACAATGTTTAATGTTATATACATAATGTTTAAAAAAACCAGTGCAATATGGACTTGAACAAACAAACACCTTAAACAGCAGTACGACGTAAGATCAAAATGTACGATAACCACTGCTAGATTCCGACATCTTTCTCTTTATTCCATAGAAATGTAATGTAACAAACATAAATTACCTTTCTGCAATTTTATAATACAGTGGAACAAACTAAGGAAAGCACGTGTTTTTCAAAATGTCAACATCCAAAGTTAATACGAAGAAAGTATTGGTGAAAGTAACACATGTATTTTTAACTAGCTATCACAAGAGTAAAATATATTACTAGTACTAATGCACCCACTAAAGCATTTGTCACCTTCCAGCAGCAAACATGGTGATCTCATCCAAGTTAATCCAGACGTATTTGCTATACTGCCCATTTTTGCAAAAATTGTCTAAATAGTGGATTATTTAGATTCATACACATATATTACACCCAACCATCATTTTCATTAAATCTAAGTTAAAATTTGTTTACCTGTCACTATCAGTAATACTGCCACACACACTTAATATGACTGTCTGAGTAATTGTGTCTCTTAATGTTTGTTTTGACGTTGCAGGAAGGCAATGTAATTCTGTGCCATTAAATTACAACTCTGGGAAATCACTAATTTCACAAATTCACTTTATGCCCTGAAGGAACTAGACGAGATATTTTAAAGAAAATAACCGCTGTTGTGTTCAATGTTGCACTGTTTACATTATTCACAAAGACGTTTTATAAATACTGTATATTCAGAGATTTTAAATTTTCAACATGGGGCAGTGGGCATAAATGTGATAGGTAAACCACGTAATCCGCCTATACCTTTTTTATGAATTACTATTAGACACTCGACAATAAGAGCATTTCCCCATCAAGATATGATGAACAGTAAGTAATTGGTGTTTATAATTACAAGCCGTCCAATTACCTGATAAAAACTTTTAATTTTTTGTTCTCTTTTTATAATAAAAACAGTTTTATTGCATAACATATAGAAAATATGTTGCCATTTCATATTGTTTGGAAATGTTCAATTAGGTATTTACAATTTAATATTATTTCTAAGTAAAAGTCGTCTCTGGAATTTATCGCTACTTCCCGATATCTAATTATAATAAATAAAATATTTTAATCTCATTGGAGATATGAACTTACAAATGTGCACAATATATTTAAGTAAATTAATTTTAGCATTGTTGTCTGAAAATTTTTCTGGCTTCCACATTAATCAGTTTTAATGTGGCAAAAACTATTATTTTAGAAGAATCCCCTGAGGTTCCTGATAATCAATTTCAACAATATCCCAAAATAAAACTGGTCTTATTAAAAATATAACGGCCATCATTGCAAAAATATGTCGTTTCATATTTAAACTTATTTCTATTAAACATTAAATGACATTTTTATTACGTTAAAAAATAAACATATAGCTTATTTCAAACTTATTTGCAACATAAAAAACGTCGGCTTCTTTGATCCATTTACCGCCGTCAAAGAAACCGACGTTTTTTATGTTGCATATAGTTTGAAATAACCTATACATATATATACAGTGTAATTTTTCAGATTTCAGATTTATTAAAAAAAATAATAATAATAATGTAATACATAATAACAATAATAGGTAATAATAATGAATAATATAATAATAATAATAACACCACATGAAACTATAACCCCCTTTACGCCTGAAGGTCTGGAATGACCTTGTGTGGGAGAGAGCTACACGTTTAGAGACAATGAACACACACCCAATATCCTATGATTAATCTCTCTCACAGAAAAATCCCAGTTCATTGACCGGGAATCGAACCCGGGACCCCGAAGTTTCGAGGCAAGTACGTTACCGCTAGACCACGGAGCCATAAATGAAGATGAAGATGAATGAAGATGATAATAATGTAACGAATTATTATAATAGTTTAGTATTGAGAAAAATATTATGTATGTATATTTGCTTACATCTAGTATGTAGTAAAGCACCTAGGCAGAGAATGCCTGTTTGTGATTTGCCACGCGTGAGACAATATGATCCATAAACATATATTTTTATGTAAATTTACACAAGAAATATTTTATTTTTTTTAACATATTTTTTAATATAGAAATTAATGCAGGGAAATGCAAAAGGAAATTTCTTGGAAATAACTGGTTATTAGTAGTAGGTAAAATGAGTTTAGTGAGGTGAATGAAAAAAAAAACCTAAGAAGCCAATAATAACTAAATAATAACTAAAAAGAATAATTAAGAAAAATAGAAGGCTGAAACTTGTAATTAATTTCTGGTAGTGAAATTTTCAAATAAATTGTTAATATTTAGTATATGTTTTTTTATTTCTTTTTTTTACATCCTTAATGTTTTCAATATCTCTTAAGCCATATGGAAGTGTAGTCCCGTATGTGTTTGTATATATTAGATGTGTCATTATTTTTTAGATGAAAAGTCCATAATAAACAGTGATATGTATAAATATTCCTAATATTTAATAAATCGGATTCTTCGTATAATTGCTTTGTGGAGAAAAATTTTCCCTTTTTAAGCATGGTTTTAATTAGCTAATTTTGGGCAACATTTAAAATATTTAGTGCAACTTGTATAGGCCACCACAAATTATTATGCCATATTTAAGTATGGATTCAATTAAGGAGTTGTAAATCATAATTAGAGTTTTCTTATTCAATTTATCTCTTAAATTATAAAATTTATGTTATAAATATCGGATTTTTTTTTTAATACTTGATACTTGTTTATCCCATCTCAGATGATGATCAATCCTTATTCCCAGATATTTAATTTTTTTTACTTTTTGAATTTTTTTTTGCAATTTTTATAAGTTACCTATACAATTTATATTATACAATTTCAATGATTGTGTTATTGGCTGATCATCCGCTGTGATGCTAAATGTTGCTTCTATCTGTGTTGAATCTTAATCTACTAAAATTTAACCATCTATATATATTTTTTTAAATTGAATTCCACGTTGGAATACAGTACACCCCATGTATAATCCACAAACATTACGGCAGTATCGTCAGCATATGATACTTCAACATATTGTTTTTATAGATTAGACAAAGTATAGGCACCGGTACCGTACCCTGCGGCTCCCCCATAGTAAAAATGGATAATTTACTTAAGGTATTTTATACACCGACGTAGTTTTCCACGAAACACCAAAGCACTGTATACTGCAGTCGACACGTGTTTCGCCAACCAAGATGGCATCATCTGGAGATTATTAGAACTCAAAAACATAACACATTAATACATTATGTGACACGGTGTCGAAAGCTTTGGCTAAGTCGAGTAAGATTGCTAGGCATTTTTTGGTTTTATCTAGATTATTTATTATTTCTTTGATTAGATCTATGATAGCCTGCTCTATAATATTAACTGAAATAATTTGTTATTGTCATAAAAATTGTAATGTTTAATATTTTAATATTTACATAATTCTTTCAACGTGCACCTAGAACAAAAAAATCGGGTAGTATTCAGATTATGCAAGTAAATCAAGGAGTGAAATATTTTTTTGTTTATGCTGTACAGTCTGTTTTATTATTACCACGTGTTTGTGATATTGTCATTTCTAGGTGTAGATGTACATATCACTTTTATATATTTAACATTATCACTTTTATATATTTAAAAATCAATGATTAAACTATATAATGAAAATATTGTTATCTACTTTAGGGTAGATGGCTGATAAGAAACTATAATTACCATATGACGTATTAAATTAGTTTTTATCTTAAATGGAACTGTACTGTTTGTAGAATAATCACTCATATCTTAATTAGTTTAAAATTGCTAGTAAACTGTAATTAAAAATTGTAATTTCAGTTTGAATTGTATTGACAGTGCTGGATTCATCACAGGGTAAAAAGAGCATTTACTCTAGGATCCCTCATTTTAGAGGGGCTCCTCGCATAATTTTCACACATTTAAATTATTTCTTTTGTGTTGTAAAATACACTGACATAAAAAAGTGGCAACTTGTCCATAAGTTTGATGCTCGATAATTTTGAACAGATGGATGCATTTTTATGATCTTTTTTGTTTTGCAGAGTAATTCTTCGGAAACATTAAAATGCTATTCATTTTTGAATTATTTCAAATATCACCTAGATACAGGAAAGGTTATAGCGATGCATGTTTTTTCTATGAGATTCAAAAAACTGTAGAGAGTGCACTGGTGATACAACAAATTCAATGTAGTCACATTGTAGCGTCATCTTTTTTAACATTGCATTTGTTAATTCACTTTTATCTTAATTATTAGAGGATATACCTAAACAATTTAAAAAGTGGCAAGTTTTCTCGATCCTTCGCCATGCGCTTCTTCCAAAAGATTGAAAATACGCCACAGTAGCCTATAAAATGTTATCAGTGAAGTGTCATAACATAACCATAACACAAGTTGAGTAATGAGAAGGCAAATTACTCCTGAACAAGTTGCCAGATTAATGGCTCAAGTAGAGGACGGGAAAAGTCAAAGGTATGCAGCTCCTAGTTTGAATTTGCCAGAAACCACGATGAGGCGAGCAATAACAAAATTTCTGGAAAATCGGTCAATATGCGAGAAGACTTGGATCAGGTTGCCTAAAGTGCACAACAAATACTGAAAATCGGTTTGTGGTACTCCAAATCTTAAGGAATCGATTCCAAACCTCTGTAACTACCAACATGTTACATTCCAAAATCTCAAAAGGCTATACCTCGCAACCTTCTCTCAAGGCATTGTCATCACCCTTCCGGTATTTTGTCGTTCATCGTGAAATACGCCGGCTATCTGATCGTAAAGGACATAAAACTGATCAACGGTCATCCGACAAGGATTTAAGGAATTTGTTCTGAAATTTAAGTTCCCTTGTTTTGGATACAGTTTAGATTGGTTAGTGTTGTTTTAGAAGGGAACTTTTACTGGAAACAGGATATAATTGTGATCTTTGGCTGGTTTGTAACAAACGTTCAATCTTAACACCACAATATAAGTATTGTTGTGTTCTGAGCCCAGAGAAGTGAGGTTATGACTTTTTGTGGGTCTATTGGAGAAATTGGAAGACACATGTACCTTCCTTGTTTGAGGGTGCACGTCTAGGGTGAGGTCTGCATCGTTCTGCACGTCTGGGGTGAAGTTGGTGTCGTTGTGCAAGCCTAGGTGCGAAGTCTGTATTGTTGTGGATGTTTGTGGCGCGGACTGGCATAACTTTGCAAGCGTAAGACTGGAGAGCCTACGTATCTACGTAAGCACCGAGTGAAGTTCCAAGTCCAGGCAAACGGGGACGAAGAAAAGTGTTTGAGGAGAGTATCTACCTTTATGTGCCGCTGGTAGCTGGTAACTATATATATTGTTTTGATTTTAATGATAAGGGAATATCACCCCATTTTGTTTAGTTTAAGTTTGATAACAATAATCTTAACCTCATATATCACCAAATATGCTGTGAACCTTCAGTGTGGTCACATTCAAGATATTTTAAACCTTGTTATACACTCTGTGAATAATAATAATCTTTAGTAAGTATTAACGTTTTAGGCACAATTATCGTGATGTAATGTAAATTGTTCTTTATATGCTATTCTCTTCGTTGAAATTTATATGAATATAACCTGTTTCATAGTTGTTGATTTTTATATTTTATTTTAAAGCATCACCTTATAACGAGAACGAATAATTTCATGGTAAGTTAAAATTTAAGTAGAGTAATTAATTTTATAGTATTTAAATTCAAATAAACTGAGTGTAAACGCCCTGATATCTGAGCTAGTTTTATTTTATCGTGACACTTATTAACTTATTCTGGCTAAGTAGTGTGTCGACTTGCTACATCCCCACGCCCAGTAGTTTTGTGATCACTCCTACAAAGTAGGGGTACGAGGAGAAAAAGGATAGCAGACAATCGCCTAGGTTAAGTATATCACACTAACGTGATAAAACGTAGAAAGTTGAAGCAAGTCAAGTTGCAAGCAAGAAGATCAGCCGCCCCACCAAGGTTGTCTCTACATCAACGTATAGCAGTGGTCTAAAGTACCATTTTCTGATGAATATCGATTCTGTCTGTGATCATCTGAAGAGCGGCAGAGTCTGGAAGTTGGGCAAGAGATATGAGCCGAAAATATTGATCGAGATGACAAATTTTCAAAGCGGTTTGTTATGGTGCGGACGGGAATCTCTCACTTGACGCTCACACAGAACTTAAAGTACAATCAAATTTTGTTCCATTTATTTCTTTCATTGGTGAAGGTTTTCTTTTCATATAAGATAATGCAGGACCACAAGTAGATCGTATTGTGACACATTATCTGATTGAAGTTGACATGGAACGCTTGCCCTGGCCGACTGTAAGTCCAGACATGATTCCAATAGAGCGCCTGTGGGATAAATAAGACAAACGTGTATGAAATCGTGGTCTTGTTCCAGAAAATTTGGACCAATTGGCATCTGCTCTTGTGGGAAAAGGGGGAAATATCCCACTAGAGAACATTGCAAACGCCAAGGCGCTTAAAATCTTTGATTAGAGCTAGGGGGGTTAAATGGTTCATTAATTTGTTTAAAATTATTGATAAAATTTGTATTCGAATAAAACATTATTTTTTAAATGGAAAAGTGACTGTTTTAAAAGTCTATTAACAATTAATATATGGAAAAACGATGTAAGAATGTAACTTTACATCGGATTTGTTGTTATCACTAGTGCATTCTACAGTGTTTTGAATCTTTGACTAAAAGTTATATACATCTGTCCACATCTCATCGTTGTTCTCCCAGAATACAATTAATAGTGTATCTATATATCTCCTGTTATTGATAGAAGTAATCACAATGCAATACCATACCAATATTTTCTTCGTAAAATTAATTTTTGTATGTATTACATCTATAGGCTTCTATATCGGCTGTATTTTAATGCATCTCTTTAGAGCTTTCAATAAAATGTAACAAAACATTCCAAGATAGAATTACGTATAAATGTATGTTGCTATCTTGTCAGAATTGAATAAAAATATAATAAAACCTCAATTTCTCATCAAGTCGACGTTTCGACAATATTTATTGTCTTCCTCAGGACTACAATAAATAACACACATTTTCTATATAATTTTGGAAAAATGGTATATACAGACAATTGAAATTTCCTTAAAAGATTAAAAATATTGACATGTTGATTTTTTTTATTTTTAAATTTCATAAAATCACCTAATCGCACTTACATATATCAATCAAAAAAAAAAAAAAAAAATAGGAAATGGTAAATGTAAAACATTAAAAGTGTAATAACTAAAATATTTAAAAGTTTAAAAAATTTAAAAAAAGTTTAAAAAAATAAATAAATAAATTATCAGTCACGCTTACCTAATGAGGTATTTGATTTTTTGTCAAAACAATCATCATCGTCAAATATTGTAAAAATAAAATAACGTAACTTATGTTGGATTTCAGTTCTTATATTTTCGTGTAGTCTGAACAGAAACAAATTTTATATGTATAAAGAGTTGAAAAAAATTAACAGTAATTTATCAAAAAAAATTTTGAAAGGAGCAAAATAAAAATACTCTGTTTAAACGTTATCTTTATTTATTCATATATCGGTTGGTGAAAAACTACGTTTGTAAACTAAAATTTAAAAAATTTAAAAAACAAAGAATCAGTTTGTTTGTCATTAATATGTACAAAGAATGGCTATAATTTTATATATTTCTCTATTAGGTTGTTCTAAATTCTGCTCAAATTTTCAGTGTCCGTTTTTTTATTGACAGTATTACTGTGTCTGTTAATAAGAATCATTTCGCTTATTAATATTTTTTTGTAATTTGGTTCGTTGTCTACAATTTTAACTTTATCGAATTAAAAGTCATGATTTGAATCGAAATGGTGTGTGCAAGAGCAGTTTTTTCTTTTTTGTTAATATGTCTTGCATTACACGAGTATTTATGTTCATTTATCCTCGTTTTTAGCAATTATTTTGTTTGTCCCTATATATACTGTACCACAACTGCAAAGAAGTTTATATACCAAATTTGATTTATACTCAAACAATAATTTGTCCCTCATTGTCGAGTATAAATTTCCCACTTTTTTCATGTGATAAAAAACTATATTGGAACGTTCATTTTTCAAAATTCGTTTCATTTGTGGTGAAAGGCCTTCAACAAGGTATCTTGAAATATTTATTATTATTATCACCATTATCATTACTATTGTTAGCTAGTTGTTGATTCGATGTGACGGTTATGTTACTAAGTGTAGTGTTATTGATAATTAAATTGGCTAATTTATTAGGATAACCGTTTTGTTTCAATTTTGTTTAAAAATTTCCATATTTTAATCATGGAATTGAGGGTCACTCAATTTTAAAATTCAATTTTTCATACTTAACATAATAATAAATTTTTGTCTGAAGGGATGTTGAGAGTGGTAATTGATAAGTCTTCCAGAACTAATGTTTTTCGCGTACCAATTAGTAATAATCTTTTGTCGGTTTGTTCTGATTAATAACATATCTAAAAAAGGTAGTTGATGTTCACATTCAGATTCCATAGTGAATTGTATGTCTTGGTGGCACTCATTGAAATAATTTAATATATTGTCGAATCCATTTTTAGGAATAACAAGGATTGTGTCATTAACATAAACTTTTAACAAGGGTACCTCAAATGGTAAAAGTGACTGTATTATATGTAGAACATATTCCATGACAATATTAGCTAATATAGGACTTGCTGGGTTACCCATTGCTGTACCCTTCTTCTGCTTGTAAAATTGACCTTGCAAAACAAAATAACTACATTCAAAACAGTGCCTAATCATTATAATGAAATGTTCTAAAGATATATTAGTATAATTTTGTATATTGATAGTATTGATTAAAGTGATAGTCCTAATTAATGGATGCTTACTTATATGTCGACAGACTAGTCGGACTACCACATATGAATTTTAATCAGTTGTGTAGGTAAATTTATTGTAAAAATTCAATATACGCATACATATTTCGTAATTACATTTGAATGTGTAATTATTGTATAAAATATTCTCACGTGTAGGTTTAATACTAAATGTGCTTAAATGGCATTAAATTTGGGACAATTTAGTATAAAACATTTTGAAATACCTAGCCATAATTAATTATTATAATTATAGCTCTTCAGGTAAAAACTGACGCAAATTATTTAAAATCGAACAGAAATGCCTTAAATTTCGTTTACATAATTGGTACATAAAGTATACGTGATTAAATTGTAAAGAATTTATCATTATTCAAATACAAGCAAGATTTCATGAAAATATAACCTTGGAATTTATTTGAATTTCAAGCGTGTGAAACACATCTTCAAATAAAGGAACGAAACATTTAAAAGAACTATATAAAATCTAGGCAAATACTAATAGTGTTAAGAAAAACAAGTCTTGATTAGGAAGGTCATGGTACATTAGGAAAACATGAAAATATTGTCTTTTTACAAGGTTTATGGTCTCAAACTAAATGTTTACTTACAAGTTTACTAAAATTTATTGTAATTAAGTGTTGTGAAAGATGAGTTAAATATTCTAATATTTTTGAGAAATTATTAGATTGTGACATAAATAATAATGTGAAAAAGGGAACGTTCCCACTATGCTCCTGATAAATTTTGATCAGGAAAATACGTTCGTGTGCGAACGTTCTTCTCAGAACACAATGAGAATGATCTGAGAATATTTCACATGTTTTCGAGCACCACCCCGAGCAATAAAAGAGCCCCATATCATCTCCTGCCTCTGAAACAGCTGGACGCACGAGCTATGCGATCTCCATGCTTATATTGCTTATATCTCTCTGTTTGTTTTGTTACATTATGATTAGAAAGCTACAAAAAAATATATAATCGTTATTTGTGTTGTAAATCTTGTTATAACAAATACTGAACAGTGTTCTATGTTTGAAATCTATAACAAATATGATACTTTTATTTTACTTAAAATTTATACAGCACAAATGTTAATATTGCGATTGCAACTTTATCTTGAATGTATTCATGTAAAATGCATATACTAGTAGTTCATTAGAGCGCGAAAATAAACATTGAACAATTTTCCACAAATATGCAGCTTTGATAATAACATTGTTCCAGTCAACATATTAAAAATATTAGAATTGTGAGGTCGAAAATTTCAAATTGAAATTTTGTGCTTTGGAAATTTTCCGTCAATACTGGAAATTTCCATTTTTCAGGAATTCTTTAAATAATGTATAAAAAAAATATTTATGCATTACACATTTGACGACACTTGCCTTAATGACCGGAAGCTACCGATCATCCAGTATGTCTACTTTCTCTTTTAATTATCTTTGTCTAATTTGTTGTGTATTAATTTATTTTGATGGTGACAAAGTTTTAAACATTATCATGTCATGGCTGTGACGTCTGCGAGAAAAATTTTCAAAATTATCAGTTTTCCAAAAAAAAATGTATTTATTAAAAAAAACAGGGACGCACGGATCGTTGCAAATATGAGTTTTCGGTGTTTATGTATATTTTGCTGTATTGAAAATGCCCAAGAATACCCACTCTTAATACCGAAATTTACTTTTCGTACAAATAATAAAATACATCAGTTTTATATGTAATTTAAACCTTAATTTTATTTAAAATGAGATAAATGTCATTGTTTTTTGTTATAAACACAAAAAAGGTTTTAATTTTAATTTACTATAGTTTTAATTAAGTTGGATACCAGGTTTGATCTCATTGTTCTGTTAATTAATTTTGTTTTATTTTAGGAACTGCAAATAAACAAATGAGGGGAAGTAGTGTTCGAAAAACAATAAAATTTGAGTTATGTGTAGAGGATGATAATAAAAAAAATATTTGCAAAATTCTCATAGTATTTAATAAAGACAGCGAGTAAATCGTACATTCCAGATCCGTACATATCGTATCGTACAGTTGCAGCAAAATATATTTTTTTGCAGTTTGGCTGCTGGACTATACCATAGCGTTAAGTGTGGCCAGTTAGAAAAAGAATTCGAGCGATGGCTGCGAACTAGAATCAAATACGATGTAATAAGACATACTCAATGAACATAGGGATAGGCTCAGTCTATGCCTTATCAGCCAGCTACAATACGCTCACACTGTCACATCCATCTCGCTTGTTCAATCGGTCTTTGTTAACAGTTGGCCACATTAACCGTTTTACACACGGTATATGTTTACCTGTATGATTACAGGGAAGTAATTTATTGCCTATCTTTAGATTTTATTCGTTACAGAGGAGAGCAAGGATACATGTCCTCTTTCAAATCATAAATGACCTGGAAACCTTTATGTTGTAGCAGCTGTACATAGATATACAATATGGTGAAAAATAGATGTTTTTGCAGAAGCACAATTTTAACTCATTCATTGCTGCGCTCGATTCCTCTATACGAGTCATCAGAACGGCTACGATAACCGCTTCCGGCTATAACCTCTTCTGGCAAAATCCACTTCCCGCAGTTAGCCCCCAAAATGGTGCTTGTTGTTTTTTGTTCTATGAAAAATATATAACGTCGACTTGGAAAACAATAAAGGATGTGTGTTACTCTATGTAACCGATGCAGCTTCCTATATGAAGACATCTGCAGAGCGTTTAAAAAATACATATAAGTATGTAAGTTTGTTACAGGTAATATGTTTAGCACACGGACTCCATTGCATTGCAAGAATTGCTAGAGACTGCTATCCCACAATAGACAGCTAGAAGAAGACATTTTCAAAAGCGCCGTCTAGAAGAAAATTATTTGAAAACGAACTGCTGAATACGTCATTCCCACCACAGTATGTAGTGACATTGGGCACACGATTAGAGGCGGCCAGCTATTGTTATGTTAATTTTTATGATGTAAAGACGGTGATCGACAAATTAAATGCAAATGACTCACTCTCTATTTCACACGCTCAACAGGCGTTTAATAACTAAGCCTGGCCAAGCGATGATAGATTCAGGGTCCGGCGCAATACCAATGCCATCGCGCGTTTGTTTACGATGACGATGACACGACACACTTTAGTTGTTATCTATCGCTCGATGCAAAGAGTACTAATAAATAATTAATAATGTTGAGCGTAAAGAGTAGAAACCACCGTACGCTGATAAAGTGAATAAATTTATCGGTGAATTTCCGGATTTATTCTATGATGGATGTAAAATAATTTGTAAAGTTTGTGATCAAGACTTAATGTGCTGGAATAAATACGGCTGCAAAATTCATGTCAATAGTAACCGGCATAAAAATAAAAAAAATGGCGTGTCTTCTTTGGAACCTCAGTCTATGTTTGATTTACTATTAATGCTGATTGCCTGTGATGTTCCCCTGCACATATTGGATAAACCAGCATTTCGGGAGTTCTGGAATAAATACAATCCCCAGGTGAATTTACCAAGTCGTTCATCGTTACGTAGATATGTACCAAGTGTTCGTGAAGACATTGTAAATAGGATTAAATGTGTATTAAAAAGTACACGGCTGTGGTTATGTGCTGACGAGACGACAGACTGGAAAAAAAATCTATTTTAAATGTTATAGTACGTGTACTCGACCCTGTTAAACCAACATTTCCACTTTTACTAGCAAGCAAAAGACTAACTGCGTGTACTGGCGAAACAATTACGCGGGTGGTGTTGGAGACTTTCGAAAAATTTGAAATGTGAACAAGTCAAGTGTTGATGTTTGTGACCGACGGTGCTGCGACAATGCGTTTGGTGGGCCGTTTTCTTCAAAGAGACGATTGTAGGTTTTTACATGTTACGTGTAAAGTGCATGTGTTCCATCTTGTAGCAGAAACGATTCGAAAATGTTTTCCAGAGGTAGATGCATTAATAGCAAATACAAAAAAAGATATTTCTCAAATCTCCTAACGGCTTCGAGCATTTCACACACTGTGTCCTCGTATTCCGGAACCACCAGAGCCGATTCTTACACGTTGGGGAACGTCGTTGAAGGTAGCTTTTTATTATGCTGAATATTTTCAACAAATAAAAGCTGTGATACTAAAGTTTAACCCTAACGAGGCTGCAACTATTAAGGAAAGCCAGACAAGCTTTCAAGATGTTTCCCTTGGAACATATTTAAAAACTATTTATAACAATTATAGAGGACTACACGACGCAATAGAAAAATTGCAAAATACTTCGTTGTCGTTAGTGGAATCGCTGCAAATAGTGCACGACGTAAATACGCAGCTACAGACTATAAATGACGCAAAAAATAAGCCCGTTATTGAAAAATTCGAGAATGTATTACGGAAAGATCCTGATTTTACCAGATTAAGACAAATTTGTGATGGTGGATCTACAGCTGCGTTAAGTGAGTTCACAGAGTGTTTTACTTATGCCTGTATTACTTCCGTAGATGTCGAACGGTCTTTTTCAAAATACAAACATATTTTTTCACCACAGCGAACATCGCTTACTGAGACAACTGTAGAAACATATCTGATGCTACACAGTTATTATAGAAGTGCTCCAGTTTGTGATAACGACAACCAAGCTACTTCATAAATCTGCTTAAGAAGGTGAGTCTTGTACGTATTTTTATAAAGTGTACCAGTATTAATAAAATTTATTTCCATTTATTTTATTTATTTATTTATTTATTATTAGTTATCACTTAGATATACAATGTACATATATGAACGTCATTTAACAGTTTAATAATAATGTGTGGCACTAAACTTACAAAATATAAGCAAATATATAAAAAAAGAATTTAAAGCGAACGAAATAGTACAAAAACATACATCACAATATATAAAATATTTTTGTTTTTATTATTGTACTTGTTCAAGTATTATGATATGATGCATACCCAGTACGTCTCTGTAGGATTAATGACCTTGGCCAGGCTTATTAATAACACAGTTGTTCGGGAAGTCCTAAGGTATGTATATCCACAGTCATTTTTCAAGAATTTATTTGTCAACCTTGAGTGTACAACTACTTCACCTGGTTATGCAATAGTTAACGCAGTAAACATTGGATTCGGTCTGCGCCAGTTTATTTTTCAGATATTAGGAGACTCTACTGAACGTATGAAAAATAAATTTGAGAGTTTTAGAAAACAATCCCGGGTTTCATACACTGTGTGTCGTTGTGAACTTCCTTGTAGGTAAAGCTCTAGACTTTTCTAAACCCAATATAAACGTGCCTTCTTTGCAAAACTTCATATATTTTAAATATGCTCCTGTTGCCTCTGTAAACGTTGAAAGGTCGTTGTCCTCATATAAATGGATTTTGAGCGACAGGCGTCAAAAGTTAACTCATGAACATCTAAAACAAATGCTGCTAATTTATTAGAACTCTAGAAATTACTAGTGTGCAGTATTATGTGTTCAGTGAAATATTTATTGATTCTGTTATTTTGAATACTACAAAATCGCCAATTAAAAGGTAATATATCATCTTCTGAAAGTTGAAAAAATGAGAAAACTAAAGAACAAAGTTATTATGGATACATAGCTCCAAAAATGTATAATATGTTGCTACTAGTCGTACGAAATATGCCAAATATAGTGAAATTTAAAAAAAGAAATAACAATATGGTTTATATCGCAAGATAGGTGTTTGTTCAGCAGGTGTTTTAACTAAAAATATTATTAATAAAATAAAAAAAAATCCTATGGTTGCGTGTGTCGTGATGAATAAATGCAATAATACAATTTTCTCCTCATAAAATAGAAATTATGAAAATATTTTAAGTTAAGTATAAATTTTCACCTGTGTGTATATGTGTGTATATGCGTGTAAATGCATGTATGCATATGGGTTTGTGTGCAAGGGTAAGTATATGTGTGTATGCATGAATAAGTGTATTATGTATGCACATATGTATGTATATAAGTGCATATGTATATGTAGGTATGTATGTATGAAATATGTATGTGTGTGTGTACATATCTGCTTTCATAATGTAGGTGACTCTTGTTCTTTTGAAACATAGTATAAATAAATGCAAAAATCGCACTCAAATCTCTCTATGAGTTTTACGCGACTAGGCTTTTATTTGTATCTAGTGTTAATAATGTACATTATAAGCCACATGCTTTATTATAATTGTAATCTACTGTAATTGTAATTGAATTATTCTGATGAACAATAAAGTCTATTATTATATTATATAATACGTGTATGTCAGCGCGGTGTCCTGGATCAGCCCCTGGTTTTTACATCATGTACGATTTGCTCGCAAACCTTAGTCAGTAGTTAACATAAACCAATTAATCTTATCGATATTTTCATATCCTTTTCAATTACTAATTGAAAATTGAAATTATTTAATATTTTTCATTATTTCTTAGGACAGTGACTGCTGTGGTAGTCATGTTTTCCCATTAGTATCTCATAATTAATGCATTACATTATATTAGTGATTATTAAAAACATAAAATGGTTAAAATTACTGTACAGTGTAAAGTGTAACGATTAATTCCCAATAAACCCATGGATATTGATCGGCATAGACGTAAATAGAAAAATAATATAAATAAATAAATTTATAACTATAATTAACAGGAATATCTCCCACAAGGCTAATAAATCATGAATCATTTGAAACATTGCAATTATTAATAGTTAATTATAAACGAATTATTTTTTCCAGAAAATAGTGTTCCTTAAAATATTCGAGGTTCGTTTTCCGGATGTCAAGTTTTTGATTAAAAATATATAGTCAGAAGGTTTTAAAACCAGTTCTATAATACTCACAGCAAGTTACGGACATTTTTTGTTTTTATTCGTATCGTACCCAGTTTAGCGAGTTTCAGAATTTAAAGATTTTTATACCTTTAATATTCAATACATAAAACTGTCTGTTACTTGATCGTCAACTTTTAAAACAGTACTATCGAGAATATCATTTTTAATATTTTCAGGGGCATATAAATATTTTTAATGTAGATTGTAATAAATATACTATATTTTTATTTACATTTTCTGTGGATTAAGTATATTTTTATTTAATCTTATAATTATTAAATTAATTCATTACCTAGAAATAACAGGTTATGTACATACAATGTATTATTATCTGTATGGAATAACAAATGAGAATTATTTTGTTTAAATGAGGGAATTAGGGAAGCATGCAGGAAATTTCTTTAATTTTATAAATAATAAAAACTAAACAAACCCAAAGATCTACCCACCAAAATTTTAATAAAATTTGGCACATATTTTTTTTAACATGTTATCACAAAACTGATGATCGGATTGCAGTCGGTAGAAAATGGCTTTATTAAAGAACTTTCTGAAGAACTTCTGTCTTTGGCTGAAAGAACAATAATCATGGTTTATGCAAAGGTTAACAGTGTCATTCGTTTACCCAGTTCATCATCATGTAGACGTGGATCTCAATTTACATAGAATCGGTAGTTTCAGTAGAAGTAGGCACATTTCTTAAGACTTTCATTGCATTGATCTACATATATCCACAATTTTACTATGTTTATTTGCCCATACCATTTGGTATGGTATGCACAAATCACACTGTAAGATCAACTTGCTTAACTGGGACACTGGGGTAACTTGACCATATGCTAATTTCTGTCTTCATAATTGATTTTAAATCTCCCGCCCATTTTCTGTTACCAACAGAGCATCTACTCTACCTTCTACATGTAATTGTGCTTATCCTAGCTAGCTGCAGTTTTGTGAATAATCGTTATATTCCTAGTGCTTAAAATTACATCACTTACATCAAGGGTACCGAAATACTGCCTGACCACTGGTAAGTATTTACAAGAAGTAATTTTATACGGGGCCGTGTTCAATGATGAGAAAATAGCATTGTGGAAGTGTACTTGACAAATTATAAGGTTAAGTAATTACTTAATACAGATATGTCTAAAGTCCCAGTTGCCCAGGAAATAGTAAACTCTGGGGTAACTGGAACTGGTATGTTTAGATAACTGGAACAAATATGTTCCAGTTACCAGAGATATCTTGGAGGTATTCCGTTTGTTACAGAACAAAAATTGCTCGACAATCTGTAAGAAAGACTGCTAAAGGGGCAAATTGTGGAACCTATAGCAAAACTTCTCTTCAAATGGCAGTAGATGATGTGAATAATGGAAATAAAACTGTTTACGGTTCTGCAGTATATTGTCATTCCCAGAGCAACTTTACGGCACTTTGTATTTGGAACTAGAGGAAAAGGAATCGTATCTGTAGCAGGTAGAGATGGCGGAGGAAAAAATGCATTAGCGGATTATGTGGAAGAAGAATTAGCAAATACTTTGAACACGATGCAGAAATGGGGATATGGAATATCGAAACAGGAAGTCTTGGGTTTGGTACAGATTTATGTAAAAAAAATCGACTGCGAACAAAATTTACAGATGTTCGACCTGGGGAAGAATGGTTCTCAAAGTTTTGAAGAAGAAAACTGTCACTGAGGAAACCCCAAGGAATGGAATGTGCGAGAAAGAAACAAGAAAATCCATGGACTATTTATGGATTTTTTGATTTATTAGAAAACATGTTTCCAGATCTTAATGTCAAAAATAAGCATGCACACATATTCAACTGCGATGAGACATCTTTCTCAAGCGATCCGTCTAAAACAAAAATTCTGGAAGAAATTGGTTCCAAATGTACCAGAAGTATTTCATCATGTGGTCGAGAAAATACGACCGTTTTAGTTGGTTGCACAGATTGAGGCCAAAAATTACCTTTTCTGAAAATATTTAAGGAGAAGAACGTCGTCGAATCTATGATTCCAGAACAAAATTATGCTTTCGAGAAAAACCGCTTTCGCAGCATCTGACAGGGTTTGGATGACTGCTGCAATATTTTCCAGATGGTTTGGAAAATGTTTCTTGCCAAATATTCCACAAGAACGCCCAATCCTGCTAATACTCGATGGGCATGTTTCACATATTTCCTGCGATCTAATTAGAAAAGCAATTGTTAATGAGGTCGTCGTTTTGAAATTGCCTCCCCATTCAACATATTTGTTGCAACCGTTAGACGTAGGGGTTTTTAGAGGTATGAAAGTTCAGTGGGATAAAACTCTTTGCAAATGGCAGTAGACGATGTGAATAATGGAAATAAAACTGTTTACGGTTGTGCAGTATATTATGGCATTCCCAGATCAACTTTACGGCACTTTGTATTTGGAACTAGAGGAAAAGGAATCGTATCTGTAGCAAGTAGAAAAAAAATTCCAAAAAAAGTGAGTTCGGTTGTATTCTTGGTGAAGAATATGCCAAACTGCCAAATATGAATATTATTAACGCTTTTAAAGCCACAGGCATATATAATGCAGAGATAAGCGATCCAGATCGATGTCAAATTTCGAAAAATATTTTTCTACCATCTGATTTTGCAAAATATCAGAATAGGGAAAACATTTCAATCTCCCAGTTAACTACCATTTCACAGAATGCAAATAGTGACAACAAATTAGTGTTACTGTTGAGGAAACGAATCAAGAATCGGCTTCTGGAATTTTACAATACCATAATGAAAAATTGAAATTTGGTATGGTTATCGAATACACAAAACAGTACATTCCAGTTACCTCAAATAATTAACAATACGAGTATATTGTGAAATAGATACCCTTGTTCCACTTGCCCCAATATTTGGGTAACTGGAACAGTCGACTTCGAAAAGAAAAAAATGTACATTCAATTACAAAATTAATTTTTACTTAAAGTTAGCCAAAGGTGTGTAGTAGATACATGCCAATATTTAACAAATTAAAATTAATTTAAGTCTTATATGTGCAAGCACTGTTCCTGAAAGTGTTGTAAAATTATATCCCAATTAACCAAATTGACCTTATATCAGAATAAGAAAAACTATGCATATGCATATATAAGACAAAACTTTAAAGACCAGAAGCGTAGAATAAAGTGCTTGTTAGTAAAGTTTATTCCAAACTTATTTGCAAACAAAAATTATCAGCTTCTTTGATGGCTGTAAAGAAATCGAAGAAGCCAACGTTTTTATGTTGAAAATGAGTTTGAAATAAACTATACATTAGTAGAGATCGGGAGGTAGCAATAAATTCCAAAGACGACTTACTTAAATACACGTTGTATCCGTTACTTTTAACTATGCAGTAATAGACGCATAATGCGTGCGCTTTGACTCTCCCCACTTTTCGTCTCTCAGAATGGCTAGGTCGGGGTCAGCTAGAGTCAAGAATCCTCACCCTCAGACAAGTGATTGAGGTGACCTAAGTTCCTCCACTGAATGTCGATGCTGTTTGAATAAATGCATGCGCTATCTCTGTCCCTCCTTAGGCCATAATCAAGAGTAGCAAACACAATATATATTATACTGTAAACACCTAATGAAACATTCCCAAACAATATGAAATGATAAAATATTCCTATGTACTACAATAAATCTGTTTTTCTTATAAAAATGGGAACGCAAAAATTAAAGGGTTTTATCAAATAATTAGATGACTTGCAGCTATCAAAAACAATTACTTGACGGGGATGCTCGTTATTGTCGAGTGCCCAATAGCATTGCTCAATACATAGATAGATATAAGCGGATCCACCTTAGCTCACGTTTATGCCCACTGCACCTTGTTGCATACACTCTAAATACGTAGTATTTATAAAGCATTTATGTAAATAACACGTAGATATGTAAATAGTGCGAAATTAAAGAGAACGAAAGTTAACTTTTTTAAAATGTCTTGTTGAATTTCTGAGGATAAATTTAACGCCACAGAATTATATTGCACAAGCTGTAATAAAGTACACCAAAGCCGAAGCTGCTCGGACGGGGGTCACACAGTTGAAAAAATGCGGACACACACAACCAAACCCTTCGACTTTGCCAGAATCGAAACCGGGATTTGAACCCGGGAATCAATAGACAGTAAACCAGCTATGTTTGTGAAAGCGAAGTTTCTGAACCATCTATGACATTTGTCAGAAGAACCCGTTCAACTAGCTTTTTTGAAAAAAAAGTTTTCATCAGGAAAGGATATGGTCATTGCTCTGACGGAGTATCCTGGATTCGAAGATTCCGATAAAAGGTGCAAAATTTCCGTCAAATCTTTGAGTCTGGAGCCATCTTAGATCAATTTGTTACAAAAAATACCAATTCATTTTTCTTGAAGCTAAATACAGCTAAGTATATATTTTTGAAGATGACCCTAGTGTTTTGAAAGACAATCACGACTATTCAAGAGGAGTTAGTAGCATCAAAGTTATTAATGATAATGCCAAGAGAGGTGTAGCGCTGGATAATTAATTCAATAAAACGATAACAAAAGTAACAATTTCAGTCTTCTTGTTAGTAAACACCGAAAGCTCTTTACAAATTATAATAAAAATGTTCTCCAGCAAGGACTATAATGTTGTGAGAATGGTCTGCTACTGTACTTCCAAAAAATAAATGCATGTAATTTTTAATTTATATTATAATTTACCACTCTCTTGCGCGACGTTAAATATTGCTCTAAATTATCCAGATTTCTCTTAAATTATTCTTTTACTCAATCTAATAAAATGAGAAGGTGAACAATCCAATTTTTAATAATAGACTTATAACAAAGACAAATCTGTTGCAACAAGTTGTTGCATTGTCTACTGCTGAAGAAGAATACGTTGCAAAAATTGCTTTTTGATGTGATGGTTAATGATAAACCTTTAGAAATTAAAGTAGACAATCAAAGCACCATTAAAAACTAAACATTTTGACGTCAGATATCACTTTATTCGAGATATTTGTGAAAAGGGATACATTTTACTTCCTCACCCCTCAAAGTGTATTCGTGAAAAAAATTTTGAAATTTTTTTTTGCATTTCTGGACGAATCTCGACGAATTATGACGATACACAAAATTTCAGACAAAAAAGTTTCTGTCTGTGTGTCTGTCTGTGTGGTTCGCGATAGCTGCTACAGTTTTTGAGATAAAGCTTTCAAATTTGGTACACACATTCTAGAGGTCAAGGAAGAAATTGAGTTCGTTGATAAGCAATATCGGTCCCAATCTCTAAAAAAAATTAGTGACATTCCACCAATGTGACTTTTTTGAAACGTCAAAAAATGTGACTTTTTTTGAAACGTCAAAGTGACTTTTTTGAAATGTCAAAAAATGTGACTTTTTGAAACGTCAAAAATTACTTTTATTATAAACTCCACCACACACGAGTTTTACTACGGCGAGGAAGTTCTGATTCGCAAGTAATTGGCAGCGGTTTTCATATTTATGTTTCCATACTAAATTAAAATTATAATTAGCTGGCATTTTAACAAAACCATTATTAGCAAAACACTAGTCAAGGATTTACGTTCGCATTTAAATATTATTTCAGGCAGTACTGAATAAATGGGAGTATTGGAAGTATTCAGACTGTTAGCGAAGTAATTTTTGACAATTAATTTGTTAGTTTTTTACGATATGTCAATTTCTGTTTAATATGGGTTAATCTTAATAGCCTGTATATTTTTGCCAATGAGAAATTAAACATTTTATGCAGTAAAATTTTATTTTACAAAACTTAAAAGAAAGAATTCGGCAAGAAGTCACTCCACAAGTCCAAGAGAATACCAGGATATATTTGGTGTAGGTAATCATAAATGCTTTGTAAAATATTTTTGTTTTGCCTGTCTTGTCATTGTTATTTGAAATATTATCGCATGAAAACCATAAGGTTCTAAGCGAAATTTTATTCAAAACAGATTTTTATTACAACCTGCTGTAAATATTTTCTGCATCATTAACTTCATTTTCATATGATCCTAATTAGGATCATGTAACTATTTGCTATAATTTATGTTTTTCGATTATTTATCTTTATTCGTTTTCTATCGTGTTTAATGAATAAAAGTTTTACTAACATTTATTCAATAAACAGACTATATGAGCAGTTTTTATACTAAAATATACTTTACAGTCATATAGTTCAATGTACAAACGCAAAGATTAGTTAATTTTCCTAAAATTCCAACAATTTTGGGTAACTTTAAACCATTCTACATGTATCTTGTCAGGCAAATAAGGTATTACTTCGTTCCATACGTTTTACATATACAAATGGAACTGAAGTAACTTTTCTAGACATTATAATCTTAAATTTGTTCTCCTGTAAAAAAAATAAATTATTACTTAGAACCATGTAATTCCCGTGTGACGATATTTCTCCATTAAATAAATATTTAAAAAGATACAGGCATTATATGCCGCACCCTGCATATGATTTAAATTTGTTGCGTATCAATCAGAACCTAACATAATTTTTTTTTTTTGGAAATGGAAAAGATCTCACTGCCATAAGATAAAAAAATCTTTCACGTGTTTCTTTGGTTATCTTTTAAAGTAAATGTTATTTAACCGAAAGTTTTAGATGGAAACTCAGTATGTACAACTATTGCATTATAATGAATGTAAATAATTAACAATATGTAATAATTACACATAAAATATAGTTTAATTTTTTTCTTTTTTTGTATTTCTGATTTATTACAGCTTTTGTTCGATTTAGAATTCTTAAACAAGTATAATTTTATTCATAGCAAAATCATTTGTCACGTTTCTCAGTCATTTCCTATCCTAGTGCAAAAGCAATTAAATAACAATAACAATTATAATTCATGAACTTTTTATAAAAAAAAATTATCCCTCGGTGTTTTATTTAGGTCATGACAATGAGAATATTGAATGACGCATTACAAAATAATATTATAATATCAAATGGTTAATGGTTATTCAACTTCTAATATTACAGAAGTGTACTCGTGAGGATAACGCAAAGTAAATTACTATATCTAATAACTTAGACCTTAGAATTTATAATTATTACATAACATTGTCCTTTTAGCATTTTATGCTCCTTAGGGCCGGTATATCCACCTACTGGTAAAATTACCGAACAGATAAATTTAAGAATAAAATTGTTAAACCAGTAAAATAATAGTTACTATTTATCTATTTTTACAGAACAATTATTAAATATGAGAATACTTCACTATGATCAGTTTAAGCAAAATTAGAGACATAATAATTCATATAAATCTGTTTGGTAACTAACAACCACAACCAGAAGGTGGATATACCGGGCCTTAGGGAAAGATAGTAGTTATCGATAGTAGTAGGTAGTTGTAAATAGGTATTTAGAAAATCAAGTTAAGATGGCTATATATGTACATAGTTACGGGAAACTGAGCGTATATTAAATTTTGTTGAATAAACTATTTTATTATTCTTTAAAACTTTACAAACTGCGAACATTTTATTTGTGATTGACAGAATTAGAATATATTATAAACACTGTCAGATTATAGAGGCGCCACCAATCCTTTATCTGTTAAGTGCGTAAATTCAAACATTCAATAGCGTATCTTCTGGTTACTCTCAATACAGATTCTTTTTTAAAATCATATATTTTGATAAGTAAAAAAAAAACGTTTTATTTATTTAATTTCAGTTGTCTAAACGTGCCCATTCGACAGTTACTTAATTGCACCATGTCCGCAAAAATTATATTCTAGTAAGTTTCGGCCACAAAAGGTGACTTTAATTTTTTTATAATTGGAGACAAATTTTATAGACCTCAATTATATGGCTCTGTGGTCGAGTGGGAAGGACACTTGCATCTCACAGCGGAGTCCCGAGTTCGATCCCCGGTCGAGGATTGGGATTTTTTCTAAAACAGAAATTAATCCTATCATACTCGGATATTGGATGGGTGTCCGTTGTCTCTAAATGTGTGGCCTCCTCCTGCACAACATACTTCAAGGTATCTATAAGGATACAGAGGGTTGTGTTACCTCTGGTGTTATACTAAAAATAATCATGTAACTAAGGGTTCGTTGTGTAAAGGTGAATCAATCATAATCCAGGTTTAACTCTTTGATTACAATTGTATATAACTAAGGTGTTAAACCAAAGTCAAAACTGACACACCATACAACTGGCCCTTAAATGCGTGATGAAAAATAAATATTGCACACTTCTGAGATTGAACAATTAAGTTTGAACCTTAATGTAGACGAGTACTCAAAGCGTTTGCTCTGAATAAGGTCTCTTTTTTTTTAAAGAAAAGAAAAAAAATGTTTTCTTTAAAAAAAAGAGACATTATTCCTATAACACCTGCTAAAATAAAATATAATATATTTTCATGTGTTTGTTATCAACACAAACACCTCAAATCTTAGATTCGTTGATTGAAAGTCCAGGTAACACTTACTCGCAATTTTATTAATTAATTAAAATTAATAACAATATCTTAATAAAGGACTTAACTATAATCAGTTAAACACTTAAAAATCACTACTTTAGTCTCTAACTTATTTCTTCTTTACTCGTACAATTTCAAAGTAAGACTGAGCTCCTCGACCCATTGTGTGCCTTATATATACATCCATGTATGATCCAATACTTTCCTGAACATTCTCAGTCCTTCTCGAACAGTTCCAGTTCCTTCTTTATAAATTTAGAGTTTAATTTGTTTTAATACTGGTAACGCCATCTCGGGGCACTAGTGTTTACACAGTCCATTGGCATAACAATATTTTAAACGTACTATATGGATTTTTATTGACAACAATTATTAAGCACTGATTTAGATGAAAGTAAAATATAATGAATTATAAAATATCTGTTAACTAAAGTAAATATGTATTAACAGTGCTACTGATAAAAGTGCAATTAAAAACAGTACTAATTTATACATGATAAATTTCTTACAAAATACGTAAAAACTAAAATGTGATGTGATATGGCAAATTCTCTACCTTAAAGTGTGAAAGCAAATTGTGCAGGAGGACAAAAAAAGAAGCGAAACAATTCAAAAAATTGCATTCTGAAATATCACTGAAGTATCATCCTCATCCTTTGGCTACAAGTTTATATAACTTTTATAATCTCTAAACCGCTTTTTCAAAAAAAGAAAATTGTACATACTTACCAGTCTTAATTCTTGCAATGTTTTTGATCAGTTTTAGTTTGTGCACTACTTCGGTAATAATATATGGTTGGGGGTTGGTTAAATTCATAAATAATTTTGAGTAAATTCATCGGCGGCTACCCAGGCGTCTTCCTTCCAAGGAGTTGCCTCGGAGATGCTGCAATGCTGTACTACCAAACAAATAGAAACAAGTAACACAAATTTACACAATGATAAAATGTTGCTTTTATAAATTAACATATTTATAGAAATAAAGAGATCATAATAAAACAAATTTCCATTGTTATTTTATCTGAAGATCTGCAGCACTTATTTTTAGGTAAACTATAACAATCATTCTCATTTATGATAATTAATAATGTGTCTGATAGTACAAGTGTAATTGAAATTTACCTTCGATTATCTCAGAATAATGATTTTTGAATTTCTAATTGAAAATCATTACCAAATCTGTAATTTTTGAGCCAGGCAAGGGTTTAGATCACCATTGTTTTCGGTAATTCTCTATCAAAATGAGACCTAAAAGTGAGTTTAACAATAGGGTTAAATTATCATTAACCCATGAACACATCACTCATTCATTTCATAAAACTTACACACATGATCCTTTAATGAATAGCTCATTTGTACCATAGTACCACTGAACCAGTAAAGATTACACATAAACAGGAGATTTTAATATCTATTACCAGAATAAACATTTAAATATTGTACAGTTTCATCTAATATGAATGAGCGGTGGACACTGGTATCCATGTGTTACTTTTGGCCATGCACTGAGAGAAAAATCTGTTAGACGTTATTAAAAATTGAATTAGTGATGCACAAAACTTCAATTAAATAGGCGACAGCCAACGTCATTTGGTAAAATTATTTTCCTAAAAAACTCTAATAATGGTTACTAAAAATAAATAAATATCTCCTACAATGACGTTTGTAGTTTGTACTCCCATTATTTGTGAATTTTGCTATAGTCTTTAGACCCCTTTAATAGCATGTATATGAAAAAATTACTGGGGTAGCAAACACACTTGTAAACACTACAATATTTGTGATAACATTACAGTAATGGTTACTAGATACTTTAATTGATTTAACTGAAGTACTTAACTACAGGCACTAGTTATTAAACAATGGCTATTAGCGACTTTAATAATCTTTATTAATATGTTTTTTTACCATAGTAAGAATAGTTAATAGATACTATATACAGGATCTCACCGTATTGACCACAATATAGTCGTGAATGACAAAAAAAATTTCGAGTTGATATTTGATGTTTGGCGATACAGGCCTGCTTTGTTAACAAAAGAATTTGTGACTTATTTTTTTTTTAAAGATAAAGTGGGTCACGACAGGATGAAAAAATTTATTTTCTGTGCCTTTTCCTCGTGATATCGATATAAATGTTATACTTGAAGAAGTCGCTTAGATTTTAAAATTGTGACAGTATGACAAATTTCAACAAGCCTACTTTGATTTTGATCCTTTTTTGGTGTATCCATAAAGCACCTTTTTCGTAAGATATAGCCAATTTGATAAAAATTTAAAACAAAGTTAATTCTGAACAACTCTCTTATATAAATAAAGTTTTTCATTATCTATATCGAAGGTACTTTGCCAACATAGAAGGGGAAAAAGATCAATGTAGGCTTGCTGATTTGAAATTTGTAATACTATCATAATTTTAAATTCCAAAAGGACTTCGATATCTCTTAAGAAAAAGGCACGTTACCTACACAGAAAATACATTTTTGGATCATGTTGAGGCCTACTTGATTCTTCAAAAATAAAAATAAATAACAAATTACTTTTTTAAGAAAATAGGCTTGCATCCCCAAACATCAAATTTCGACTCGAAGATATTATTTGTCAATCACACCTATATTGCAGTCAGTCCAGGGACATTTGATACTTCAAAAAACAGCTGAGAACATTTCAAAGCGAAAATGATGATGATTAACTTAATAAACATGTCTAAAAATACAGTTTATTATTGAGATTCAGAATTCTTTTACATACTTTGTATCAAACATTTTTGTATCAACATTATTGTCATACATGATATGGAGAATAGTTTTGTCTTTTCATTTCCAATTGCCTTTGAAATATGCCAACGATGGCAACTGGAAATAATCACACAAATAAATGATGTGCAAATTGTAAGAAAAAATCTTCACTAATAATTACTGTAAAAAAAAAGTTACAAAGATTAATTTTTTCTGACACTGAAAATCCCCATAATTTTCACTAGAAAATGTATATATCTAATTCAGCAGACATTTTAATTTTTTTTAGATTTTATTTCACAATAAGAGGTCTCAAATGAAATAGTGGATTTTTGGAAGGTATTAGAAGTTGATTTTCGAATGTATTAGAAGCTGATTTTGGAAAAGAATAGTTTTTATAAGAAATACAAATAGGTACTACAAAAATTATTTATTGACGAAAATATAAATATTCACTTTAAAGAAAAACATAAATAAATTTCTATAAGAACAAATACCTAAAACAAATCAAAAAATAATAACTTAAATCTGTCTTAAATGATGGTTATAAACATTCCCAAGCCCCAAACGGAAATGAAGACGTTTTTCACTTTCACGTACACAAATTAATCACTTCACGCATCATTGCAATCTAATGGAACTACACAATTAGACGATTAGTACTGAATATTTTCCGACAGTAAACATTTCCCAGATAACCAGAAAACAGTGAAAACAAAACACTTTAACAATGTTAGTTCTACTAAAAACCCAATGCTGATTCGGTGCGCATTAGAGGTAAATATTACATCTTATTACTATATTAGTGAGGCGACTAATGAGAGTAATTAGGGAGTATTTTAATATGACGCTTTAATAACAATTATTAGATGATTAATAAGGATTATTATGATAGCAAAACACCGGTAGCAATTTTTTTTTTTTTTTTAATACGGACTTACTGCAATAAGATATGTTATTTGTAGTTAGATGAAGCTGTACATCGATTATTATAAATGTAGTTTTCACGAAAAAAAAAATCAAAATTAAAGTATAATTCTGCCATTATTAGAAATCGGGATGCAACGATAAATTCCAGAGACGACTTTTACGTAGATATATTATACTGTAAACACCTAATGAAACATTCCCAAACAGATAGCTCTTTAGCGGGTGTGTTCATATGGATCTGTGTTTTTAACATTGATCTCCCAATGATTTTTTCAAAAATTTTTTTTTCGTTCAAAGGATTTGAGACATTTGCATATGGTAGTAAACTGCCAAACTCGACAGCGGATGTGGTGGTGTTTTTTCATTTATTTTTTTCGATATCAACATCCCTTCACGAGGATTTTTTAGTTTTGTCAGTTTATGCTTTACGCGTTTAATATCTATTCGATCTATTCGACCTTTTAAAGATTTTTCTCGCCAAAATAACCAAAGGGTAAGATAATTGTGTTATGCGTGACCATATTTATGCGGTGACGTTATTATCGTTACCTGATCTCTAGCAATTATACTAAAATTTATTTCAGCTATGCACCATTAAGTGCCAACAGCGCAGGGCTACAGGCCTTGGATAGGGCAGGTATTGAATTGAATAATTTACCCTACAAAGTGGGAATGAGTCTATACCGTACATTTCCTACCAGGAAATGTACGGTATTGGAACAAAACCAGAATATACAGATAAAACCACGAAGGGGTGAACACGATCACACATCAGCTATGCTAAACGGCGCTCACCAATTCGCGACTGTGGATCTCCCACCATCTTAGGTTTGACCATTAGCAGGTCAAACCTAAGATGTACAACATACCATAGGCCGTATGCGCACCGTCGCGTCGTTGTATAGGTATAAAAAAATTACTAGTTTAGTACGCGCCAATATTCTTGGCTTTGACGATGACCTTGGATGGCAGGGGTCGGAAGTTTTACTTTCCTTTACCCTAACGCATCGCTGTGGGCCTGGACCAACCTCGTAAAGGGCGGGCCTGCTCCACCGGCAACCTCGTCCGCTGATGCGAACGGTGTGGCCGTTTTGGCAGACCTCCCCCGGTCCTGGTTTGTTGGACCCAGCCGACTTGGGCCTTTCTCTTCTGGCGCTCTTCTTGTTTCTGTTTTCTTTCTTCGTCGGCTGTCTGCTCCCGGGAGCGTCGTCATGTCGCGGGCAGGGCGACTGTTGCCGTCCTGCCCTGGGAATTTGTTGGGGTTTGGTGAGAACGTTCCTGCCGGTGTGGGGAGGTGGAGCTATGTAGCTCAGGATCGCGCAAGGCCTAAGCGCTTCTTTAGCGCTTTGGGCCCGCTCGAAGGCGAAGGAGCGTGACACCGATCCGGCAGTCGGCCGGTTTTCGGTGCCCCGTGGTTGGTGAAGGGTGTTGGGTTATGTCAGTGTCTCTTCGGAGTAGTCCATCTTCTCGGCTAGGCTGAAGAGGTTTTCGCCTCCGTTAGCCGTTGTTCAGAATCTGTAGCCTCGGTCCCTTGTACCGCGGAGCCTCTGCCGGATCATAATCGACGGCTCGTTTGATCAGAGGATTCACATGGGTCTCCGCTCGTACGATGATCTTCTTGGCCTGATCCTGGATGATCTTCGACACTGGGGTGTATTCCAGGTCCCTGAAGATGTCGGTGTTTCTTACAAACCATGGTGCATCCACAGCGCATCTCAGCGCGAATTCCACGGCCTGTATCCTCTTCTTGTGTGATTCGGCGGCATACCCCCAGGCCACTGACGCATACGTCAGCTGCGGCCTGAGTACGGTCCTGAGTAGTAGTAGTTTGTTCCTCAGGTTGAGTTGACTAGTTCTACCCACCATTATTGGGTAAAGTCTGGTCCTCACCGCTTTTGCCTTCCTGACCGTCGGTGTTATGCTTCCATGTCAGCCCTTGATCCAGAACGACATCTAGGTACTTGGCGGTTCATGGTAACATGTCCCGCCGGGATTTGAGTCCTCTTCTTCCTGAACAGGATCGCACTGCCTTTCTCTGCATTGATCAGTACTTTCCATCTGTTGCACCATTCCTCCAGGCGGGATGCTGCTTCCTGGAGGTGACGAGTCACTTGCGCTGTCTGCCAGGATCTGGCGACTAGAGCTGTGTCGTCTGCGTAGAGTGCCAAAGCCGTTCCTGCTGTCCTTGGCAGATCTGAGGTGTATATGGTGAACAGGTGTGGCGAAAGTACTGTGCCCTGCGGTACTCCTGCTTCCATGGGTCTGTAGGTCGATAGCTCCCCGTCTACCTTCGCGCGAAGTTGCCTTCCCCGTAGGTATGAGTTGGTCAGCTTGACGACTGCTGCCGGGTATCCTGCATCCATCAGTTTGGCTAGGAGTCTGGCATGCCAGACCCTGTCGAATGCCTTGGCGACGTCTATTAGGATCGCTCCTGTGGACTGGTTCCTGTTGAAACCATCCACTGCATACTCCACCAGGCGGAGTATTAGCAGCTCGGTCGAGAGTCCTTTCTTGTAAACGAACTGCTCGTCCTGTATGACTTGCAGTTCCTCGGAGTACTCTTGCTGTCTGGCCAAGATTATCCTTTCGGCTACTTTGCTCATCGCCGGCAGTAAGCTGATGGGCCTGTAACTAGAGGGATGGATCGGATTCTTGCCTGGTTTGAGAGTCAGGATGACATCCGCTCTCTTCCATCTGTCTGGGAAGTATCGGAATCTCAGGATGGCGTTGATTATGTTAACCAACGCCGCGACTCCATTGCGTGGCAGCTTTTTCAGTGCCAGGTTTCCGATACCGTCGCTTCCGGGTGCCTTCCTGTTTTTGAGACGTCTCAGGATCCCTTTGACCTCCTCCGGGGTCGCTGGTCTGAGTTGTTCGTTGTCTGGCGCGCGCGCCAGTCTTCGAACCCGTCTTTCAACAGCGTCCGTCCAGTCCTCGTCCTCGTCTGGGAGCTGGTTTTCTCTACACTGCAGCTCCAGGCTGTCCGCAAATGCCTCGGCCTTTTCCGGCATGGTGTAGACTACTCCGTTTGCTCCGTGGATCGGTGGCATTGGTTTCCTGGAGGTTCTCAGGGCCTTCTAGGTGTTCCATAGGCTCCTGTCTTCCGGATTGAGCGACTCCAGATGGGTTTGCCATCTCTCCTGATGGTGCGCTTTGAGGGTCGTCTGGACTCTTCGGAATAGCTGGTTGTATTCCCGCTTATCCTCTCGGAGTCCGATCCTCTGTGCTCGTCTTTTGGCACTTCGACGGTCCCTTATTAGTTGCTTCGTCTGCTCTGGCAGTTCGCCTGCCGGTGCTGCAACTCGTCGAACCGTCGTCTCTGTCGTGACTAGTTTAGTATACAGGTTGGTGTACTTATATCGGATACTCGGCTATGTATGAGACTCGGGAGAGGCTGCTACGGCTTGCGATATCTAAAAAATCATTGTAGCAAAGATGCGTTACTAGCGTTCTACTATTCAAATATAAACTCCCATCTAAGGTACGGGATTATGATCTAGGATTTGAGTACTACTTATGCTCGCCATGTGTTTGTCTTACAAAAGCGTGTTATTAGGGTTATAGAGAGATTACACCCACGAGATTCGTGTAGAAACTCATTTAAAACTTTGAGAGTACTAACTTTGACAGGTATATATATCTACGAAATATGTTGTTTTGTCTACAAAAATAAATCTATTTTCCTTAGAAACCAAAGGAACCACGACTACCCTACAAGATTTAAAAGTCAGTTAATTCTTGACCAATACACGACAGCATTATACCAAAAAAGCGTTTATTATAACGGTTGTAAAATTTACAATAATTTAACTACTGAGGTAAACATTCCAGTAGATTATTCATTTTCAAAAAACTACTAAAGCGTTTCCTAATGAAACAACATCAATGAATTCTATTTAGCATGACCTTTTATTTTATTTGTTTATTTGTCTGTTTGTTGTACACGCAGTGATTTGTTGTTACTTACATTATTATTTTATCAGTACTATGTAGGTATATGTTGTTCTATAGCTTTATGTAATCATTATTTATTCATATTTTATATTATGCATAAAATATTGCACAGTGCCTTGACGCACTCCTAGTTAATTGTATAATTTATTTGTACTGTGATTTGGAAATAAAGAATTGAATTGAATTGAATTTATGCGATAGAATGTGATAAAGGCGTACTGTCATACTTCTTTCTTAACAGTGCCCATGTACCCGCCGGACATACACCAACCAGTATTAGATAATATAGGTGAGAATATAATGTAACAAACTATGATTTGCTTCTTTGCCGGAGTAAATTGGAAAAAGCGCGGTACAGTACATTACAAGACTGAAAATCGGACTCAGTTGCTGTCTGTTGCATTAGTTTGGTTTAGAGATATACTAAAACATCTTCCCAACAAAGCCCTTGTCTCCCTGACCCATATAATCAACAACATTATAAAATTGCAGTATTTTCCACCACGGTGGAAAATTGCCGTGGTGGTCCCGTTCCGAAAACCAAACAAAGATGCACAAAATAAAAACAACTATCGCCCAATTTCACTGTTAAATGCGATGAGCAAGCTTACAGAAAAAATAATACTAAACAGACTAAACAAAATCATAAATAAAAAGCATCTTATTCCAGATAACCAGTTTGGTTTCAGGAGCGGGCACAGCACGGCTCTTGCACTGTGCAGAGTCGTGCAGGACATCACCGAAGGTTTCAACAAGAAACAATCAACCTGCATGCTCCTGTTGGACATGGAAAAGGCTTTTGATACTGTTTGGCATTCAGGCCTTCTATTCAAATTAAAAAACCAACTAGAACTTCCCTCATATTTTGTCAGTCTTATAAAAAATTATATCTCTGATAGAAAATTTCGAGTGAGGGTTAACGACGCGGTGTCGCCGCTCAAAAACGTCCAAGCAGGCGTGCCGCAAGGAACGGTCCTCTCTCCCATCCTGTTTAACCTCTTCCTTTCCGATTTACCCACCCATCCTAACACAAAAACAATTCTTTACGCAGACGATACGACTATTTACGGACAATCTTTCTACGCACAGACGGCGACACAAAAAGTACGTTACCACATGAACCAACTGACGGACTATTACAAAACATGGAAAATTAAACTTAACGAGAACAAGACAGAGACCATTACATTAACAAAAAAATTCACAAACATAAAGACATTTACCAAACTGAAAATTAACGACAAAACGATAACAGAAAAAGACAACGTGAAGTACCTAGGCATTACGTTAGACAAAAGACTATTTTTTAAACGACACATAACAAATACCATAAACAAAACCTACGCAACATTAAATAGTTTATATCCCCTGATAAACAGACGCAGTATACTTTCGACAGACAATAAACTCCTACTTTACAAGACCATATTTAGACCGACGATGACGTACGCGTGTGCGGCATGGAGCCACATATCGGACACGCAGTACAAACGACTCCAGACAACACAGAATAAACTACTAAGATTACTGACAAACGCAAACAGATATACGAACATGAGACGATTACACGAACAGCACGGACTAGAACTCATACAACCGTATATCTACGAGACTGCGACTAAATTTCTAAAAAACAACACACAGACCTCTGTACTGACTAGAGACATGACACGTCGCAGACGACACAATGACGTACAACACACACACAAATATATTTACGAAAGACTACCGCTTTACGACGAACAAGCATAACAAGACAGACATACGGACAATACACACCCACGCAATAACTCTCCTGTCACACTACCCCACCTCCTTATACCTCTCCCTACCACATAGATCCCAATAACAATCCAACAATAATAAAAATTGAACATTAAACAGGTTTTTTGGTCTATTTTTCCTGTATACATGAAAGAAATCAAGAGAACAAAAACATTATGTCTATCTAATTATCTTAAACATTCTGTCTAATACGGCAATTGCTTTGTTGTCAGGAAAAAGCTGAAAAATAAAACTAAAATAGAAACATCACTTAGTCTAGGCCACAACAGCGGCCACGGCGGGTGTGTACCGCGCCCCGCGATCTGTAACGCCCGTCAGAATATATATATACTTATACCATTATGCAATGGGATAAGTAAAGCAAATAATATACATTAGTTTAAGGTTTCTTATGTAAAGTATAAAATAATAAATAAAGTTTGTTAAACGGTAAACGGTTTAGAGATGGGCTGAGTGGAACACCTTACTGAATCGAATCATTTGAATCGGTTAGATTAAAGATCCGTTGGAACTAATTCGGTCAATTGTTCCATTTAACTAAGGCACTTTTGTAAGACGGATTCCGTCCGAGTCTTAGCGACAGATCTGCGACACTGCAACTCATACTCATAATACGCATCACTGTTCAGTGATCCACACATTTCACACCCAGTACCCACCCACAGTCTAGTTTAATGTTTGACTGCATGACGTGGGTCATAGAGTATATAATAATATGTATTTTATATACTTTTAAGTATAGATAATACTAGGTACTTATAATATTTTGTTTCACTTTTATATTTTTATAAAATAAAATATTTAACAAAGTTTCTTTTTTCAGTTATTTTATTGCAGCAATACGTAGAATTCGACATTCTGATTGACAGAGAAATAGAAATTATAATTCTAAACTCTCTGAACAGTTGGTCCCGGTACCAACAGCGATGACAAGTAGTACATTTTGAACAAAACAATTACATTAGATAACTACATAGTCGTAGTTTCATAGTAGGTGTACACTTAACAATAAAAATGAAACGAAAAACATTTTTTCACCGAATCAGGAACACAACTACAAATCATCAAATCACGATTCTCAAAACACAAATATTAGTTTTGGTTCATGTGTAAATCGGTCGGTCCTCGCTATGATATCTGCTAGTGCGGAACAGTAGGATCCATTCAGATTGGAATCAGTGATTTGAATCTTTCGGTCACTAAAATGATTCGTTCAAACCGAACTAAACGTTCCTGAACAACACATCTCTAGTTAGGGTTTCTGTACGCAAATCGACGAAGGCCTGTAATCGCGTCCTTAAAATTGTAGTAGCTCAGCAGGAGAGTAGTAAGTAAATAGCTGAACTGTAAAGTCGCTATTTCTCACCGGATTTGGCACATCATTAGACTAGTTCATTCTAATTTGATAATACTGTATACAGCACATATGTATATTCACCTGTTTTAGAATGAAGCGTTTTACTTTATACGTTCCTTTATCTCTGATCTGATTTTTTATATATGTATAAATATTTGTACAACGGTTCATATTCGTTTAAGCCCTGCTCGGTAAGCAAACCAAACAAAGTAATTTTTATTTCTGTTTCAATGGCGTAGGAGTCATTGACATATTATTTGTTGATACTTAATACTGAAATATTGGTATTAAAATATAATTGGTTAACACCCATAAAATAAAAAATAAATTTTGATGATTTAATTAGTTTTAAGTTTGTGAATTTTAAACATCGCATCGCCATGAAAGCTATGAAATTTTGGAAAATATATAAATTAAAGAAAGTTATTCATAAAATAAATAATCACTTAAGTGTATATATATATGGTGGTTATTTGTGACAGTGTAATAAAATAACAATCTTACAGTACAATAAACGAAAGTTATATATTTTTTTCAACATAAATCTGTAAAGCGCTCTTAAACTTTTTTCTGCTGATAATCAAAAACAAAACCAAATGCATATTTAATGGGTAAAATTAGAGACAAAACTGATTTTTTATTTGTAGAAAAAGGTCATTTTTCCTGTTAAATCTTCATAGGATTGAAAGAAGATAATAGGCTTAACTTTTGGTTAACATAAATAGATCGGGTTCTAAAGCGAGCATTATAAGATAAATTTTGTAAAATGAAGATTTATAGACTTTATACGGCGTATTATTTACCGGGACTTACGGTTGACCTTGCATTATGCTGTGAATAGGTAAGCGCGGCACGCTCTCCGCCCTCTATCTCAAAAACGGTTGAGTATATAAAAAAATATTTGGAACAAAAGTTGTAGAGAATTTTATTCTCTACAATTTTTATAATAAATGCAAATGGCATTAAAACCATAGGAAGCGAGATATTTGCATAAAACCGATTTTTGTGACCATTGACCTTGAATATCTAAAAACGCGGACACGAGATATTATGAGACTTTTGAGACAACTTTTAGAACGCCAAAATAAAGGTTTATACAAGTTTACAGCTTATTATCTCTCATTCCGAGGTTGACCCTCTTTTTGGCTTAAGTGACTGGATTATATACAGTATCCGAGTATGTTAGGATTAACTTTTGATTTAGAAAAAAATCCCAGTTCATCGACTGGGAATCGAACGTGGGACTCTGAGTTGAAAGACAAGTGTCTTTACCGCTCGTTCACGAAGCTATAATATTATTTACATTAAATAGAGTTATTATATGGATAACACAAAATATTGTCTCAATACTGAGACATGGTATCAAACTTATGTTTTCTTGTCTTTTGCACATAAAAATGAACTAGAAACAATAATCATTTCTACTGATAGTAACAGTTATTGTTACTGAATTAAAGGTAAAAAATATGTTGGGTAGTAATTATTACTGGTATAAATTTATTATTTTCCATATATGAACATAATAGGATAAGTTAAGATTTAATTAACAACTTATAATTAAACATTTATGGATAAAGCAATAATTGTTTTCTTTGATTTGTGCCGATACGTGTTTGCATTTCCTATACATATTTGTATAAGTATCATCATAAAAAAATAACGACACGCCGTTACAGATAAAACACATTAAGGGGTCTATTCTGTAAAACGTCGTTGCATAACATTCGTTAATAACGTCTGTCGTTTACTTGTCTTCTAACGATAGTTTGAACGATCTCGTAAAAATTACAATTCAGTAACCAAGGTCGTTGAGATGATTGTCGTTACTCAAATGAATAACAATAACCGTTTTTTTTTGTAAAATAGGTAGTACAAAAGTTCTCGGAATTCTTTTGTACGTAACCTGTCAAATTTCTGTTATATACTGTTGACATTTGTTTTGATTTTGGTATCAATTCCTTGCATCTTCTTTGAGTAATAAACCACTGTCCTATAAATCATCAAAATTTGGTAAATAAACCTCTGCGCCAAAAGGATGTCAGTGTTCTTCAAAAAAAAAAAAAGTTTTTGTGTGTGCAAAAAATGTCTAAAAAATATTAACCTGACAATGAAACTTAAATGTCAATTATTTTAGATTAGGCGGTTCGGAATACTGCCTGATTCTTTCTTAAAACTTAAAGGAACATTTTTTTAGTAATATATTGATTTTTGTATCAGTGTCAACTATGACAGTTTGTGACCCTTCTCCATCTATGTTTGGAAAGAGATAAGTATGAACACCGAAAATATTGTGTGTACCAACAAAAAAAAGAAAAGGAGTAGTAAAACCAGGCAGGTAGCAGTTTGCAATATACTTTAGAAGAACTAGAAAATAATATTTCGTTCCGTATTATTGAATATGAATCGGTAAAACTGGATATTTTATAGGAATCTTGGGCACAAATTATACTGAAACTAAATAGTTCTGGCGGTCTTTCAAGGACAATACATTCTTTGCGGATCTTGCAAATATGCCAATAATACATTTATTTCCATAGTCTTTGTCAGTAACACAAATGAGGTTAGGAAACACAAAACTGTCGCACAAATAACCATCAACCAAAGCTACAGACATTCTGAATGGCTGTCGTCTCCTAACGACATTTTCTTAACGATACAACGTTTAATAATGACAAAACTCTTGTTACAGGAAACGATCTGATTCCTCTGTTATTTGTACGGCAAGTCGTTTCTTAACGACGGATAAGGACGTCGATTAATGTTGCAGAATAGACATCTTAGATAACTATTCTGTAACTCACAATTAAAATTCAGTGGCGTTAAGTCAGGTGATCGTGGTGGCCACCTCACTGGTCCGTTACTCCAAATCCAGTTATTTCCAAAATTGGTATTTAATAATTCCGAAATGGTCCTGATATTTTGAGGAGGTGCACCATTTTGTTGGAAGAACTAATTTCTTACCTCAATTAAGGGTAGATTGTCCAAAAATTCATCAATAATTTTCTAGTTTAAGATTTCATAGTACCGTTGGCCATTAAGATTTTCTTAATGTTATATGTTACAATACGATTGCCACGTAGAGCACACCAAATACTAAAACCAAAGCGTCCCTAAAATCGCACGTCAACGGTAAAGGCTCATATCAGACTAATTAATAGTGCTCGTTATGCCTGTTAAAAATTCCTGCACTGCTGATGTAGGCTTCATCTGTCCAAACTACATTTCTAGAAAGAATGGATCTTGTTGACTTTTTTGAAGATACCATATCCAAAACTTCAATCCTCGCTGAAGATCAGTTGGTTGCAGGTAATGTTGGTTTGAATTTGTGTGTCTTTAAAATACCCAAAGCTCGACATCTTGAAATTCCAAAAGAAGAAATTGAAGGATTTGCAATCGCCATTCCAATTACAGTTATAGAAGTTTTTTCAGCATCTTCAATGTTGTAATTTTTTTATCTTGGTTTGTTGAAGGACCCACAATTAATGAGATTTTCTTTTAACCTCTTAAGAATAGCTTTATTAGGTTGTCTTCTTTCAGGATAGCGATTGAAATATATTTCGGATCCAATATCACAATTGTTATTACTTTGAATAAAGCATTTTATCATATCATATTTCTCGTAATTTTCGTAAGACATCTTTACTTTTACGATTAAATGGGGTGTAATTATGATGGAAACAAAATTATTAATATGCAATTTACCGACAAACTAATAAATAATGTAAATAGATGACACACGCCTATTTGGAACAAATATTAAAAAACACAAAAAGCGGCCCCACATATGATACTTAGTTTGAAATGGAAAAAAATTTCATTTTTAACTAAACCATAGCCAACTATGATTTCCATTTAAAAAAAAATACAACTTTATGCTATAACTTTAAAGTGCACATTTTTTTAATTTTCTCAACGCCACTGTATTATAGAAAATAAAGTGCCTGAAGAATGTAAAAGTTGTTTTTTCATAACTTTACAAACAACCAAGATATTGACATGTGTCTAAATGTCGAGAAATCGAACTTTTGTTTATAACTCGAAAACAAAAAACGATAGCAAAATTTTGTTTTCGCTAGTGAATTTGTCTCAAAAAAAGATATCAAGAATGGTCTTCCATTTTTTTGTATCTCTTACAGTTACCGAGTTACCCTTTACAAATATCAAAATTTGTCCAACCTGTATACTTACCTATATCCCTAATGACACCCTTTCTGAAATACACAGTGTCAAATGTGAGTGGACCTAATCATGCCAAGATGGCTATCTCAACCTGGGCTGAAAGGCAAACTCTCCAGTATTGGCAAGAGTTACCAGGATTAGTTCATTCGAAGGCGTTTATAAAATACCCTTTGAAATCAAGAGCTAAGAAACTTTTAGAATTAAACAGGGTAAACCTGAAAACTCTAACAGGCCTATATACCGGGCACTGCCGACTAAACTATCATCTGCATAAACTCTGCCTAGCGGAAAACGCCGAGTGCCGTCTATGCCTGGAGGATGATGAGAAGGCAGACCACATCTTATGCACCTGTCCCGCTGTGGAGAGGATTCGATTCTCAATATTTGGCAAAGGGCAACTGCTGCCAGAGGATCTGGACACATTCTCACCCAATAAAGTTATCAGTTTCATTAAGAGACTGAACTTATTGGGTGAAATATAATTAGGCGTGAGCCACAATAGGCCTGCTGATGGCCGCAGTGGAGGGTTTACTGAGACCCACTCACAACAAACCTAACCTAACCCTAACCTAATCATATTTTCTAAATATTTTCCGAACTATTTGAGATATTTTTAGTAGAACTTAAGGTTAAGACAGCGAGTAATTAATATTTTACATCAATTTTCTTGCGAAAATCCCAATTTTTTTCATGGCGCAGCAAATCACATTAACACTATTAAGTAAAAAAATTTCAGCATTCATGAAACAACCAAACTCCGTAATATTAATTCATCAAATGTATGATTGAAGATTGACGTTACTTTGTGAAAATCCATTTGTGAAATTAAATAATTATAAAACACTGTTTCTTTCTTGTCTAATTTTCACTTTTATTTTTATTATAAACTTTACAATTAGTTTCATCCTATTCGGACATTTTCAAATAACTATACCTAAGGAATAGGTCTGTATATTTAGTTACTTGAAAATGTCCGAATAGGATGAAACTAGTTGTAAAGTTTAAAATAAAAGTGAAGAGTAGACAAGAAAAAAAAACAGTGTTTTGTAATTATTTAATTTCATCAAATGTATAAATTTCTTTCCATTGGAGACACATTCTTATTTCTTATACGTTTTAAACAAGAGTATCGATCATTTTGAAAAAATTCCTGCCCTTTGCTAGTTCCTACCGTGTAACATAATGTTTTTTTTTTTTATTATGTAACAATAATTCATAACTAATATCAGGCGAGAATATCTGAAAACTCAGTATCATATTTTCGCAAGATAATGTTTTTCTTTGATTTTGTAAGGGTGTACATTATTGTATTTTAATTCAAAAATCGTCAAAGACATTAAAATATCTTAGAAGCAATAACATATTTATAACTAAGGTGATCTTTTTTTTGGCATAATATTTGGGGTTGCCAGAAGGAAGATGGTCTAGGAGAATTAATCACCCAGTGTGTCAATGTTTGTCAAAATGTAATATACGATGTAACCCAACATCGTATATTACAATTCCAGTCTCATTTAACCATTCTACACGGTCCAGTGGGTTAACACTGCCCCCTCCTTAAGCCTGAACATCCCGATCAGGCAACTCATTGTTCCCCTGCATACTTGGCTAGTCTCTCTATATGCATCACCTTCAACTTTGACTTTGGACTTTGCTATATTCGGTATACTACGTCGTTTAGTATGGTTACGACAGTGTATGGCTCCTTAAGGTCATAACGAGCCTTCATGCGATCACTTGCTATGGCAATTCGGTCTCGTACCAGCTCTTGAATGTTCCTTAGCCGTTTACCAACTTCATCGGCGTAGTTATTTATGGAAAGTCACTCCTCATCTGGTGTACCAAACAAGTCACATGGCAGTCTAATATCACGTCCAAACATCAGGCAAGCCGACGTCTGTTTTGTTGTTTCATGAATGGAGTCCCTGTGTGCCATAAAGAGAAGAGGTAAGTAACGGTCACAATCTCTCTGATATTTCTCAACCACTTTGGATAGCTGCTCCTCAATGATTTTATTGTACCTCTCCACCATTCCATCTGATTGTGGATGTAAGGCTGTTGTTCTTGTCTTATGAATTCCCATTAAGCGACACATCTTCTGAAACACCTCTGATTCAAAGTTTCTTCCTTGATCCGAATGTAATTCTAGGGGCACGCCAAATCGACATACTAGATTATCTACCAGAGCTTGAGCGACAGTGGCTGCCTCTTGGTTTGGTATGGCATAAGCTTCAGACCACTTACTAAAATGGCAACTAAGATGTATTTATTCCCATCATCTGTCACGAGTAATGGACCAGCTACGTCGATCTCTATTTGCTCTAAAGGAGCCCCGACGTTATATTGTTTCATTTGGCCCTTACTTCTTATCCATCGCCCCTTACTTGCCGCACAGACTTCACATTTGCGCCTGTTCACCCAGTAGAATCGTTCGCGTACTTTTATGAGAGTTTTGTTGATGTTAAAATGTCCGCCGTACATTCCATTATGCACTTCCTGGAGTACTTTTGGTATCCGACATCTGAGAATTGCCAATCTCAAAGTAATTTCCTTCCCATCTGGACTTTGCCAAGCTCTTTTCAACAGTCCATCCTCTACTCTAAGGGAATCACATTGCCCACAAAGCCTTCAGTCCCACTGCCTTGTCTGAAATGACTTTCCTGTAGGGTCGGGCTTCTCTTTCTTTCCATTTCAGAATAGGACCAGTTTCTTGATCTTTTAACTGCTCTTCTCTTAGTGATTCGTTTGTCCAATAATCCGGAACATCAATCTTAACGGTCTTCATTATTTGTACATTTCGCTGTTTTTCCTCACGGGGGCAAGGCTAGCAGTCTTTCTGACACGATCTTTTGGAAAGACCATGTGGCACATTCCCCAAAGGAAAACTCACGAGCTGGTAGCTTTCCTGCTGCTTCTCTATTACTGTAACATTTACCCTCTCAGGGATGCGTTGACGACAGTTACTCTGAATATGGCCCACTCTGTCACACTTATAACAGCGCATGCCTCCTCCACTCTGTCTCCCACTACTTTGCTGTTGGTTTTGTCTCGGCTGGAGATTCGAGTTTATCAGTAGTTGCATGGTCTTTTGTACTTCGGACATTAGATCTTGAATGTTGAGCTCATTACAGTTCCTCTTAATATGGTCCAGTTTGCCACACTTATAACAGCGGATTGTCTCGTTTGGGAATTCATCTTTGTCAGTAGTTGTGCGATCAACTTTTGTAACTCGGTTAATACGACTTGCATGGTTTTATCTGCTGGGGTCTCTTCCACAGCCATGGCTCGCACTCTCTGGTCTGATTGTGTGGTCCTCATAGGCAGCCTCAATTTCAAGTGCATGTACTAGGGCCTCATTACTTCGTTTGTGCCTGGCTAACTTAAGGATGCGCCTAACTTCCTGGTCTCTTACTTCATCATTTTTCTTAAGTCTTCTTTTTCTTCCTGGCGGTTTCTCTCTTGTTCTTCTTTTTCTTCTTGGCGTTTCTATCTTGTTCTTCTTTTTCTTCCTGTCGTATTTTCTCTTATTCTTCTTTTTATTTCTGTCAGCTTCTCTCTTGTTCTTCTCTTTCTTCTTGTCGTTTTTTTTCTTGGGCTTCCATAATTTGTCACTGTTCGTCTTTCTCTTCTTGTCGTATTCTCTCTTGTTCTTCATTTTCTTCTTGTCGCCTTCTTTCTTGTTCTCCTTTGTTTTCTTTTGGTATCCTTTCTTGATCCTTCATCCGTTCTAACAACGCTGCTAGCAAGTCGTATGTTTGTTTCTCCTCCATACTTCTTGTTATTGACATTAACTCACGACACGTAAATCAGTTCAAAATAAAGTTGCTATGGTATAATGTCCATAAAATGTATCTATCACGTCTATTTTAATAATGGAATGATCCAGAAAAATCTCGAAACAGCACTAGAAAGTCTTATTTAGAGTTTATATTACCTTTATGTTGACAAAATTCATTTATCTCCACTAATTGTGCAATGAAATGTTCGAGAACCTTCACGAAATATCACTAATAAGTCTTGTTTTGAGTCTATGACACGTTCCCGTTAACACAGTTTAAGTATCTTCTATGATTTCCAAATCGAAAGTTCTAGAATTGTCACTAAAAGTCACTTATAGTCTTGTTTCTAGGTCTATAACACGTTACTGTCGACACAATTCACGTATCACCTGTAGTTTCCAATTAAAATGTTCTAGAATTTTCCCAAAATCGCACTAGTATTCCTTTTTTTCAGTCTACAACACGTTATTATTAGAAACTTCTCGAAAATCCACTTTAAAGTCACTATTCAGTCCAGAAATAGTCCTCCAAACACTGTCCAGTAGTTTAATTCTCCTTGTTACCACCAATTTCTGAGAAGAACATTATAGAACCTTTTCGAATATTCCAGAAATTTCTCTTCCAATCCACTTCCGACAACAAATTGTTACGTGTTTGCTATCCACACAAACACCTATACTCGTAGATTCATTGATTGAAAGTCCAGGTAACACTTACTCATTACTTTATTTACTAATTAACAATTAAAAACAATAGATTAATTTTTGTCTCAACTATAATCACACTTGAACATTTATAAGTCTCTTTCTTATTTCTTCTTTACTCTTTCACGTTCAACTTAAGACTGACTCGCGCCCACAGTGCGTCTTATTTATACATCCATTCACACGGTTCAGACCATTCCAGAATATTCCCGGCCGTTCACGTACAATTCCAGTCTCATCTAACCAGTCTACACGGTCCAGTGGCGTAACAATATCTTAAACAATTCGTAAATTATCTTAAAAAATATGGCTAGGTCACTTTTAACTCTCTTATCTTAAAACGGTGGTATTTTGAATATGTCATAATATTGTATCCAGAATTAACCCTTGAGAGATTGACATGTAATGTTGGTACAGCTGGATACTTTTTCACATCAGCGATCGTATTTAATGGAATGTCTGGACTCTGAATCTCACGAAGACATATACAGCCTCTTGAATATACTAATTTGCATCAACGCATGTTACTAAAGAGAATTAAGGATAGTGTGATTAATTTTTGACAGATGGTTGCTTTCTGTTTTTTATTAACTATGTCTTCAGGACAAGAAGAAATAATAGTACATAATGCTAGATAGCAAAGAAAAATAATATATAGATTGCAACTTGATCTAAAGACTTTTTGTATATTTCTTGTTTTTATCATTTTCGTACAAATGATGTTTAAAACGGCCAAATAGCATAATATATGGTAAATCTTTCATATTCTTATAAAATCAAGGCAAAGTATTTAATATGTACCATTTCAACGTAATAAGAGAGCTGAGACATAAACCTTAAATATAGAACAGCCTTATATCCAATACTTACTTCAATTTGAACAACAGACGTTTGGTATTTTGAATTGGTCTGTTTCTTTTACGATTTTCAGTTAATTTCAAAAATTCTCTTCAGTGTGTTACACTGTAAATATGTATATCATTCTACAGAAAGTTACATCTGTATATTAATGTCAGTTATAACATTGGACTGACCACTATAATAAAACGAACAATTCCATAGATTTTTTTTTTTTTTTGTAATAAAAGATAACGGTGTACATCTTAACGAAAGATTCCGTAATGAAACTCCCAGGAACAGGATGTGATTCAAATAAAACTATTGTTTTATAATAATTGTTAGTATGAAGTTGATTACGATACGACGTGTACGACGTACTACCTATTAGTATGCTTGTTCAGTGCTTTGTAATGCATTATTATGCCTCAAAGCTAGTTGGTATTGTTCGTCTGAAGTCGGTAAACGCGACACACATAATCTTCAGGTTCTTATAACATCATCAGTTTTCACTTTCTCAAACTGGATATTAAATATACAAACGTAATCAAATTGTTTATTCGTTTCTGTATTTAGAATTTGCTTTAAAATATTGTAATGTGTGATAGAAAAATACGATAACACCAGTGGCGGTTCGTGGGTCAAGAGAAAGGGAGGTCAATTAGAAAAGTTTGCTGTATTACCTACTTTTTAAAGTGATTTAAATTCCCAGTTGACCTTCCGGTCTTTTTGAGATGCAAAAGGGTCAATTACTTTTTCATTAAAGTCTTTTATCTTCTTTATTAATACCCTTTCTATGGTAAGCATAGCTAAACAAGATAACCTTTCCTGTCCCATGGTATTTCCTAAAAATGTCTTTATTCTTTTTAAGATGGAAAAACAACGTTCAATTTCGACGGTAGTCATAGGGAGAGTACACAAGATTTTTAACAGTTTGACACTTTCAGAAAAAGTATTGCACAAATTATTGTTAATAAAAAGCTGTAACAAAGCAACTGCACCTTCACTATTGGAAACATCTTCTCGGCTATATAATACTTCTAATTCAGTTTTAAGTTTCAAATATTTATGACTGGATACTCTGTTTTAACTAATTTAAACATATCTTGAGGAAAGCTTTTTTTATAATCTTTAAATCTATCTGCGTGAAATAACTGAGACACTGCTAAATGATTACTGAATCCAACCTGTTTTTGATCTCAGATGTAATTATAGGTATCACAAACTTCTAATGAAATTCTCCTTTTTGATTCTTCCGTTTTATATCTCTGAGCAGACTGCATGGATGTCTCTTCCAAATAGTTTTCAAAATTTTATTTCTGATGTCTTCAATTTTACTATTAAAAACGCCAATACACTTATTTACTGTTATGACATCGATATTACATTTTTGTAATTGATTGAACAATATATCACAATGAGGCATAACTAAATGAAAAAAATTTAGCCAGTAAAGAAGATGTTCATTTTGTAAGTAGTTTTTTAAACCAATAGCTTGGTTTAGAGTGTTGTTTTCTGATTCATTATCAATGATTTTTTCTAAACAATCTAATAATTCTGTTCGAAAGGTATAAACAATCTCTATGCACTTTGTATTAAAATTCCATCGTATTGGAGCCGCTTTAGGTAATCTCACCTTAACAACATTATCTAACACGGCTGTTCTTTTTTGGCGATTTTCCAAAGAATGAAGAAACGATATGTAAATTAGCAAAAAAAATGTTTATGCTTTTATCCTGACTTGATGTTTTTTTGTAAAATTAAATTTAGTTGATGAGCGTAACAATGAATAAAATTTGCTGAAGGATAACTTTTTTTAATTTTGGCTTGTACACCTCCAAAAGCACCACTCATTACTGATGCTTCATCGTAACTTTGTGCTATCAATTTTTCAGGACTTTCTTTAATTTTCAGACACTCTAACTCTTTTAAAATTACATCTGTCAAATGCTGCGATGTTGTTCCTAGAGGCTGAATAAATTTCCAAAATCTCTCACATACAACACCGTCTAAAACGTATGTAAACACAAAAACTACTTGTACTGTATTGGAACTATCTGTGGTTTCATCCAGTTGAACTGCAATGATGTCAGATTGATTAACCCATAACCCAACTTATGTCCATCTTTCAGTTTTAATATATTTTGTACAACACTCATATTTAATAGTAAACACCAAAAACACTATTTTACTTAATTTCACGGCAAGTAGAGATTTACTAATAAAATGTTCACAAATAAAAACATTAAAAACAACGCAACAGAATTTACCGACCAACGCGTACCTAGTCATTAAGACTGCTCTACTCTGAACTTCGTGCGTTACCGTTTCAGTAAAATGCGTCAGGAACATTGTCCCTTCCAGTGTTTTCTGTCTTTTTTTGCTTTCTGACGATTCGCGCATAAGTCTGTTTCACTTTAATTCGTTGTAAATTCGGTCCGTAGCTAGCTTTGAGGACAAGTTGTGGATTGACCCAAGATTTTTAAATTCTATAAATGAATAATGTAATGAATATGAATGTAGAGGCTCGGTGCTCGGAGGTGATACGAAATCCTACGATCTAGATATTTGAATAGTATTGTGCATAGAATGAACTAGAAACTTTAATATATTTTTTAAGAATATTAAAAATATATATATTTTTAAACTTCAGAAAATGAATAGCTCTATTTTTTTATTTGTATGTGGGAGGTCATTGACCGAATGACCCTATAGAAGAACCGCCAGTGGAAATTTGATATTTGAATATCAAAGTGTTTTCAGAACGACAATTTATTTTATTTTATCTCTTATTGCGATAACACTATTTTATATAGTCATATGTGTCTCATTTCATCCAGGTTTTCTTATTACCATAATCTATATTTTCTTGAGTGTCTCAGAAAGTATTTAATTGTCTGAAAATTAAAAAAAAAATTCAAAAAATTAAAAACATTTTTAGAATCTCTAAGTAAGTTTTAATATATGTTCAAAAGTATCAGTGTAAGTTAGGTAAGATGAGGTCCATAAGAATAAATCTAATATTTCTTCACCTTCTTTGGGTATTATAAACCTATTGCATGTTGGAGAATGTCGATGTTTTTGAAATTTGGCCCTATAGCATCGAATATTTGAATAATTTTTTAAATCATGTAAACAATACGTTTCGATAGAACAAAGCAAGTTTAAACTCCAACTATCATTATGTTACCCCGAGCAAGAATATACCACAAGTGTCCTTTATACTTTTATGCCTCTGAATCGTCGTTTTTGGTTCACCTCCTCCTCGCTACCCTCTCGTCGCCAGCCGACGACGTCGACAACCCATTAGCACATTCGTCTGCTTGAGTCCTAACTTTTCGATAACAACCACTTTAAAAATTACGAACCATCAATTAAATTTGCTAGAAAAATAGACAATGATAATGAATTACACTTTCTGCATATTTTAATTAAAAAAAAAAAATAGACACATATGACAGAGCTTATAGAAAACAAATTTCCAGGTTAGGGGACTAATGCTTACACAAGTATTGATGAATTTGTCTCCTGGGCCTCGATTCTTGAATTGAGGAGTAGAATTATTAGGAGAATGAGAGAGACGGAAATATGAGTAAATAATAAATTAGACAGAGACAAAACACATCCCTTCTCTCGATAGATAACTGAAGAATAAGGTCCCTGGCGTCGCGCGTCGGTGAATAGTATTGGTAGCGAACATTGGTCGATATTCAACAAATGTTTAAAAAAAATCATATAACAGAAATGACAAATACCTTTCGTATTAAATGTTCATAGCTCTCCTTGATTCCTATTGAAAGTGTAGGAAAAACAGAAATGAGCCGGTAATTATTATTATCAGTTATCTTTTTAATATAAGTAAGATTACATATAACTAGTCATAGGGAAAACTTATGACATGCCAGAGATGGAGCTAACCCTCCCATTATATTTCGTATTGCGTGCGGCAGTATAGCAATACAATGAAACTATAATTCCTGACACTGACCTTCCACATTAATACTAGTTATAGTATACAGGGTGTACCAAAGTGAAAGATGAACCCAATTAGGTCTTATTACAACCGAGAATAGTTACCGGAAAAAATCACTTCGTTACACGTTATGCAGGCAATTTATAGAAAAATTTGTAGGGGGAAAATATGCGAGAACACCACTGCCTAATTGCACTAAGAAAAGACTATTTGCCGAATTAGTTGACAATATTATCGACAATGTTCGCTCCAAACTAGAGGGTAAATATATTTGGCTTAGCGTAGATGACAACCAACGGAGCGGTTCCGAAAATTGCCAACGAATTGGTGGGGGCCTTGGAGGAACTGCATTTCCGAGAGGATATTTGCTAACGTTAAAAGTGCTGGTATTTACGTCACGTCATAAGTTTTTTCTATATGTACATACTAAAGCCCGGATCCGAGAGGTACATGACGACATTTTCTCAGATATTGCACCGAACTTTTGTGCCATCAGATTCTAATTCTGGGAAATCGTGTATTCATCATTCTAGAATACTTCGAGAGGAAAGTGGACGCGACATTTTTAAAATGCTCCACGACAATATTCTCAATGTACCCCTCGGAACTGAGTTTTAATCTTTTGAAGAACGCAGCATATAGTGTGGATACCAAAACTAGGGATCTGTAGGTTTTTAAAAACCGGGTTTAAAAACTGTTTTTTAAAATATTTTGTAAAATTCGAAAACCGGTTTTTAAATTTAAGAAACCGGTTTTAGATACTAGAATTAACATGTAAAAATGAATTAATACTAAATTAAAAATATTAATAATTTGACATGTTATCACCTCGGGCACAAGCATTAGTAAAAGGTTAATTAATCTTTATGAGCAAATATTCGACATGAAAATATATGCTTAGATCTCGGCCGGAGATATCGATTCCCAGTGACGGCTTTTATATAGATATAATATTATATTGTAGACACCCATTGAAATATTTCCAAATAACAGAGAACCAGAAATTTATAGAACATGATAAAGTGAATTTTATTTCATTTTAAAATGTTAATACGTAAACTAGTTTTATCGAAAAACGCATGAAAAAAAAAAGTAATATTTTTACACTAGCCAAATTTGAGAGTGACGTCACACTATGTTTTTTCTTTATAACTCTTGAACGGCTGGAGACATCTAAATTCTGTGAAGACATTTGATTTGTTCGTTGTTAAGGACTACTTAGCTGTAGGAGTTTCAACTCCGTACCTAATGCGCTTCTGGTTTCTAAATTTTTGTTTATAGATAGAACGACCAATTTACCAAATACTGCTGAAACAGAATATTTCAATTCTACCTTATACAAAACACAAAGCGTTGATTATACTTGTTGACCTGGATATGACGAAAGCACCGTTTTAGTATCTTAAAAAAGTGTTTAAATGAGACGGTGTACATCAATTTAATATAATTTTAACATGTTAATGCGTAAACTAGTTTTATTAGAAAACGTACGGATTTATACGGTTTTAGTTTTTTTGAAAAATTCAAAAACCGGTTTAACCGATTTTAGAATACTAGAATTCAAAAACAGATTTTTTGAAAAGTCGGTTTTTGTATAAACCCTAACCAGAATACTACTTCCAGCATGGAGTGTTAACGGGGTTATTTTCAGGATAAATTTTTTTGTTATTGTTCACTATTTTTTTTAAAGAGGGAGGGAGGGAGGAAGGAAGGTAGATCCAGAAAAATTGCTGTCAATGGCTCCCATAAATTTTTTCTTTTACCTCTTTCTTTTATCTATCTGTTTATGACAAGCTGCATACTCTTCAGAGATCAGCAATGTTTTGTTTTATTCGAGACTGCAGTAATAAATAATTTGATTTTCATTTATTTCCCAGAATAGAGCTACTTGAACAGCTTCTACTTTGTCATATCCGCCATCCTCAGCTTTAGACGAAAATCTTATTGTTGATATTAACAAAATTTCCTGGTTTTTCTGTATACATTATTATTCATTGGTCAAATATGTATGTAAACAAATTGACCTTGACAATGTATATTTTTGTCGATAAATATTTAAAAATCGCAATTAATATATGCTTCCTAATTTCCATTAATCAGTTTAGTCATTTATACATAAACATAAATAGTAGGTATAAAAAACGTTTTACATTTCATACAACGTATTTCCAGGTCATTAATAAATCTTTAATAATGTGTATTTTTCCAACTTTATTTATAGTTAATAGCACACATAAAAACCAAATTAAGATATTTTTATATAAGCTGTCACAATCTATATGTATTAAGTATATTCATTGTCACATAGTTAAGAGAATCATAAACAAATGCATATTAATATCTGAATTACAGAAGACGATGTCTGGGGCACTAATAGATGTATCGTGGTCACCGACATGGGCGTAGACAATGTAGACAAGTAGATCTATTTTATTTACAATTGAAGTGTTGATTTTTTTTGTAAAATTTATATATTATTTATTGTCACTTTCTCTAATTCTAAATACCGACTATCGAGGACAAATCATATACTTCTATAAATAATTAAGTTGTTTATTCATTTGTTTTCACATGTTGCAATAACGTAAAAACATACATAATACAAACATTTCTTCCTTTCCACAAGTGTATGAAACTGATAAAATTTTAAAATTTTCCCCACAATGTAATAATAATAATTTATGAAAATCAGCGAATATTTGAGTAAAATCTAACAACGATGCTATGCTACCAATTTTTTACTAGCATTAATATTTATTTAGTTGGATCACATGTAATCGGACCAAAGTCAATGTAAATTAAATTAATAAAAGACACTGATCTGCACTGTCAATCCTTTACTTATTTAATTTCGTTGTGCAAGTTAGTTTTCGTAAGTTATTTATTAATTCGAAAGGAAATTATAGAATGACAAGATTTCCTGGTCTTCTAGTCTATTTCTTATTTATTTATTGTGGAATTCATTTCGTATCAAGTCACAATTATGAATGAAGGATCTATCGAATGATTGGATTTTATTCTTACACAGTGAGGGACAAGTGTATCCCTCACAGGCATACAAAAAAAGTGGGCTGTTCTTTTGACTAGACCAACTTATTTACGTATTTTGACGCGCTGAATTTGAATCCGGAGCCAGAGTTGCTCCATCACCCTCCAGTTTTTTTTAATTGTGGAAAACCACCTTTAAATTCGGAAAATTCCTCTGTAGGAGGCGCAGGCTGTTTTTTTGACTAGACCAACTTATCTTTATATATTTTAATGCGTTGAATTTGAGTCCTGAATCAGAATTGCTCCATCATCTTCCAGTTTTTTTTTTAAATTGTGGTTTTCCACATTTTCGCGCCTTGAGATTAGATCTTCACAGGTGGCTCTTCTAACTGAATCCGGTGGTAAGTTTTGAAATGCATTGCTCAACTCTGCATGCAATCTTCAATGGTTGTTAATGGACCATCATAAACTTTATTTTTAATATTTACCCAAATAAAATAAAGGTCCATTATTGGCGATCTATTGATCGTAAAATACATCTTGTAAAAAATTATTCACCAATTATGCGTTATGTGGAGGAAGACGGTTATTATATTGTTTTTGGGTATTGTTATTGTTTCATAGTTGTTTGTTTCTAAAGGTGTCGCACTGCTTGGGCAGTGAAGGCCCATCGTCATCTCCATATCAGAGCAGACTTTCGACTAATGCTGACTTGTCTTCTGTATTTTTTTTTATAAATCTATACATGAAATTAACAGAGAAATGTTTAAATTATATTTCCTTATGGATGAAATGCTGGGATTGGTTTTGAACAAACACTGCCCATACAGGTGGGTGATATCTCCAGAAAAAACTAAAACGGAAATATGCAAATTATTGTTCCTTAAATAAAAGTGATACATCAACGGTTTTAGACTATATTTGAATAATAATTAATATCGTATTATGGAAATAAAGATTAATGAGAAACTAGGACTAGGTTTTATTGCACGAATATTCCTTAAAATATTTTCAGTACAACTGTTTTTTTTTAACAATTATTATATTGAGCATATTATACTATTTAGTTAGACGTTGCCCTTCATACGCCACTGACAACCACTAATTTGACTAGATTGATGAGAGTACAGCTGTTCCCAATTGTTTTAAATTAAATGTGACCACTGAGGGGTCAAGTTAAGTTTTATTTCTTCTTTATTGGTGAAGTAGCTTATTACAGCTTTAAACTTAATGAATGAATCCAGTAATACTCAAAATGTTTGGAGTTGATAATGGAAGCGGGTAACATATTCCCCTGGTGTTGGACATAATTAGGTATTATTTTTGTTAATAAATGTAGTTAATGCTTTTATTAATGATTAATAAATTTAAAATGGAATTATTTTTGAACTTTTTTACAAATTGTTAACTCTATATTTCCATGTTTCTTTCAACATATAATTTTAGTGTTCACTGAGTTTACATTCAAAAATTGTATGTCTCCCACATAATATTTGCCATCATATTTCTCTCGTAAAGTTCAATGTTTTACACATGTTTTAACTTGTTAGTCAATTTTAAAAAACAACAAGCAAGAAATATATTTTAAGTTACAAGAGGAAAAACCTTAAATATACTTGAAATTTTACATTTACACTTTTCAACTATGGCAATTATTTAAATTCTAATCAACCACTTATAATATTTTTAATACCAAGGAATTTTTCACATTCTACCCCATCTAAGTTAACATGCCTCTATCTGATAATTGTTCTCCCTGCAATTTCACTGGTTGTTTTGATCGTATCATTTTTGAATTCCCAACAATGTAGAACATAGCAACAAACTAGACCAGAATATTATTAAAGATAATATGTACAGACACCGTGAAATCTCGATTCATTATTGGCTTAAATACCAAACAAAAAAATCGAAAAAATACTTGTCATCCACGAGGAACTCGAATTTACAGGTGGTGAAAATGAGAATTTTGAGGTTAAGAATTTTGATACACTTTTTTTTTATTTATGCCTGTTTAGAACCTTATAGATGATTTTGTTATTAAAATTTCTAATTTTCAAGAATATGAAGAAAATAGCATTTGATGATCACAATAGTAACTAATTATACACATTTCCATCTCCAAAGTTTTTAAATGTGTGATAAATATACGGATAAATTGCATATTTAACAAACGAACTTTAATAAAAAAAATGTCCGCTATTTTGAAACTCTATGTATCTACCTTGTCCTGAAATGGGTTGGAATCTCTGATGTGATTAAAATTTTAATCAACTCCAGATGATGCCAACTTGGTTGGGGAAACGCACTTTGAGAGCAGTATATGGTGTTTTGTGGAAAACTACGTCAGTGTTATATATACTTTTTCACCATACCATAAGCGGGGAATGAAGGAAATTAGTTCCTCTAAATCATAGTCAATTTTCAACTGCAGAAAGCAATTTGCTGAAGAAATTCACATTTTCGATATACTTTTATAAAACGAAGCTGTTGGGATATTTCGTCTTAGTCTCAAGAAGTAACTTCAAATCTACAAGGCATCTATTCAAACCTGATACCGATGCCTATTAAACTTTTGAAAAGAATTCTCTGACATTCCCTGTTCCGTCCTTTCTCCACAATAATCAATTAATTTCTGCAACGTCTAATTACCAATCACGGTACCACTTTATTTTTTTTTACTGTTCAAGTAACCATCTCTCTAGTCTACATATAATTTAAATTTTGTATGCCCACGCCCTCAAATAATCAATCCAGTATCGATTTATATTTAAAAATTGTAGAATAACTAATCGTTTGTTAAAAAAAGATCCACTGTATTAATTGTTCTATAAACGTCTTACCTGAAGAAATAAATGTAATAAACGAACATTATATATCTTTTTTAAGTGCAGGAATGACATTATTTTCTGTAGATAGTTTAAGCAATGTGAACCAATTTGCACTGCCTATATTTAAACCTTTTTGAAAAATTTGTGTATGTAGTATTATAATACTAGTTTTTCACATTCCTTGAAAATATGTATCCTCCAGGAAATAATAATAAGTATTTCCTGTATATTAGATACATACTGTGTGTGTCATGGAAATTGCAACACGCAGTTATATAAAATATGTTATATACTTAAACTAAACTTTAGCATTGAAAGGTGAGGTAACAAAATGATTACGACTTTACGGATTTAAAGCAAGAATAATGCATGGTCGAATTAAATGGTCTATTCAAAGATATGATTTTAGGGAAGCCTCATGAAAGTTTTGGGGTTGCCTTAAGCAAATTGACATAAATACCTCTTGCATTTAAATTATATTTATAATATTGTGAAAATATTTTATAACTATACATATATATTTACATACAGTGTTTCAATGATGTCACGACAAACCTCGAGAGGTGATTCCTATCGTCAAAAATAGCAAAAAAACATGCATTTTTTTTCTAAGCGTTCTACCATGCTCTGAAAGTATAATCTTAAACAGACTCTTTAAATAATTACTTACTGAGGTTGAAAGTATTTTTATACTACACTGCCCACCAATACACTTTTGCAAAAATTGTCTAAACAGTGGTTAATACATTCAGAACTATTAATTTGTAAGTCAAGTTTGTCAGTTTGTTGTTTGTATACAAAAATAGGAAACATCTTGAGTATTTCTTTCGTGCTTTCGCCTCTGCAAAATCATTTACAAGTTTTTTTATAATCAACTCTGATGCGGCTATTTATGTAATCTTTTACTAAAATTGAGGTTGAAATTATCTACATATATTTCAGTTATTGGCTTCATGATGATTTGATATTTGGCACTGAGTACTTACAAGAAGAAAGTATTATTGCTGGAGAGGATAATTTGTTTGCTCATATTCATGCACCAGTAGAATAAATTATGAATGTCCTCCACTTCGACAAAAACAATTTTAAGTGCTAATTGAATAATTGCATTGATAAAATATTTTCAAGTTTATTAAATTGGCAAGTAATTGATTTTTATGTATAATCTTTCCGGAACATTAAATCTTTATCGGCAATTTGAGTGACGTGATTATTCGCATTCAGGAAGCAATAGCTGAACTAAATGTTAGATACTTTGAACTGTTAAAATAGTTTTAGTAAAAGATTACTTATATCCCAAGTAGCATAAATTGATTTTTAAAAGCGCTAAAAATATCTACTTCGCCTTTTTATAAAGCTGTATAATTAAGAGTTTACAACCATATTTTAGTATTAAAGAAGTATCTATATACCCCAAATAGGCACAGTTTATACAAGCTCGGTAGGCTTCGTAAATAGTACATAAATGCATAAGTAGTAATTAATATAGCAACATCTCTGTTTCATTTTACCAGCTTTTATAAACCATATTTTAGAGCTATTAAGAATTTGCTGTATAAGGACTGCAAATAAGTTTTTATGCAGTAAAAGATTGCTTTAAATATGAGGTACGGTTTGCAATTATAAAACAACCGTACTATAGTGTAACTTTGTAGTTGTTGTATTGCAGAGATATAACTGAAATGAAAATAGTATATAAATGCTTAAAAGGCAAGAACCTTTTGTTGTAAAAGAAAATTACTGGGTAATGGTTTCCCATATATCTTTAAAAAAATACTTTTTACAATATTACGGTTGTGTTATAGTTGCCTGTTTTCATTTTATACACACATACACATTAGTGACAATATGTTTTCTGCTAGGATAGCGATATAAAAAGTTTTATGGCGAAGGGACTAATACACCAATATAACTACGTTATCAGATAGTAGTTGTAACGAGGGGTTTATGGAATTTTTTGTTAATTTTTTTTCTTAACTGTTTATCCGTAAAAAAATAATAAAGCTGAAAAATGTTTCACTCTGACGTCAATTTACCCGTGACGTCACGAAATGAAGCCGGCAACAATGCATTGTCCCGTTCCTAAATCTTCAGTTCTGTATTCAGTTGACAGTTGTCACTTCTTGTCAAGTACGGGTTATGGTAATTAGTAGTTTTTTTCGATTCTTTCCTGTTAAAATTGTGTGTCCTGTATTAATCGAGACATGGAAACAAAATCATGTTTTGTGCCTTGTTGTTCAAATACTTCGAAATATTCATTAAAGTTATTTTTGTCAGTTCCTAGAGAGGAAAATCGCCGAAGTCTATGGCTAAAACCAGTTAATATTGAGAAAATAACAAAAACAAGCAGACTGTTCTTCTGTGAGGACCATTTTGAAGTAAGTATCAACAAAATGTATATTTATTCAGTCTGGCTTTACACCTACGTACCTATATAAATATAAACAAAATAACAAAAATCACAATGCACTAAAATATTCATAATACATATGTCTGTATATTTGTTACTTAATAACAGGTATCATCAGTATAATACATAGGTACATACCTCTTCGTTTTTCCATGTTTTATTTCAGCACTAATATGAACACACCATCTCAAAGTCTACATGGAGTATATTGTCAGAACAGGCTTTGACGAATCCTTCTTTCATCGTAACAAAAAAAAAACTACGGCTTGAAACAGTTTTTACTCAAGAAATTGGTGAAACTAAGTATTAAAAATAATTGAGATTCTGTTCAGCAAATTTTGACAAATGAAATAGTTCAATGTCACAGAACATAACAGGAATATATCGCGGCATTATCGATTCTTGTAATCAATTAAAATTTAATCATTTGAAACCCAATTATTCGCCATATTTGCCATTTATTTTGGCATCAATAAAAAGTAAACTCATAAACATTTCAAACAGATTATGTTTATTATAGGATAATTGTAATTAAACGGCAATTTAATGCAGGTAAAATCACTGGGGATAATGACGTCACGACCACCAATTTATTTAATTTTCACCTAATCCAGGTATTAACAATTAGGGTAATAATTATTTTGGCATTATTTAGGCCTCACCGATCGGACCATATAATTAGAAGATAACAAAAATCCTAAGTGTATTAGTCCATTATAGGAAACTGAACAAAAATTTTTACCTACAAATTAGTAGATGCTGTCGTCCGTCGAAAACTAAACTTGTCATGTGAAGAAAACTTTTCTGTTGAAACATGCTATGTTACTTCGAAAAAAACAGATGGGCCTCCAAAATTTCTTAAATTTGATATTATTAAAAATTATTTAAAAAATATATGTATTTTTATTTTTTTATCAAGTTGCCATAAAATAATGCAGCCATGTAATCTGAACACTCCATAAGGGATTGTTGTAAATATTTAGCCAAATTTTCCTTTTCAAGTGATAAAAGGTTAATTACACCTCGAGATGATAACAATGGTCGCCCCGTTACATTTACTTTTAGAAAATATAATATGGCCCCTTGAAAGAATCCGAAGAAGGTCACCACAGAAGCAGTTATAAATTCTTAAAACAGCACTTTGGCTGTATATAAGTGCTACTTACTTTATAAGAGGTTTTCTCGAGGAAGCTCACTTATAAAACAGTTATAAACTAATAAAAGAGTACTCTGACATTTGGTTGTGTAGCATTTTAAGAAGATGTATAAGGTATTCTAAACCTTCATAGAGCAATTTTGTATTCAGTGACATATCAACAAAAACCTTGGACAGGTGATTTTGATTGTTAAAAATCCACATTTTATATAATAATTCAATTCATAATGACTTAATTTTGTTCTAGAGAGATATATGATATTGGAACTTTTTTTTAATTTCAACCCTATATTTGTCTTGAATTTGTAAATAACACATGTAGTCCTCTTATTATGCTTAAAACTTTATAAATAATATATTATGGTAACTTATAGAACTAATTGGTTATATTGAAGCAATCACTAAATAGCTTATAAAGCAATTGGTTGGAATAAGATTCCTGGTAAAACGATCTCATAGCATAAATATGAAGCTACTTTATTAAAGCATCTTGTACAGTTTTTTTTCTTCGTAAAAAGCTTAGTAAGATCTTTTATATAGATATAAACCAAGGTGGATTTATAACAGGTGTATATACATTATATAACATATATAGCTTAGCTATTTATCGATAGTGGCTATAATACATTGAGTTTTAAAGGCTTTTAAAGCAAAATTTTATAGCAATATAGTTATTTAAACCAAATGCCACCTATGTCAACCCTAATATAGATTATTTATACAGAATTTCTACGTGTAGTAAAAGAAGTATTCTATAAGTATTTATGCAACTGAAATTCTCTTTTCGAGTTTTGTAGCTGCGGTCTTCCACCTTTATAGAATTCTTTTACAGCTAAACTTATTCCTTCTCATAACGTCTTAAAAGATCACTTAGATCACGCCAAAGAACGAAAGCGATGAGCTACTTCACCACAGTATTAGTCTCCGCAATGAAATTAGGCACGTTGCAATTACGTATGGCATTATCCATATAGCTTTAAATTACTTCTTCGCTTTTCTCATTGGTTTCGTTCTTTGGCGTTTCTAAAATAAAAATGGTCTATTTAATTAAATTAATCTTACTGGCTTGAGAGTTTGATTCCTCGAGCATTTTTCTAAATGTTAATTTAACTTTCGTTCTGAAATTTCCACTTCGCTTTGTCTTTTTCTAATACTTGTTCATATTGTAAAGTAACACTTAACAACAAAGAGCATATGAAATCCTTACGGAGCTTTAGTCAAACTATCTAAGTGATCTTTTAAGAGGTTATGAGACGGGGTAAGTTAAGCTGTAAATACTTTACAGCTATGAAGGTGGAAGACCGCAACTACATAACTCCAAAAGAGAATTTCAGTTGTATAAATACTTTATAGAATATTTCCTCTACCACACGTAGAAAGCCTGTATAAATAATCTATATTAGGATTGACATATGTGGCATTTGGCTTAAATAACTATATTAGATGGAGACTATATTGCTATAAAATTTTGCCTTAAAAGCCTTTAAAACTCAATGTTATATAACCACTACCGAGAAATAGCTAATCTGTAAATGTTATATAAAAGTTAATACACCTGTAGTAAATCCACGTGATTTGTATCTGTATAAAAGATCTTACTAAGTATCTTAAGAAAAAAAACTGTATAAGACGCTTTAATAAAGTAGCTTTATATTTATGCTGTGAGATCGTTTTACCAGCGATCTTATTCCACACAATTGCTTTATAAGCAATTCAATGCTGAATAAATCCTCAATATAACCAAATAGTTCTATAAATTGCCATAATATATTACTTATAAAGTTTTAAGCGTAATAAGAGGACCACATATGTTACTTGGGACGTATAGAACAAAATGGTGTTTTTGAGAATATAATAAAATGAGAAAAAAATACAGTTCCTTTTTCATGATTAAATATTTTTCGACATTTTGGTATTCCTCACATTCGCTTTATTTTTTTTTTCTAGAATGTCTTTCGATGCTGGGGAGTGAATTATGTCTCACACCCTACAATTTATATATAATTTAATACCGCATATGAAAAGTTTATTAACTCCGTGGTAAATTTCAACAATAGTTATTTATGACACAGGGACGATACAGTTTTTCGTACGATTACGCAAAATTACCGGACGAAGTGAAAACGAGGTTGGCATCCGTGTATGAGTACGAAAAACATTTTTGTTCGTGTGTCATACACTATTTTGTATTCGATTTTAAGAAGGAAACAAATTTTTATTTAGTATATTTATTTTAATTCAAAAATCTTATCGTAATCGACCTCACGTCACTCTGACACAATGTAATAAGAATGACATGACAGTTTGTTTCATTTGTTTTTATTCGGTTATATTGAAAAGGAATATTTTTTGGGCGAAGAAATCTCCTTTTTGTAACAGGTATTATTTTTTGTTGTGGTTGCTGGTGACTACTTTTCCCGGCCGAAAAGTACTTTACGGACAGTAAACAAATATGAATAATATAACGAATGCCATAAACAAATGAAACAAACTGTCAAGATATATTTTTATTAAATTGTTCAAAGTGACGTGAAGTCGATTACGATCAGATTTTTCAGTTATGTCTGAATAAGAAAGAAAAATTTATTATTTTTTTCTTATAATCGAATATTAAATAGTGTATGACACACGGACGAAACTATTTTTCCTAGTCATACGGTTGCCGGACTCGGCTTAGCCTCGTTCGGCAATCTTCCGACCTTGTGTCATCTAAATAACTATTATGGTATTCACTATTTTGTTCATAATTGTTTATCGCCTGACAAGTACTTTTAGGCCGGGAATATTATAATAAAAAGGTGATCTTTTCATCTAAATATTCCAGCGAAAAAACGTCACTTTTCTATGCAATTGAATAAAAAATGTTTTTGGTTGTTTTCGAATTGTGAAAATAATTTTAATTTGGGAAATTTTAACACCAGTATATTGCGAACTATAGACGACACCCTACTATATGTGTGTGAAATTGATTTAGAATTCAATGTTTTTTGAATGATATCGAAAAGGGTATTACTGAAAAATCATAAATGACGTCGCGACACCTACCGTTGTCCATTGTAAAAACACATAGTTTTCAGCAACTTCTAGTATACTATATGGATAATTTTGATTTAAATTTTTTGGTTCAACCCTTGCTGTTTTCGAAATATTGGGCAGGACCACGCAATATTGATCCCCTGTACAAAAAAATATCCATTTTTTATAAAAATATGTTTACTATGTGTTGAAATTTCCATGGTTTACAGTAAATTATGCTTGGCAAAAATAAAATAGCAACGTGTTATATAATAGTATTACCGTCGTCGCGTCGTTTAAAGAAAATGATAGTGCAATAACAAAATTAGTTGCATTTATACTTTATAATATATGACTCATTAAAAGTGAAACTAGAATTACATTACTAATAATTAAAATAATATAATGTATGTATTGCATTTCTTGCTTTAAATGCATGTGCTTGTGCGTAACATTTAATATGATCGTAAGACAGTATCGGAGCAAGCAATGTTCTAGGGGGGGGTCAATTAAGACAAATCCATCAAGTTTTTGCATATTTTAAATTTGCAATTAAAAACAGTTTGTTATAATAAAGGAATAAAAAGTGGGTAAGCCTTTTTAGCAAATACAATTTAGTATATTATTATTGATATTATAACTAGAGTTCAGATATCGGTGAATCATTCCAGTGCCGCACAGTGGGCAAGAATTAATTTTTAGCAGGACAAAAAATAAATTTGTAAGAATTAATTTTGGGAAAAACTCCTTTATTAGTATCTACAGAAATGGCCAGTGCATAACGACATTAATATGAGAATTCCTAAAAAAAAATAATGTAGGAATAGTGAGCAAATAAAGAACACTAGTAATACGCGATCATTCTCAGTTTATCATTTGCTTTTGTATTGTATAGAAGTGGTGTTGTGTTCTCGATTGTTCCAAGGGTGTAAAATCTTTCTTGTAGGAACCTTTTTGTTAAAGGTATGCTACTTTTTTCCTTTTTATTTAACATTTTTTAATAGTTATCTTTGATATTATCTTATTCGAAATATTAACAAAACAAGAGTCGTTATTTTTAAATTACATGTTTACTTCGATTTATAAAAAATTGCAAGCATTTGCACACTATAATTTGAAGTATTTAAGGGAGCTTATTCTATAATTGTTAGTACCCAGTGTGCTCATTAAGGACATATGGATAACTTGGTTTTATTTAGGCTTTCTTTTGCCTTGAGTATTAGTATATTGTTCTATTTACAGAGATAATGTCTATTACCAGAAGAGAGTTATTTTAGTTTTTAAAAGTCAATTTGTTTATAAATATAGTTTGCTAGAGTAAATTCTGAATTTAACTGCATAATCCCGGTCACGAGATTGCCCTTGTCTTAAAAATTCAAATAACTCTCTTCTGGTAACAGACATTGTCTCTGTAAATAGAACAATATGCTAATACTCAAGGAAAAAGAAATCTCAAATAAAAACAAGTTATCTATATATCCTTAATGAGCACACTGGGTACTAACAGTTCTTGAATAAGCTCCCTTAATTACTTCAAGTTATAGTGTGCACATGCGTGCAATTTTTTATGAACCTAAATAAATATGTAATTTAAATATCTGATATGGCCAGCACGTAACTTTTTTATACCAGCATATATCATCCTGATCTAAAAAAATCATTCTATTTAATTCTTCACTTACCTCAGTTAAATTTTATAGCATACCTTGAAATGCTTCATTACAATTTTTAAATTAATTATCAGCGTCATTCGATACTGTCAATAATAATTCATGTCATATATTTTAATAATTTCTTCTTATTTACATTGACATTTTTGTAACTAAATTAGACCTTTTAAATGTCAAACTGTTAAATTTATCCTAACCCCATTTTATGAGGCCAAATGTGTAAAATATTTCAGTTTACATCACCTTTATTTAAGTACTTGAAAAATATATTTTATTGGCTTGATATTGTAGACATGATTTATAATCTTCCATCAAGAATATATATTTTTGTAAAGGCAAATACAAAAAAGTTTGGGTCCCGTGGACCTCCTTTCAGCTGGCCAATTTTGCTCATCACCGAATTTATCATTATCTCTAGAACGTGTACCAAATTTGAAAGCTTTATCTCAAAAACTGTGGTTGCTATCGGGATACTACAGACATGCGGACAGATTTTTTTTCCATAAAGTTATGTTTTTTCATTATAATTTGTCAAGATTCGTCCAGAAATGCAATAAATATTTTTAATTTTTGGTGGTACCACATTCACCAAATTTAATGTGTCACCTAAAATGTTGAAAATCTTAACTGCTAAATTTGAGAAGTCTCCCATTAGTATTTTTTGTTATCACGAATACGTGGATACACGCACGCACCGACAGACGTCATTCGGAAAATGGTCAGAATGGATCAGGAGGGTTCAAAACGTATGTATCAATCAAAATCTCGAGATCGAAAAAAAATCACGATTACTATAATTATATTAGGTATAAGAAAGTAAAAATAACGACACTTTTTTTTGTTAATATTTTGAATAATGTAATATCAAAAAAAAACTATTAAAAATTGTTAAAAAATAAAACGGGGAAAAAGTGCCATACCTTTAACAAACAGATTCCTACAGGAAAGATTTTACACCCTCAAAAACAGTCGAGAACACAACATCACTTCTGCACAATACAAAAGCAATTGATAGACTGAGAATGTACAATATAATTTGTCTACTGCCTATGATACACTATATTTTGCTAATGTGCATATTCTGAGGGTTTTTAACCAGCACAAAAACTTTCCACATTTAAAGCCAATAATAAACTTTTAGTTATTGTGTAAAATATACGGGATTATTCTGTGTGTGTGTACTGTCGAAGAGCGAATATCGTTTGTATCCCTAGACGACTACCTGCTTGTATGACCTATTTATTCAGTTTAAATCCTTGCTCTATGCAGTTAGCAATTTTTCAGTTCAAAAACACTCTAGTTGGCGATATATAGAAATTTTTTATTTATTCGATATTTTCTGTTTAGTGTATGGACGTAAGAAATGGTGAAGCAGTCCGCGCCTTCAGAAAGAGTGATGTTTTATGTGTTGTTATATACAGTGTGGGGTTAGACTGCCATATGTAAATCTAGTCCAAGAGTTAGTAATGTCCGTATTAATAAATACGACTTGAGTTGATCTTATTTATGCCAAGCAAGATTCAATTTCATTCAATAGACAATGCTCGAGTCAACTGCGTCTCAAGTCATGTTCAAGCTCAAGTCATCTTTGTAGACGTCTTGAGATCGTCAAAGTAGTTTGAGTACAACATCTGCCAAATGACATATATTATCCTGATCTAAAGAACCAAATTAACCAAATAGTTTATTTTAAAAAGGAAACATTTCGTAATAATATGGAGGAATTTGACGGTTGCTTTGATTTTCTCAACGTAGTTGAAGAACAACTCGAAAATAAATGAGTGGATCGTTTGCCAAAGCGATACATACACGACGTCCCTAGTCCATTTGAATTTCATTCCGGTACTGAATTCAAACAGCGATATCGGATTAGTAAAAAAACTGTATGAGATATTCTTTTGCCTTTGGTTTTGTAGGGATATGTAGGGCACAACAATAGAGGTATACCTATTAGGTAACTCCTATTAATCAATTATTTACAGCCTTGACGTTTTTTGGTACTAAAGAGTTTTCAGATAAGATATTGCAAGGCCAAATTATGTATAATACTTTTTTTCGTAATAGTTTGTAGCTGCAGACATACTTCACCAATCAAGGATCTATATCAACAATAATATAAAAGTGGCCATCAAGTTAGCAGAGAACTTAGGACAATATGTCCACTTTCCCCTTACTGAACATGAACAAAGGATAAATATAATGAATTTCTATGAAAGGCACCAATTTCCTTCTGTTGTCGGCTGTATTGATTGTACGTACACATATACCTATTCAAAATCCAGATGATGATAATTGTGAAATTTTCAGAAAACGAAAGGGATATTTTTCTGTTAAAGTCCAGTTGCGATATTTTTATTCATATCTCTAAAACAACTTTATAAGGATGTATTTTAGGTTCGTACTGGCCCTAAAATGGAAATAATGGATATTGTTGTTCTACATCCTGGGTCCACACATGATAGTGTGATATTCGATAGAAGTTCAGCTAGGTATCCATGTCGTCCTTATTTATTAACACCGTTAATAAATCCTACCAGTCAACTGGAGGAGAACTACAATAGAGCACATAAGAGCACTAGAAATATTGTTGAAAATTTGTTTGGAATGTGGAAGAGGAAATTTCTTTGTTTGAGTCGTTTACTACGTACCAAATTACAGAGGACAATTGCAATAATATGTGCGTATGCTGTATTACAGAACATCAGCATTGAACAAAATGAGGAACCAGACTTTGCTGAACCTATTCCGGAAGAGATAATATTAGACCCCAACATCAATTTGTACAATGTTGATTTGGAATTTCGAAGGCAATTCATTGTGCAGCATTTCTGAAGCCAGAGTAATTATCCAATACAGTTCAATACACAGTTCATTATATTATTTCCCAGTATCATACTGGGTATCCAAATATATTTTTTAGATAACCAAGAATTATTCATGTGGTAGTAAGCCTCCAAGAGAGAAAAATAAAAATTTAGATAATGCCACAAATAACGTTCAGACAGTATTTTTATACTTTTTATTTTATATTTTTACTATTTATTTAAATAAAGGTATAAACCGTTAAAAGAATAATTATTGTTTAACACTATAAAAATTTTTGTTATCCTGAACTGTAAATACTGTTTAATAATAATCCCCCCTTGTTGGTAAAAATGTTCATAACAGACTAGACCAGTAAAACGTTTACCGATATATTTTGATTTTTACCAATACGTCTATTATTTCAACAATCACCACCACTACCGTTGCATATAAAAACACAGCTTTCATTTAAAAGGCGCGAATTTGACAATTACCTTTATTTCATTAATAGAGAACACTACAATATATATATATATATATATATATATATATATATATATATATATATATATATATATATATATATATATATATATTTATATATATATTGAACAGAGTAATTTTTATCTGGTAAATAAACATTAATAATAAACAATAATAATACCTCACTGACATTAACATTAATAAGACTTGTTACCCGTTGTTATGAAAATACAGTTGCTTTCCAAAAATGCAACTAGATTTTCGCTTATACTAATAATCGTCATAAGAATTAACAAAATTTTTGTTTATTCTCTGTCCCTTGGATGAAAAGAGCTTCAGGATAACATAAAACATTGTACAATGTTCGACCATTACAGAGTTTAACATGTTCACATGGATGACTCGCTCCCGCTCGCTCAGTTAACTTCCATGCTCGCATGTTAAACCCTATTGTTAAATCTTATAATGTAATTATATTGGTCTTTAAAATAAAACAATATACACATTTTTACTAAATGAGAAAAAACACTGCCTACTATTTATAATTACTTATTTTCTATGTTTTAATTAACTATTTTTGTCTATATTATAGGATCAAATGCCGTTCAGCTTATAATCACTAAGCTTGGATTCATCCAGCTCTCTCCTCCCTAGCGCCAGCTAGCTCTTCTTTAGCAGCGAGCATTCCTGGAGCGTGCAGTTCCCTCTGTTGAACTCCTAGCGTTAAAAATTTTTAGTCTCCTTTTTGCAGGACTTTTAAATTCTATCACGTTAGCAATGATACTATTAGGATGTTCTTTGGCAATCTCTACTAAGTTCTCCCCATGTGAAGGCTCTGTAGCCTCATTTGTGTTGACTTCACCTCTGTCCTCACAATCTGACTCTAAAATTTTAGTTTATTTTTTAGTTTTTGTTTAAATAAGTCAATAATAATTGTGTAATTTATTTGTATAATATAACATAAATCAGTCTCGAGGCAAAACTATTTAAATATTTAAAAATATACATCGTATGCCTCTCTTATTTCCTGAATATATATTTTTTTTGAAGTACAGCTGTACAACTTTTAAATACAGCTGTAGAATCCCAAACAGATTTCATTTCAACGTCTGCGTATGATGCAGGATCGTCAACAAGCGAAAGCACAGGATCTTCCTCCTTACTACCAGATGGTAGTCCTCCCTGATGCTAACGTCTCGTATCTGATTTTGACCGTCTCTATTCTTTTTCTAGAAGTAAAATATAATTACCTATATGCATTGTTAATTATTAATAGGGCATGTATTAGCAACTATGACAATTTATTTTTGGTATGATTAAAGTACGATTAATCTTAAGATCATGGTTATAAAAAAATTGAACATATTTGCTTCTATTTTAAGTTGGCCTACAATTTTCTCAATTATTGTGAGGTACGCTTCGTGTTCTCCTCTGGCTTGACGTTATAATGCTTAGTCATTTCTTCCCAAGCAAGTTTCTTATTCTGAAACGTGGTGCCATCAGTTTTATTTATTTTCAATAACGGCAGTGGCGGCTGGTGAAATTTAGGCTATGTCATATCTCAGTATTGGAGCATGGGATATAAGCGATACTTAAAGGCGTAACTATCAGGACTAAATCAAGAAGTTTTGCAGAAAAAAAATTGCGCTTGAAATTTGCGAAAAAAAAGTTGGAAAAATTAGTGCCCCCCAGGTTATTTTTTAAACGATTTGTAAAATATTTATGAAACATTTTTTTTTCAGAATCAGGTGGAAAATATAAGTTCACATTTCAAATTTCATCGAAAAATATTGGTTTTCTATAAAGTTACACCGTTTTGAAGTTTGCAAAGTGAAAAATGAATCTAAAATAAAATTTCAAAACGGTGTAACTTTATAGAAAACCAATATTTTTCGATGAAATTTGAAATGTGAACTTATATTTTCCACCTGATTCTGAAAAAAAAATGTTTCGCAAATATATTATAAATCGTTTAAAAAATAACCTGGGGGGCACTAATTTTTCCCAACTTTTTTTCGCAAATTTCAAGCGCAATTTTTTTTCTGCAAAACTTCTTCATTTAGTCCTGATAGTTACGCCTTTAAGTATCGCTTGGGTCCCATGCTCCAATACTGAGATATAACATAGCCTAAATTTCACCAGCCGCCACTGAATAACGGTCCCTTTTTCTTTAACTAACATAGCCAAAATAATCTGCTCATATTCCATGTACACTTTCCTTTCCATTTTTTCTAAAAATTGTTATAATTGACAAACACCAATAACAATAATTACCAATATTAACTTACCTCTTAACAGGTTTTCTTGTCAAAATTTGTTTTTATTTGATGTTTCACCAAGACAAGAAATTCAACAAGTTTGAGGTTTGATGTCACACAGGAACAACTCAAATAATGTCTAAACTTCGGTATTTCCGCCACAGAATATTGTTGGTTATTCTGTGCTTCTGCTTTTGACACACCAGAGATAGCGATGCCATACAGAGATATGAACAATTCTTAATAAATCATTGCTTAAGTTACACTTGTACGAGTTTAACTGAAGTTTCGTCTATAAAAAAACAATCTGTTCTAAGCACGGATATGATGTTAAGTCTTCCTCATGAAAGTTCGACTTCGCGTTACGTTATGACATCCAAATTCCCTAAGTATTTCTGTCGTTTTCGCTAATAAATCAATTGAATAATTGCGCTCTTTTATATATTATTTTCAAATAATTTTTGTATGATTTTAAATTTTTTTAGGTGATTTGAAATTACCTCATCCCAACCTTTAATCTCATTAAAAGATTCTGCCAATGCAATATATAAAATTGTTAAATCAGGTAATTTCAATATATTTTGTTGATATTTGAATCTAAACATTACGGATCTAAAGGTATTTGTAACACTTGTTAGGTAACTGTTTCATCTAAGATAACAGTTAATATTTATTACTAAACACATCTTGTTGACCTAATCTATAATTTATTTCGTGATTATTGATTATAATCTGTCAAAAACTGGAGCATTGCGTTTGTCATAGCTCAATGGTAAATACACAGGTTTTTAAATTGTTTGTCAAAAATTTTTAATTAAACTAAGCAACGACCTGGCCAAAATTGTTTCCTATTTTTGGTTTTAGATTGTCCCACGATTCATGTTTACAAAATTACATTATATGATCAGCAAAATTGATAAGTGAATCATTGTTGTTTAATTTAAGTGAATTGTTTATATACATACTAAATAAAATAGGGCTTAAAACTGTACCATATACCATGTCCACGGACTATGTTCCTTTATTTTAAAATATTGCTTACCATGCTTCGGATCACTTTGTCATTAAATTGTAAGCATTTCCTCTTAAACCTGTATGCTTCACAACAGTGAATGAACGATCTAAAGTATCTAGAGTCTCCGCGGGACCTAGGAAAAGGGACAATGCTGCAATACTTTTTAACTTCAAATCTTTTGCAAATAAGATTCATAAAATTGAATTGACAGTTGTCAGACGGTTATCAAATCACTTGCCTAGGATGCTTAATTGGGTGTATCCTGCTGTTAGCAACCAAAAATGCCTTATCTCACTTTATAGGGCTAGACCACCAAATATTTTCCACTGAACAAATTTACCAAAGGCAGTTAACTTTCTAAAAGAGGTCAAGAACTTATTTCAATTATATTATTATTAGATGTGTTATTGGGTTTTCCTTTAGATATTCAGATTTCACAGTGTTAATTCCTGGATCTTCATTTGATTTAAGCGATTTTATTATCTCAAGCATTTCCTGTTTGTAGGTTCAAATCAACTGGATTTGGCAGTTAAGAATTCAGCAGAAGGTAAGATTGGAGTTATTCTATTGGCAAGATTTGATCCAAGCTCAGTGAGTTCATTAAAAAATAAAATAGGTACGTAATTTTGGTTTCAGCATCAGTAAATTTACTAGATAAATAAATACTGAACTTTTAGTTGAAAATCAATTGGTTAGATTTCCATAAACAAACACCGTATTTGAATATTCCCCATTTGAGAATGATCAATTTTAATCCGTTCTACCTAGATTGAGAAAATTAGCATAAAACATATACAGAAATACAATTTCTAGTTGTATAAATTCTATTTCAATAAATGCCTATTATTTGTTTATGTCCAGGGTTTATTAACTCCGTTACCCACCTTCAAACGCGCCTGTGTCACATTTTATTTCTTCTGCATAATGCTGATAGTCGTTGCATATCAATCGTCTTTTATGAGCTTTACTCTATGTGCAAGCATTTCATAAAAGGTGTGTATAAAATTAAATTGTACGTACATTATTTTTTACATAATTCATAATATGCAACTTGGAAAACAGTTGCTCACCTTCGAAAAACAAAAAGAAACTAATAAAGGCATATATAAACGTTGATAATTATTTCAAATTGAATTCACTTTTAGAAATTTTATTAAGGTTAGATTATATCTAATTTAATCAAGCTATCTGTTACCTCCTTTAAAATTATAGTCTCAGCGATCAAAAATAATCAGTTATAATAATAACAAAAGGAAGGGATTTCGCAGAATGTGAGGAAGTATGCACTTATTATTGTATTTCTTATAAACGGTCAAAAAAATCAAATATGGTATGATATTTAAAATGGTTTAGGACTTTACTAAGGCTTTAACGACCATAAAAATAATAATTTTTAGTTGCTAATTTTTGTTGAAATAAAATTTGTGGTACTTCGTCATAGTAGCACTACCCTATGACGGATATCGTAACTAAAAAAATGTAATCGTTATGGGCAGTTAAATTTATATTCTTTTTATTAATGTAACCAACCTTGTAACATAACAGTGTAGACTACAAAAAATGCCATTAAACCCTTAACAATGATTTTTGGCACTTACGACCTCCTGTCACAGCAAAGCAGTATTGCAAATTCCAAAAACCCTATTAAAATCATCCCATGTTCGGTTTCTTAAATATTTATAATTAACCAAAAATAAATACCTGGGTCTCATTTACACTGCAAAATCCCAACCTTAAAATATAAATAGTGTTTAGCTGATTAATTATTTTCAATAAATCAACGAACAAATACGATTAACGGGAAGTATAGGTTAGTTTTTAAATTGGTTAGAATAGTACAGAATATTGTCTATAACAATAATTATAAAACAATATAAATAAATAACGAAAAGCAAATAATTATTCAAAATTGCTACCAACTTCAATATAAGACTAAAAAATTCTCAAAAGAATAGTATTCTATATACTTGGTCTTCTACAAAGCTCCACAGAAAAAAATGTTTTTGTTTTCTCCCAATGCATTTTTCTGAAGATCCATTAGTTAAATATTCATGTGAGGTGTGCATGTGTTCCATTGTAGCAACCACAATCAGAGAATCAGACATAGATTTTCTAATAAATCTTCTAATTTATTTTATAAAAATTGGAATTTTCTATTAAGTCGTCCTGCAAAGAAATAAGGTCCTATTACACAATTTCTTACAATGTTACCCGAAACATTCAGAGACCACCTGGTTTAACTAGGTGTCCTTACGGAAAACGTGTTTTTAGTTGCGTAATAACGAAAATTGTGACAATAGGGAACTTGCCTATAATTTTAAAAATAAAAATAATACTAAAAAACATAGCGTAACGTTGTAATAAAACATGTACTTCACAAAAAAATAAGATTTCTAATTCCACGCGATCAGTATGAAGGATCTAAACAGCGATAAAATTGAAGTGGCCCGAAACAAGCTACTATTGACTGTGACGTCACACCATACAATATTCGGTAGTCGTCGCGCCGGGAAGCAACACAATCAGATGTTTACCAATTCCAATTCCAATTTAAAATCTTTATTCACAATTAAGTAGATTATTTACAACTTGTATGGAGTACAGAGTAAGATTTATATTAATATATACATATATACAGAAAAAAAGAAAACAAAATCAATTCATTCATAAAATACTTAAAAATAATAATACAAACAAATTAACAAAGTATGACATTCTATATAAACATATGTACAATATGGTGTTATTAGACTGTGGTTGATTTGTTAGTGACTGTTCTGATATAAATATATAATTGTGTTTTATAGTACCGCTTATTGTAGTTCTACAGATTTTTAAAATGACATCAAGGTTTTTCAAAGGGCCAATCTGATCATTTGCCTAAAGTGGATATGTTTATGGTGGCATCTTTTATACAAAATAGTGAAAGTTTTTACCTTGGAGAGGTCCGCGGGGTCAAGGCAGAGAAGTATGTATTTTTTTAGCTTTTAGTAATAATTTATAAACATAAAATAGTTATGACTTGATCACGGAATAAAAAGAAATAACTACAAAATGCTTAGTCGCAACTAAGCATTTTTAGCAGACTTAGTCTTATGTTTGAAAGAATTTAGGGTAATTCTTTACAACAGCCACTTCTATATTTTTCGTGTTTTTTTTGTATACACGCGTAAAGTGTCTCTATAGAAGACATTTGCTGCAAAGGAAATGTTGCGCAAATGTATAATTACCTATCGTAGGTATTTTCGTACTATGTTTTGGGGCAAGGGAAATAAGTGATTGTGTCGTGTTATCATTCATATAATAGATAAATGTAAGATTTGAATAAAATAAATTAAAGGGCAAGGGAAAGGTATTTGCAATATACTATATATACTAGAGGTAAACATGTTACTCTTCGCAGACAGTAGTGTTATTGAACTTTTATATAATTGTTGCACATTCTCTAGGATACTCTTCGCAGTTTTTTGAACAGAATCTTGTGTTTGTCTTATAAACTTCATTCTTACAATACCTAATGTATTGACTACATATTTAATTTTCTCTCCCGATGGTGCCGACTGTATTGGCGAAACGCGTGGCAGTATATTTTATAGTATAAACTAAGATTCATTCTTACAATACCTAATATATTGATCACATATTTAATTTTCAATTTTTTTTCATCTCCCGATGATGCCGACTGCGTAGGCGAAATTTGTGGTAGTATATTTTACAGCATTTTGGTGTCTATAGAAAATTACTTCAATTTTAGTAGCAACCCTCTGTAGATTCATATTTTTAAATAAAATGTCCTATAACTTTTTTATTTACTATTTGATTTTTTTCAAAAACAATGGATTTCTTCCTCTAGCTAACACTAACTTATAGCCCAAATTTCAATTCGATCGGACTTTTCTTTCTTTAGTTATCGTGCTTACAAGAAACGTGACGGACGGAGAGATGAACAGACGGACATTTTGAAAGTTGTTCAGAATTCGATGACGAATGAAATGATTTTTTTCTCTGCGAGCGATATTAACGATTTTAGAAATGTCCCGATCAAATGCAATATACCCTTCGTAATCGTATTTGCGAAAAGTATAATAATAAATATCTGTTTACTTTCGCACCAGGAAATTACATTTACTTAGTATCACTAAATTACATTCTATCTACTAATCTTATTTTCTAACATTGTATACACATTCTTTCTTTAATCCTACCCTAATTAAAATTCAATAATTCGGAATTCGGAATATTTTATTGCCCGCCTGCGAAAAACCAGTAGATAGACATATAGTATTTAATAATGTACTTACATTAAAATGATCTTCACACACATGTAGAGACCTACTGCTCTGTGAAATGTCTTTTTCATTTCTTCTACACGCTTTTAGCCATTTTGATCGACGATTCTTATCTTCTGGCAATATTATAAATATTTTATCTGGCACTTTTACTGTAGTATTCTTACACAACGGTACAATGCAATATTTAAAATAAGGAGTTTTCGTTTCCATTTTAAGTATACACTTAAAATTTATCTGAAATCAAGCGGTCGAGTGCTGGGATCTCCGTCGTCGCTTGTAAATTGTATGGTGTGATGTCACGACTACTCCCGCGCTTTTGAACCTGTTTGAAATGGTTCGCTCGCGTGCGAAACTTTAATAATTTATAACAAATTTATTATTGGGAATTAAGGCGTCATATTTTGCATATCTTATTTTTTAGTATTGTAGAACATTTTTATGAAGTAAAAAAAAAATGTGCAAGTTCCCTATTTTCATTTTATGAAAAGTTGCCTTATCTACGGAAAGCCAAAACCTAAGATATTATCGTATTTTACCTTGGCCTCACTCACAAAAAGCTAATTGTTTTCAAGATCATTAACACTGACATAGTTTTCCACGAAACGCCAAAACACCATATACTGCACTCGATGCGTATTTCGTCAACCAAGTCTGCATCATCTGGACTTGATTAACACTGCTTAAATAAAAAACAGTATCACTCAATTCGTGCAAAAGTTACACATGTTAATGGAGTATCTTATTTTTCTTTATACTGTCGTTCTAATTATGTTGGCAACATCTTTTCCTAATGAATTTTTGGAGAGTCGGTTTTCCTTTTAGTAGTGCAGTCACCATAATTTATAATCCTTGATTATGCTTATATTTCATCAATTTAATTGCAAAGGTCTATTGCTTGCTGGGTTTATAAAATAAACGATGCGGCTTGCTTTTAATATATTTTTTTAAATTCAATATCTCAAGTTAAAAATAAAAATCACTGTATAGGAAGGACCATTTGACCACCATCTAAGCGATTTGAAATATGACAGAAAATTGCGATTTCTTTATTTGAATTATGTACATACAAAATTAAATTAACGGTTGTTTTGTATAACAAAATGCATTTTACATAATTTGGCATTTCACAATATAGAACTATAAGATTTCACTTAGTACACTGCATAAATGTACTGCATAAATGTAGACACATAATTAATTTTCTAATTTGTAAAGACATTTCTTATTGATGATGCATTTAGCGATAAAGATTTTCAACAGCCTTAGGAATAACAAATTTTAGATTGAGACCTTTTTTACTAAAAGAATATATCACTTTCTCTTGCCCAAAAATAATGAGAATACAAAAATTGAAAAATTAAGTTAAGTGTCTTTGCATATTTCTGTCAAATTGCATTCTATAAAAGAAATAATTTTTTAAATCTAAGTAAAAATCGATTCAGTATATTAATATTATACTGTTTTTAAGTAGGTACTTTAGATTAAATTCTTTTACATTTGAAAGGATTATGTTCAGTTATGGGAATATAGAATCACATATGATTGCTATATTGTAAAAAACATGAGAATAGTTATTCTTATTCAACGGTGATTTTAAGAAGATATATGAAAAAATATATCTATGTACTGTTGAGGAAACCTATATTGTGAGGGGACGTGCGGGGCAAAACGTGACATGTGAGCGGGAAATGTATAACACATGACATCTTCCGTCTTCTACACCGCTTACATTAAAGCGAGAACGATGATTTTTGTGTTTGTTGGCACGCGACCAAGACGGAGTTTAGCTTACATGCTGTGATACTTCAGGGCCGCACTTAATTTTGTTACCGAATCATCCTGGCAGTGCTGATATATTTGTATGTAGGTATAATATTATAAGATAAATAATAATAATTATTATTTAATATCTGTTTATTTGCTGGCGTGTTTTTGAAAATATTTTAAGAAGGTTACCGCCTTAAAGTGAGTTGTGTAATAGTGTAATATGAGGAATAATTATTTTACATATGTTAATTTGCTGTTGTGTTTTTGAAAATAATTTTAAAAAGTTTTCGTGTTGCAGTGAGTTGTGTAATAGTTAAGCCTGGCCAAGCGATGGTAGATTCAGGGTCGGGCGCAATACCAATGCCATCGCATGCTTGTTTACGATGACGATGACACGACACACTTCAGTTGTTATCTGTCGGTAGATGCATAGAGTACTAATAAATAATAAATAATGTTGAGCGTAAAGAATAGAAAACAACCATACGCTGATAAAGTGAATAAATTTATCGGTGAATTTCCGGATTTATTCTATGATGGATGTAAAATAATTTGTAAAGTTTGTGATCAAGACTTAATGTGCTGGATTATATACGGCTGCAAAATTTATGTCAATAGTAAACGGCATAAAAATTAAAAAATGGCGTGTCTTCTTTGGAACCTCAGTTTATGTTTGATTTACTGTTAATGCTGATTGCCTGTGATGTTCCCCTGCGCATATTGGATAAACCAGCATTTCGGGAATTCTGGAATAAATACAATCTCCAGGTGAATTTACCAAGTCGTTCATCGTTACGTAGATATGTACCAAGTGTTCGTGAAAAATTACACGGCTGTGGTTATGTGTTGACGAGACGACAGATTGTAAAAAAAAATCTATTTTAAATGTTATAGTACGTGTACTCGACCCTGTTAAACCAACATTTCCACTTTTACTAGCTAGCAAAAGACTAACTGTGTGTACTGACGAAACAATTACGCGGGTGGTGTTGGAGACTTTCGAAAAATTTGAACTGTCAACAAGTCAAGTGTGTATGTTTGTGACAGACCGTGCTGCGACAATGCGTTTGGTGGGCCGTTTTCTTCAAAGAGACGATTGTAGGTTTATACATGTTACGTGTAAAGTGCATGCGTTCCATCTTGTAGTAGAAACGATTCGAAAATGTTTTCCAGAGGTAGATGCATTAATAGCAAATACAAAAAAAGTATTTCTCAAATCTCCTAAACGGCTTCGAGTATTTCACACACTGTGTCCTGGTATTCCGGAACCACCAGAGCCGATTTTTACACGTGGTTGAAGGCAGCTTTTTATTATGCTGAATATTTTCAACAAATAAAAGCTGTGAAACTACAGTTCAACCCTAATGAGGCTGCAGCTATTAAGGAAAGCCAGACAAGCTTTCAAGATGTTTCCCTAGAAACAGATTTAAAAACTATTTATAACAATTATAGAGGACTACACGACTCAATAGAAAAATTGCAAAATACTTCGTTGTCGTTAGTGGAATCGCTGCAAATAGTGGACGACGTAAATACACAGCTACAGACTACAAATGACGCAAAAAAACAAGCCCGTTATTGAAAAATTTGAGATATTACGGAAAGATCCTGATTTTACCAAATTAAGACAAATTTGTGATGGTGCATCTACAGCTGCGTTAAATGAGTTCACAGAGTGTTTTACTTATGCCTGTATTACTTCCGTAGATGTCGAACGGTCTTTTTCAAAATACAAACATATTTTTTCACCACTGCGAACATGGCTTACTGAGACAACTGTAGAAACATATCTGATGCTACACAGTTATTATAGAAGTGCTCCAGTTTGTGATAACGACAACCAAGCTACTTCATAAATCTGCTTAAGAAGGTGAGTTTTGTACATATTTTTATAAAGTGTACCAGTATTAATAAAATTTATTCCCATTTATTTTATTTATTTATTTATTTATTATTAGTTATCACTTAGTGAACGTCATTTAACAGTTTAATAATAATGTGCAGCACTAAGCTTACAAAATATAAGGAAATACATAAAAAAAGAATTTAAAGCGAACGAAATAGTACAAAAACATACATCACAATATATAAAATATTTTTGTTTTCATTATTGCACTTATTCAAATACTATGATATGATGCATACCCAGTACGTCTCTGTAGGATTAATGACCTTGGCCAGGCTTAGTAATAGTGTAATATAAGTAATAATTATTTTATATATGTTTATTTACCGGTGTGTTTTGGAAAATAATTTAAGAAGTTATTTGATGTAAAAAATGTTTCGACCGTGGTAGGCCTCTACGTCTGCATCTTAATGTGTTTGTGAAAATGAAAGTGATAGTGATTACAGTGATAGAGAAAATCAAAGGTCATTAGTGTTTTCAGTAAGAAAAAAATCGGTTACATTTGAACGAGCAAGCGAAACAAATTTTCCTTAATGTTTACAATAATCTTTTGAGTTGCAAATTTTTTTAATGGAACATGATCTCTATTATGAGGAAAATTATAATAAAGCACAACTGTTGGAAGTCCTGCAAACGAAAAGTTATGAGTAGAAGATATAATAGACAATGTAGCGGAGAGATATGGCCACAAAATGTTGAGATTACGGCCATATTTCTGTATTTTCAACCTGATTGAATTAATTTGGTGTCAGAAAAGGAAATATTTTTCCGAAATTCAATAAAAAAGTCGTAGAGTTAATTCAAAATGAAGTGTTGAAAATTAACAAGCGAGACTGGGGAAAATGAATTAAGAAAGTAATTACAGTAAGGATAATTATTTAAAAAGTGCCAAATTTCATATAAATAGTGGAAATAAATTTATTGTAAATTTGAACGAGGATAGTAGTTCATCTGAAAATGAAGAAGAAGGTGAGAATGGTGAGGATTTAGAGGAAGAAGCAATGTGAGGTGAGATAAAGCGAAGTGATGTGAAGTGAAGAAGTGAATCAACTGCGTTATTTAATTCCGTTTTTATGCTTTCGTAGTTCAGTTCTTGAGAAACATTCTTTTTCAGGATGTTATTATTTATTAATGTTATTATTTTTTTTTTCCATTTTGACAAAAATATATCTTTCTGTTTTTATTGTATCTTCACTATTATATTTTTAGTTGTTTTATTGAGAAAAATATTTGTTTCTGTTACTATTTTGAGACTATAATTTTTGTTTTTATTTTGTTTTTTAAAAGTTTCTTGTTACTTTTTAAATAATCTCTTTATTCTGTACTAATATTCCATACCAATCCTTTCCTGACAAGAAATGTTAATACCTCCACGCGGTTCTTGCTGGGTGGTAACAATTTATATTGAGCGAACTTGAATACTGTAACTGCTATATGTAGTCAATACATTAAATTCAATACTTTTATTTCAAGTTAATACTTTTTATACAATTGTTAAATTGTTGCTATCTAAACTGAGCAGTTATATTAAACAAGTAAACAAACGAACAATACAATTAAATCCGGCTCTGCATCGTATCTCGGACGTTCCGTCACAATATAGGTTTCCTCGACTTTAATCTGATCTTAAGGCGGCGTTAGCACGCTTTCGTCACCAGGTTGCCAACATAAAGCTTTAAATCGATGTTAACATTTTTTTTATTGATGAGAATAAAAAATGAAATCAATAATTCGTTTTAAATACCATATGGATTTCGTATATAAAATTACAGGCAATACAGATGCGTATTTTTTTTTTTATTAATAAGAAATACGAATATTTTATTTGGTATCATTTTATGAAACCAAATAATCGTATTAATAAAAAAAATACCTATCAGTATATAATATAAAATTAATATTATATCTATATAATATATATTTAGGATGAATTAGGCAAATTAAATAAGTTTTTAAATATGTATCACGGCAGCTGTTGCTTTAATGGGTTAATTATGGCTTACATAAATCATATTTAGTACATAATACAAATAATAGGTTCAAGTGAAGCAGCAAAGTAATAATCACCTCACCCCAGTTTGCTATTATTGGTAAATTACTACATATTTTAAATCGATTTGCCATTGAATGCTTAAATAATAAATAGTAATCGAATTCAGGTTTATTAAAAGTAAGTTTTGCAGTCAGGAAACAAAACAGGAAACATGCGATACGCTTGTATGTACGCTAGCCGGAAAGGGGATTTATCGTAATCGGCGCCCTCCCACAGCAAATGATTTTAGTTAACAGTGCATAACACATTTTCCATAGTGCTATTAAACTCATATTGTATATTTAGAAACTATTATTTAACTAACTGAGTTAGTGAATTGTGAATTAAGGAGTAAAGCTTTACAGAAAAATTACAGTAGAGGAAATACACCATAAGGCTGTGGTAAAATTTTACATTTCGCTGGGTTAGTTTTTATATTAACCTATTAATTCTTTTCATCATATTTGACTTATTTAACAGGTACTTATCCTGTCAATTATCCAAATTTCAAGGGAAGGTATATATGACAAATATAAACATTATTAAGTGGATAAAGATCCTGTCGCATTTTTTTAAATCAAAATTTTTGGTTGGATACAGGTTAAGCGTTACAAGTTAAGAGATTTTTTCTAGGTAGACTTTATGGCCGAAAGTTATCAGTTGATAAAGTACTACTGAATTGCTGAGATCGATAAACTTTGAAAAGTAATTGAAGTACAAAGCACAAAATATGTTATTAGTCAAAAACCACTGTTTAAAAAGTTTTCCTTCAATTGCAAAGCTTTTGAAAATGTGCTTGGTTCAGATACAAGTGAAAAGCACTTCAACAGATGGTAATGGTAATGGTAATGGTGGGGGAGGCTGACGCCTGGCAAGTAGGCCACAGACGGGCCCTTTTTACCAACCCCCAGCTGTCCCCTCAGCCATGTGCTTCTCTTGCTCCCTCATCGAATCTTTCCGACCTTCTGATGGAGGTCAGGATGTCACTCATTGCGAGGGAACTCATCTCCTCCCTTAGAAGCGCCTCAGAACCGAAGATACTGTGTCTCAGGCGCCCAAACGCTTCACATTGTCCCAGGAAATGGTAAGATGTCTCTTCATCACTCCTGCATCTTGGACATGTAGGGTCTTCCTCAATACCTATCAATGATAGATGCCTCTTAAGTCTGCAGTGGCCTGTCAGAAGAGATTCAGGGTCTTACGACTCCGTCCCAGCAACCAGGCCGATCTCGATTTGTTCGGCCCCGTCACAAAATCTCGGGTTTGCCTGCAGGCCCTGTTGGTCCTCCAGTGCGTCCTCAGTGTCTCGTGGGCCCACTCATTGAGGGCCGTTGTGACCTGCCTTCTTGAAATACCTAACATAGGCTCAGGCCCGTGACAGGGTTCCTCGGCTCCGAGTCTAGCCAATTCATCGGCCTTCTCGTTGCCTGGAACTCCCATATGTCCCGGGACCCATACCAGTCTCACTTGTTTACGCCTGGCCAGCTCTTCTAGGGCATCCCCACACTCCTGGACGAGAGCTGATCTCGTCCTGGGGGAGCACACCGCCTTTAGAGCAGTCTGGCTGTCGGAGCAGATGTATATTATCTGTTCCGCCCCATTCCTAACCTCAGCCCTACCTGCCACCGCTAGGATGGCGTAAACCTCTGCCTGGAAGACCGTGATAGGTTTACCTCAAGCTTTCCTGAAGCAAAAAACTGCTTACAAGTACAGCTTCTCTTACCAATTAACGGTTTTATGCTCTTTCAGCTGAATATATTATACAAATATTCATGAAATGATTGAAGCTGAAAGTTGAAATCACAATATACATATGTAAAAAACCAGAATGTTTTAAATACTTATATCTTTTTCACTTTTCAACCGTTTTTAGTGATAGGCGAAACTATAAGGTTTTTGATCATGACAACAAACTGTATATTTTGTTACTTTCAAAATGGCGGATGATACTGAAGGTATGTATGTATTCAGCTAAATTTGCTATTACTTCTTGAGTAAAAATAAATGAATTTTCCTCTAAATTTTCCCAATTTTTTGGAACAGGTTTCCATTGTAACTAAATCCTTATATGGTGCAAATAAAATGTACAAGTATTATGCACAATTAAAATGTATGAAACTGTATATTGTTTTGCCAAGTCCATGTTCCACAGAGTTGTGCAAAATTTGCCAAAACGGTTGTTCTTTGTACAGCGATGTGGAGAAGTAAGACAGCGTGTAAAAAAAATATATTTTTTTAAATTTGCAGTTGTAGTTAAGCAAATAGAATTACTGTTTCTCTGCTTTTGCGATATTTTTGGTCAAACAGAGAGGCAATTGTTTTGACCAGTTAAAGTCATGAGTCTACTAAGCCTCTAAAGTTATTTTTATTGGAGTAATTATTTTTTTTAATTATACGTTTATATATTTTCAGCAGTAAATCTCTACATGGTCACTCTGAAATATTTTGTATGAATATGGAATACTTAAAATGAAGACCCTCATAAATATTTCTATTGATAACAAATATGAAGGCAAATCAATCACATTTACCAATTAGTGTCTTTATAATAGTGGTTAGTAGATACAGTAATCTAAATAATATAGGGGTTATCACAATCATTGATTTTTACAATTTTCTGCGAGGGAAAATCTACTAACCGTCATTAAAAATTGAATAACCATAGTAAACAACTTCAATTAGACTAATTAATTTGTTAATTAGTCAAGATGACTTCTTAAAAAAGCTCCCATAATAGTTACAAAAGAAGTATTAATATACTGGATGTCATGTTTCAAAAGAAGAATTATTATAATGAAAGTTACCCACTTCTTTTTGTTTACGAGTTAGTTTAAAGAAATAATATTATACATGTACACAAATCAGAAAATATTATTTGACTTTAAAAAAAATGTATCCGGATTCATTGGAATTGCTAGGAAGTTTCAAATTTTATTCATAACACATACGTTTTTAAAGTTTATCGTCCTTAATACCTTTAATAATTAAATGTAATTAAGGGATTAATATTCTTTAAAAAAATCTGACATTTTATTTACTTCGTATTTATGTATTTCCAGATTGAGTAGTTGTTTTAATAGTTTCTACGATAAAATGTATTTGAAGTGTTGTGTTATGCTTTTACAGCGCATTCAGATAAAAATGACAGTATAAACTATAAGAAACTATAGGTAGTTACTTTTGTTATCATGTTAGGTTTGGAAGGATGTAATACCCAATAATTATTTTAATATTTTTTTCCCAATAACGGATTAATAGATAATAATAATAATAATAATAATAATATTTACGGACGCTTTAAGTGGACGAGGGAACTACGGGATGACTTGCTGACCTGCTGCGAGAGTAGCGAACCTGAGCGAAGGGGATACATGGCGCGAATGCATGCACTTTGGTGCGAAATGCATCCAGAGCATCGCGCCTTCTCTCAACAACATCTGAGAGATCAAGTATCCTTTCTGCTCAGGACAGGTTACGTAAGGGCACCCCGTCAGCTGGAAGAACTGCCAGCCGCAGTACCACCGTGGCAATTACCAGCTGATGGGGAACATCTTTTAGAGTTTACCGGTGTAGACTTAAGGACGAGGGTTAGCCTTAACATCAGGGCTAACCTAAAGCCACAAGACCTGGCTAGAATGGACGCGGTCATCGATGAGGAAATTCCGGAAGATGTAGACATCTGGCAAATCAACTGTGCCGTGTACAACGCCGCGAAGCAACTCGTCCCCCCGTGAGAGGTCAACCAATCACGGGATCCAGAAAGCCAAGCGGCGTGTACAAAAAATCGAAGGCAAGATACAGTCGGCCAGACAACACGCTTCTCGGATCCAGAGTGTGGTGGAATATAAGACGACTGGTAGAGTTTTTACTCCCAGGATCCGGCGCATAGCTGCCGGATTAAGACGTCAACACCATACTCTAAATCTGACAGTGATGCTTACCATCAAGCAGCACTGTCTAGATAGGATCCGAGCGCTCATGGCGATAAAGAAAACATTGAAGAGGCGGGTGAGGAGTATGGAACAAAACAATTTGTTCCGTACGAACCCTTCCCGACTCTTTCAAGAGCCACAGCGTGTTGTCGAGAATCCGCCGACTGTAGAAGATGTCGAAACCTTCTGGAAGGGAATCTACGAAACGCCGCGTCCATTCAATAGCGACACTCCATCAATTGCACACTTCGAGGCTCTGTGTCACAGACATCTTGAAGAGCCAGAAGAAGTGTGCCCGGCAATCAGTACGGAGGAAGTCCAACAAGCACTTGTTGGTACCAAGAACTTCGCTGCCCCGGGCCCAGACGGCATTAACAACTGGTGGTGGAAGAAATTTCCTTCCACTCACCGCCGTCTGGCGCGAGTTTTCAACTCATGGTTGAACGAGGGGCAGCAGATTCCGGACTGGTTCGTCGAGGGACGTACTGTGCTTATCCCCAAAAAGGGGGATCTTTCCGACCCGAGGAATTATAGGCCGATCACCTGCCTTAACTCCTGCTACAAGATATTTACACGTATCTTGTATGCTAGGACGCTGAGGTCTGTTGATCCGGTCTTCCAGCAGATACACGAACAGCGTGGTGCCAAGAAGGGCATGGCAGGTTGCAAGGACAGCCTGCTAATAGACCGCTGTATTACACAGGATTCTGTGCAATACAAGCGGAATCTATCGATGGCCTGGATTGATTACCGCAAGGCATTTGATACAACATCGCATGAGCTGTTGTTGTACTTGCTCGAATATCTTGCGGTACCAGCACCACTAGTGAGATGCATAGAACAGCTGCTACCGCTCTGGAAGACCCGCTTCACCATAACATCAGGTGCACAGCGGGTCACGACAGGGCAGGTGACATTTAGGAGAGGAGTTTTCCAGGGTGACTCCCTGAGTCCTCTCCTCTTCTGCATCTCACTGCTGCCGTTGTCTGTTGGGCTCCGCCAAACCCGCGGATATCAATGTGGGCCACCCGGCGACCGGAGGCATAAGGTCACCCATCTATTTTATATGGATGACCTTAAACTTTATGCCTCCGGAGAGCGCGAACTACAAAACGCTCTTAGGGTGGTCGAAGAATATACGCGGGCAATTGGTATGGAGTTCGGGTTGGACAAATGTGCAGTCGTCCACCTCAAGAGAGGACGATGCGGGGAATTCCCTGAAGATGCGCAGCTCGCAGACGGAAGCATCCTAAGACATCTGGATGCCGGAGAGACCTATACATATCTGGGTGTGCAACAAAGGCACATCCAGGATGTATCACAAATAAAAGATTCTCTCCGCGGCAAGTACAGACACCGCCTCCGAAAGATTTGGTCTTCCGAACTTTCGGGGAAGAACAAGGTGTCTGCAACTAATATGCTTGCCGTTCCGATTCTGCTCTACTCCTTCGGAGTAGTAAAGTGGAGGGTAGATGAGCTGCGCCAATTAGATAGGGATACCCGCAAGATGATGAATATTCACAGAAGTATTCATCCTAGATCGTCCGTTCCTCGTGTGTACCTCCCACGTCAACGGGGGGGCCGAGGACTCTTGAGCTTGGAGTGTACGCATGGCAGAGTAGTACTGAGTATGGCATGTAACATACTCAGGAGCTCAGATCCCCTCTTGCGGTTCGTAAAACATCACGAAACTGTAGGAGTGGGAGCAGGATTATTCAAGGCAGCAAAAAAGAGCCGCAGATGAACTCGGTCTCGCATTTGACATCAGGCGAGGAGGCCGGCGAGGTGCTGATGTTGAGTCAGTCACCGAACTTCAGCCAAACCGTCTGAAAGCCCGAATCAGAGCTGCCGAACAGGAAAAACTGTTTCGGCAGCACGTCGATAAACCCCAGCATGGTGTCTTCTATAAGAACATAGAAACACTGGGTTTATCGACCAGGCTGACCTTCGCCTTTCTAAGGTCAGCAGGGCTTAAGTCGGAGACCGAGGGATTCATTATGGCCTGTCAAGATGGTGTTATCAACACCTTGGTCTACCGTAGCCGCGTGTGGCGTGTAGAGGTTCCTGATATCAACTGCAGGACCTGCCATCAGGCGCCGGAATCGCTCATGCACTTACTATCTGCATGCCCTATATATGCGATTTCGGCCTACATCCACCGACATAACGCGGCTTTACGAGTGCTATACTACCATCTAAGGCACTCGTACGGGGTAGACCAGACACCAGTGCTGCCTTACGTCCCCGGAGATATTGAGTCCGTTGTCGAGAACGAGAAATGCCGGATTTACTGGAACTACTCGTTCCCGACTGTCAGGCTAATCCAAGCCAACAAGCCTGACATAGTCCTCCTCGACCATCAACTCAAGGTGATGTATGTCATCGAGTTCTCGGCACCTGCGGAGAAAAACATCACCTTGAAGGAGGAGGAGAAACGGACCAAATATCGCGATCTCCGGTACGAGCTCCAAGTGCTGTACCCAGGCTACTCGGTCAAAATGGTCGTCCTTATTATCGGTGTACTCGGAGGGATAAAGCCTACGCTGCTCTCTGAACTGAAGATCATACCGGCCTGCCAAAAATCAGCCGAGTGGCTGGCAGGCCAAATGCAGAAGGCGGTCATTCTGGGTTCTCTCCGTCTGCTTAGGGCACATGATTCTGGTATCTACAGTCACTAACCCTGCGGGATGTGGGGAGTGGCTGTAATTGATGCGCCGGCGCGACTCCCGTGAGGCGTCGGAGGCCACGGGAGGACTGACCGAAACAAAAAAAAAAAAAAAAAAAAAAATAAAAATATATTTACAATTTTTGTAGAGTTTTACAATAGACATAATATGTAATTAAATGCTACATTACAAATAAATATAAATTTACATCCATTTTAAGTTCGGAGACTTGCATATGGATGTGAGTTTAGATTGTACACACAGATAGAAGTTTCTAAAAGTAACTTAATAATGTTGCAAAATTAATTCTATTCCAGTAAAGAGGCTGTTATAAAACTAGCCTAATGAACTATAAAACAATATAATATAATAAGGGAAATCGTTATTGCTACATAATTAACTCAATTCCAATAAAGAGAATTCTGATAATTAATTGTTAGACTACTAATCCATAATTGTGCTCACACAACACCTGTCATTTACCCTCAACCACTTATTAACAAGTTTTTTAAACGTATGCAGATTTTTAGTATTTCTAATGTTTAGGGGCAAATTATTATACAACCTTTGACCCAAATAAATAAAGCATCTTCTTCCTGTCTCTTTTTTTGCTACACATGTTTTAACTAGTTCTTTCCCTTTTTTGCCTAGTGCTGTAATTATAGTCTAGAGAATGCAGGAATTTTTTATTTTTAAAAAGATATATTAATATTATTTTTGCGTACACTTGTCTTAGATCCAGTATTTCAGACACACGATATAACTGGTCTGTAGAATATCTCATATTTTTGTTGAACATTATTTTTATTATTCTCTTTTGTAATACTTCCAGTGGTATTAAAAATGACTTTTTTTATACCACCCCATGCTATTATACCATATTGAAGTATAGATTCCACAAGAGCATAGTAAACTACTTTCAGTGTTTTTAGGGTCAAAAAAGTTTTTTTAAAATTCTAAATTTATATACCAAATATCTAAGTTTTTTTATAATACTACTGGCTTGAACATCCCATCGTAGGTGGCCGTCAATCATTATCCCTAAGTATTTAATACTTGTAGCAGAAGAGATTTCTTGGTCATCGATAGGTATTGTGTTAAAATCAGGTAAGTATTTCTTGTACGATGTAAATGACAAATTTTTAGTTTTACCCCAGTTCAACGTAAGTAAGTTTTTATCAAACCACTGTTTGAATTTTTTTAGATCTGCCGACACAGTCTGTCTTAATTGCTCCCAATTATCACCTTGGAAAAAGATTGCAGTGTCATCTGCATAGGAGATAATGTTTCTTTTTTGTAGATAAGGTAAGTAAATCATTAATATATATGGTAAAGAGAACAGGCCCGGGAACTGTGCCTTGTGGAACACCATATGTCACAGTTCTTTCCTCACTTATTACATCATCGATCATAACTTTTTGTTTTCGGTTTGTTAAGTAACTTCGAAATAACTCCAATACATTTCCACGGATTCCAAGGTTTTCTAATTTTTCTAGCAAAAGCTTATGGCTCACAGTGTCAAAAGCCTTTGCTAAATCCACAAATACACATATGGCTGGTTTACTGGCATCAACTGCATTATATATTTTTGAAATTAATGCGGTTATTGCATCTTGCGTAGATTTATTTTCACGAAATCCAAATTGCATATCGTGAATTACTTTATTTTTTTTGTAAATAATTACATAACCGCGTTTTTATAACCTTTTCAAGTATTTTCGCTAATGCAGAAACGAGCGATATTGGTCTGTAGTTTGATATTTTTGAGCGGTCCCCATTTTTGAAGATAGGTTTTATAACGGCTGTTTTAAAGTAAGTAGGTACCTGTCCTGTATGAATACACTGATTTATTATATAGGTAAGAGGTTTTTTAATATAATCGACACATTTTTTCAATAACTCGTTACTAATTTGATCAAGTCCTGGTGCTTTCCCGCTTTTTAAATTGATGATAATATTATAAATTTCATTTTCGTTAGTTGGCATCAGAAACATGGAATTCGACATCGTAAATGCTTTGTTGGTTTCTGGACTTAAATTGTTACTGTTTTTAGATTGAATATTATTTGCTAATGTTTCTCCAATATCTGCGAAATAATTATTAAAGTTATTAGCAATTTCCAGTTTGTCATAAATTTCTCTATTATTCTGCAACGTGATGTTATTAATAGTATCTTTTTTTATTACAATTCATATTTAAACATTCGTTAACCGTTTCCCAAATATGTTTTGAGGATTTACTATTTATTTCAATTTTATTTTGAAAATATTTATTTTTGGTTGTTTTTATTAAAGAATTTATTTTATTTCTGTATATAGTATACTCCCGCTTTTTTTGCTTCGTTTGCAGGATTTTTTATATATTCCTGATATAGTTTATCCCGAACCTTTATAGATGTAATAATTCCATTAGTAATCCAAGGTTTTCTCTTAATAGTTCTTTTATTCTGATATTTCTTGCAGACTTAGTAACATATTCATTAAACTTATCAACAAATAACTTAGTTGCTTGTTCTACATCATCAGATGTATACACCTCAGACCAGATCTCATTTTTTATAAAGTTTTTTAATTTTGTGTGATCAAGTTTCTTTATGGTTTTGTAATAACTGGCATTTAAATTTTTTATTACAGCACCTACTGAGTAGTGATCCGTGATATTACTTTCAATTATTGCTGCAGAAATATTTTCAAATTGTTCTATGCGAGATTTCAAAAAAAATATGATCGATACAGGATTTAGAATGTTCTGTGACTCTAGGGTGCTTATTTATTAATGATTTAAATCCGTTTTCACTCATTACATTTAAGTATTCAGCGACGTGTTCTATATTTTCAGAGAGTATATCAATGTTTATATAACCAATAAGAATGTTATAATCAGCATTTTTATTCTTTAAAAACGACGATAAATTTTGTATAAAGGATAGTGGACAAGTAGATGGAGGCCTGTATATATATACCTAAGATATTTATCATTTTATTATAAAATTTTATTTTTACCTCTAGCGCATTTATTTCACTAATTTTTATCGGAGTACATGAAAAGTTTAAATTCTTTTTAATATATATAATTATACCATCATTTTTATTGATTTGGTTTCCATTGTGAATTACTTCATAATTATTTATTTGATATAAATTAATATCCATTATTTTCCAGGTTTCCGTCAGGACTATAAAATCAAATGAGTCATTAAACTGAGAAAGAAATACTTGAAATTCATCGAAGTTTTTTGAAATACTTCTAATATTGGTATGTAAAAATGACAGGTTTTTTTTAATTATTTTCTGTAAACATTGTATAATCATTTGCCTCTATTTCAAAAGTATTATAATTTTCAATATGAAAATCACGAATAAATTGATCCATTTTTAAGGTATATTTTATATTTTGTATTATTTAATAGTGTTAAAGAGAATTAAAGAAAATTATATTATTAAAGAATTATAATATAATAAATTAAAGCTTACAAATATACTTTAAAGATATAATCCTTGTATCCGTTAATATACTAGAATTAAGCGTTAAACAAAAAAATTTGTTACTTATGTGCAGATGCAGATGAACTTTCCCCTGGATGAGCGCCTCTTTTTCCCTGCCTGGTATAAATCTGCTTCCCCGCCGCTGTTGATATATAAAAAAATCTGAATATGGTAAAAATTGTGCGTCATGTTATTAAAGTGTAATTATTCTTTTACAAATATCTTCAGCGACAATGTTTTTAACATTTTTAGATTTTCCAGAATCTGTTATGTATAAACTTAACAAAATTTTATAAATTTTCATGAATCCATTGTCATACAATGAAAAATATTATTAAACATTTCTATCTATTTCATTAGAATGAAGTAATTTTGACCAAAAATTATCCAAAATAATAAAACTATACACCTTCTAGTTTTTATTTTGATAAGACATAACCTTACAGCGCATATTTTGGTTCTAATTTGTTTTGACCAAGGGTATAATAATAATAACATAATAATAATAATAATAATAATATTTATTTATAAAAAACAAGTACATTTATTTTATTTTTTTAACAAATGGTTCCTAGAATATATAAACAATGTATAGATGCAAATACACATCATACATATTATACAATACAATAATAATTATCACATTACGAAAATCACACTATTATAAATAAACAAATGGAACCCACAAAAATTAATTCGTATGTGGGTATAATTGCGCATTATTAAGTAATGTGTTTTTAGTATCAAATATGACTTAAATAAGTAAAGATATACAAGGTATTTTCTAAAAAAGCTAATGCGAAAGGAATGCATCAAAGTAACCATTTATTTTTTACATTAATTAGACAATGTACATACATTACGTAAAATATTAATTTTAAATACTAAAAGAGATCACATGGTCTCTTTTAGTATTTAGAATTAATATTTTACGTTTACGTTTAAAATCATATATAGTATCGGATTGTTTTATATCTATGGGTAATGGTAATGGTGGGGGAGGCTAACGCCTAGCAAGTAGGCTGCAGATGGACCCTTTTTACCAATCCCCAGCTGTCCCCTCAGCCATGTGCTTCTCTTGCTCTCTCGTCGAATATTTCCAACCTTCTAATTAAGTTCAGGATATCAGTTATTGTGTGGGAGCTCATCTCCTTTAGAAGATACTATGTGTCAGGCGACCAAACGCTTCATACTGTCCCAGGAAGTGGTAAGATGTTTCTTCAACTCCCGCATCCTGGACATGTAGGGTCTTCCTCAATACATATCAATGATAGATGCCTTCTCAGTCTGCAATGGCCTGTCGGAACTCCGATTAAAAGATTCAGAGTCTTCCGACTCCGGCCCAGAAACCCGAGCCTGGGCCGGAGTCTCCGATCTCGGGTTTGCCTGCAGGCCCTGTTGGTCCTCTAATGCTTCCTCAGGGTCTCGTGGGCTCACTCTTTGAGGATCGTTGTGACTGCCTTCTTGTAATGCCTAACATAGGCTCAGGCTCGAGAAAGGGTTCCTCGGCAACAAGTCTAGCCAATTCATCAGCCTTCTTGTTGCCTGGAACTCCGGTATGTCCCGAGATCAACACCAGTCTCACTTATTTATGCCTAGCAAGCTAGGGCGTCCCCACACCCCTGAACGAGAACTGATCTCGTCCTGGGGGAGTACATCGCTTTTAGAGCAGACTGGCTATCGGAGCAGATGTATACCATCTGTTCCGCCCCATTCCTAACCTCAGCCTTTCCCGCCGTCGCTAGAATGGTGTAAACCTCTGTCTGGAAGACTAACTACTAACCTAGAAAAAAGCTCTTCTGTACTCTTTTGTCTTCCAGATATGTTCCCGCCCCGAGGACGGTCTAGTGGCCACCCAAGATCCGTTCGTGTAGCAGATCAGAGAGTCAAGGGGGGAAGTCAATTCTTCCTTCACTCCACTCCTCCCTACTAGGAAGAGTGAGAGTATATTTCCTTTGCAACCTTAGCTGATCTTTCGCTACTCTCACCTTTAGGACAGAGATGGGAATTTCCCTCCCCGCCAGTCCAGCAATTGCTGCGTGACCTTCAACTCCACCTGAACACTGCCAGCTCCCAGAATCCCGCAATCTCAGATAGGCCGCCATAGCCTCCCTCTTTATCCACGAGGGAAGCATTGGCAAGCCTAGCAAGTGATCCTTATGCCGGCTAGTCTCTGGAGTTTGCCAGCTTTCAGGACATAATCGCTCTGTCCACGCTCGGCCACCAGATCACAGATCCATACTAGAGTCTCGGTCTGATGACCCCCCGTGTACAGCCAATGTAGGATCTGTCAGTTGAGGCCCCAGTTCCTACCTACCACTCGGCGCAATTGCCAGAAGGTTGCAGTCGACTTACTTTTTGATGGGTAGAAAATTATAAAGACGAGGTGAGAGACGTACGGTTTTAGCAGAGGCAGGAATTTTTGCTAGCGAATTTGATTTAGCTCGTGTAGAATATGTGACTGAGTAGCTGTAAATTATTTTGGTTTCGGTATTAATTAATAACAATGTGCAGGAAAAAATATCCGTCCCACATCAAACAATCTGGATTCGGATAATAATAAATTGGTTGAATGTATTGCCGATTTATTTAGCATTATTTTTAGTAAGGCAAGCTTAAAAAAAACTATTTAAATTTCGATTATTTGATCGTAACTATCGAAACCTTCATGCAGGACTGTAAAACGCTGATCGTAAACAGATTATTTAACTTATTACATGTTAATACTATAATTATGGCCGTGACACTTTATTTTACAAAAAATAAATACAAAAATATTTTGTAAAAGAAAAATTAATCAATGTGTTAACAATTTAAACAAATGAAGAAAGAAAATCAGTTACATAAAAATATTCGGCCACAGATCCTTCAGCTATTCTTTAAAATGCCCCACAGATATAAATTTAATGGATTTAAGTCGACATATCTTGTCGAACAATTTGTTGAACTTCTTAATCCAATCTATTGGTTATTAAAACATCAATTTAACTACTCAGTTACTCATATGCAATTTTGCGGGGTGCTCTATTATGTTGGTATGGGACTATGTTTAAAACAATAAGTGGAACATATCGTAAAATATTTCCTACTATATTTTCACGGCAATATAAATAAATAATTGTAATTGACTTTCATCACTCCAAATAATTATAAATTAAATCAAGTTAAAGTCAGTTGTAAAAGTAAATGGATCGATTTATGAGCGAGCAAAAAACAGTGTCCCATAAGCTATCTTGGCCCTTTATTGCTCTTATTATATATATGTAAATGACATTGTGAGTGTAGTCAGAAAACCTTTTTTGCAAACGGTACTTCAAATTCAATATATTATGATAATACTGGCATATATGAAGTAGTAAGATTATGTGTGGAACTAAACCAAATAACACAATGGTTACAGGTCAATAAGTTCTCATTAAATCTTAATAATTCAAAATATATAGTTCTAGGTAGTAATGATTTGCATAATTCTTTTATGCAAACATAGTCAAAAATTACATTGAATGCTAATTAATGGTGTTGAATATGTTGAAAATATAAAATTTAATGTCACAGAATATAAAACGAAATTGCAAAACAAAAATTTGTGTTTACTGGTATTATTCTACAGTTCGACAAAAATAACTGTTTATATTACTACTATATTATCTCACTTTACATGTTGTGGATCAATCATATGGAGGGTTCAGAAGCTAATCAGTGTAAGTCACTATTTCATTGAAACTGTCTTATGACTTGCAAAAACCATTTCATTGTCTAAGCTTTCAATTGACAATTCAGTCAAGTCAATACTTTAGAATTCCATCAATAGGTGGCAACAACTATATTGTCTGTAGAATTATTTAGGAAGATTTTCAGAGGACAGTTAGCGTAAGTCATTCATAAAATTTGTGACTGCAGCACGTTTCTTTAGTTTTCTTTTTTTTATAAAATGAGTGAAGTAAGTGAAGAACCGTTATTGTCACTGGCAGATCATGACCCTTTTGGACATAAAGTCAACTGGTTGAACATATAAAGTGGCTAAGGTACTGCAAAAATAAACCGAATTTTATCTTTTATAAAAAAATTTCCAAGATGATTTTCCGTTTTATGAAATTGATATTTCAAAATCGCCATTAAAAGGTAGACCTCCAAATTTGTTTAATATTTTCCAGGACCCTATGTATACCGAAGACCTGTGAAAAAAATTTAAAAAATGCACCCCAAGCAACATTTTACCAACTACCGACTACTTTTTCACTAATTTCGACGTCAGAATTATTACAAATAGTAGTCGAATAATAACTTAAATTTTGTAGTTGTAATACGACGTCGAACCAAATATTGCGTCGACCTCGCAAACCTACTGCTTAAGTCTAGACGATTTACCAATGTTGATTTGCCGTTAGAAAACGACTTAATAAGGTTTGATATGTTTTCAAGTCATTATCCAACGTTGATGAGACGTTGACAACTGACTAAAATAGGTATGGTTATATTTTGAATAACTGACCAACATTGGTTAGACGTTGAGAGCTGACTAAAATAGGTATGGTTAAATTTTGAGTAACCTACCAACGTTGGGTCGACGTTGGTTAGTGGCTTAATAGGTTTGGTCCTTTTTAGTTATTAAACATCGTTGGTTAGACGTTAATGACTAACTTAAGTAGCTCCGATTAATTTTTCGGTAATACACCTATTTCGGTATAACGTTGGTAACCGACTTGATAGGTAGTTACATTCATACATGTTTGATTTGATAAAATATATTCCACCACACTACCATTCATATTACAAATGTTTGCTTACAAAAAATCCTACAACCAGAGCGTCAACTTCAACGGAAAATCAAACTGGATTTATTGCGGAAAATGATCATGATGAATGCATAGATTGAAGAGTTTCAAATTTTCGGTGGACATATGAAATAAATCAACATTTTTTGAAAAATTACTTAGTTTTTTTTTAAATCTTGTAGTTCTAGCTTTATTTTTTTTCTACTTAGCTCCCTATGTATGTTACCTTTAAATAAAAATGACTTTTTATTTTTTAATATTAATGGTTATTTTTTTTTAATTAATTTTGAACACATTCAATTATCTCAGTTATTGTATTTAATGACTTACACTGATTAGCTTCTGAACCCTCCATATATTGCTCTAATGTAATATGCATATACTCTTCAGAAGTTACAAAATCGTGCGATGAGATTAATACTAAAGTGTAGTTTGTAAGTTATGCCCATAAGTAATGTGCTTAATTGTCTTCACTGGTTTACGGTTAATGAATGGCTGTATTGTCTCAATGGTTTTTATATATATGTATATATTATTTACTAAGGAAGTACATGATTTTCTTACACAGAAAAATAAATATAATGAGGATGTTCATAATTTATGACACAAGAATAAAAAATAATTTTCATGATGAATTTAGCAATAAGACAGCAACAAAAAATTGTGCATTTGATCGAGGATTTGTAAAATTTAATTGCCGTTTTTATTTTAATCTCTTGTTCTGTTTTCCGACAGTTATAATCTGTAGATAAAAATAAACTATTGGAATATATGTGGGTATAAAGTAAAATAAATCTGAAATTAGTATATATACTAATATATACAGGGTGGGCCAAAAGTAGGTAACACATTAATTTTTCAAATATTGTATTTAACAAGTTCAGTATAATATTTTTTCAAACAATAACAAAAAGTATATTCCTTGGAGATTTATTTGTGAAAAATAATGTCTCGTAGATGACCGCCTTCTTCGTTTTCACACAGCCTTGGCTCTAACCACTACATTTTCCATCACTAACGTCAAAGTTTCTATTGGTATTGCCCGAATTTCGTTTCTAATATTGTCTTTCAGTTCCTCAAGTGTCCGCGGTTTATTTTTGTATACTCTTTCTTTTAGGTAGCCCCAGAGAAAGAAATCGGGTGCCGTTAAGTCGGGCGATCTTGGAGGCCAGTTCAGGTCGCAATTATGAGAAATTATTCTGTTAGGAAACACAGTTCTTAAAAGGGCAAGACTGCCTAGCAGTGTGGCATGTGGCACCGTCCTGTTGAAACCATAAATTCTCGAGGTTTTGTAAAGCTGGAAATAAAAATTCTCTAAGCATTATTTGGTACCTCTCCGCATTGACCGTCATTGCGTTCCCTTCATTATCCTCAAAAAAATATGGCCCGATCACTCTAGTTGAAGTCATTCCACACCAAACAGTTACGCGAATTGGATACAGCTCTTTCTCTTGAATTATTCGAGGATTTTCACTGGCCCAGATTCGCATATCCTGTTTATTAACATGTCCGTTCAGATGAAAGTGTGCCTCGTCACTCATAATTAATTGATGAATAAAATTAGGATTTTCTGCAACAAATTGTTGAAGAGCTACGATATACTATAGACGCTGTTGTTTATCGCGAGGCTTGATTTCATGACCTAGCTGTATTTTGTAAGGGAAAAAGTGCAAATCAAGTTTCAATACCCGTCTCAGGCTAGTCCTGGTTAATTCCAGTTCATTTGATCGTCTTCTGGTTGAAATTGAGGAATCATCATTTACACTCTCTCTTACTCGCTCGATATTCTCCGGATTTCTAGCTGAACGTGGTCTACCTGTTTTAAAGCGATCTCTCACGCTTCCCGTTTCTCCAAACTTAGCGACAACATCACGAGTTGTTTTTTTAGTGGGCGCATCTCTGGTATTAAAATGTGCACGGTATCGACGCTGGGTTAAAATTATTGATTTCTGATTTAGAAAATAAAATTCGACAATTTTTATGCATTGGGGAACTGATAGGTGCTCCATTATGAATTTCCCAAGTTTTCTTTACAATTCTGAAACAAAATGGAAACAATTAAAGAATAAGGACAAAAAGTAGAAGCACTTAAAATGGGTTACCTACTTTTGGCCCAAATCTGAAATTCGTATACTAATATATACTTACTATAGGAAGTAATTGCAATTTATTGTTTGCAAATTAGATTTATCCAAGTAAATACATTCTAAATAAAACTCTGAAACATAAAAACGTTACTGATATTTACTGGAATGACTCAACCTCGTCACTTTTGCTGAAGTCTTTTTCATAGTCTCCTTATGTTAATCTACAACATAATATACATATAAGAAAATAACCCACATTTCATATTTTTAATTGACGTAATACATCGTTTGTGGGTCTTTTTGATCGAGAAATGAATTCACACGCATCGAACGGCAGTATTATCCTTACTAATTAGTTCCTGCACTCTCACACCTGTCTTAGGGAGCTATTAAAGGTGGTAACTGATAGAGTTGGTTCACACACCCTTTGCCTTTTACAGGACAATTTATAAATCGTCGATTTATGAAATGAGGGATTCCAGGTTAATTAATTTTTCATGTTCACCCACTTATCACCAGTCTACATTGTATAACAGAAGCATGGAATTTAACTTATGCATTAGTTTTTATAAATTTCTCAGGTTCCTCAATTTTTTTTATCAATCATATGCCCATAAAATTATAAATGTCATACAGAAAAAAACAAAAATATGGACTGCAATAATAGTTATGTACACGGAAAAAAGTGTTGTCACAAATACTACAATTTTATGGACTTTTACTATAAATTACGATACAACAAATTGAACTAACTTTCAAGAAGTTGTAGTAAACTGGACTCCATCTATTAGGTTATATGCAACATAAACTTTACAAAATTTACAAAAGAGAGAGTGACTGGCTCAATTTCGATGTTCAAATTTGTACTACAAAGTGTGGTTATAGTCACGAAGTATTGTACAACATGCTACTAAAATTTATAATAATAAGATTTTATATTATGGAATTTATCAAATTTTCATTTTCAAGTTTTCACTTGTATTAACGAACGGGGAAATGGATTTATTTCATACTTTACACCCTATTAATCCAGTCACTTTAGCCAAAAAAAGATGGTCAACCTCGGAATGAGAGATAATAAGCTGTAAACTTGTATAAACCTTTATTTTGGCGTTCTAAAAGTTGTCTCAAAAGTCTCATAAAATCTCGTGTCCGCGTCTTAAGATATTCGAGGTCAAAGGTCACAAAAATCGGTTTTTTGCAAATATCTCGCTTCCTATGGTTTTAATGCCATTAACGTTTATTATAAAAATTGTAGAGAGTAAAATTCTCTACAACTTTTGTTCCAAACATTTTTTTATATACTCAACCGTTTTTGAGATAGTGGGCGAAGAGTGCGCCGCGCTTACCTATTCACAGCATAATTGAAGGTCGACCGTAAGTCCCGGTAAATAATACGCCGTATAAAGTCTATAAATCATTAAAAAATCTATAATTATGAATAATTTGTATTGTTTATTAATTAATACATTACATTTAATAATATTTTTCATTTATCGAATATATATTTGTTTAATATTACTTACCTTTCCGTGTAATCAACTGCAAGAATGGTTGTGGTTCACGCTGCGGATGCAGGAAATCGGGGTTGCAATGTTCTTTAGCTTGTGGCTAGTATAATGGGCAAGCGTGCCTCAATGCTTCACCGTATCAAAGCGATCTCGATGAAGATAGTACATTTGACCCCGAAATTCTCGAAGATCTAGAGACAAATATCCTTGACAACGATAATGATGATATTGAATTGGAAATTTTCTAGCGAAGGAAGACGATGATGATGAAGAAGAAGAAAATTAAGACTCAAGTCCTTCTAATTATAAAAATTTTTGAAAAACTTCCCCACATTTGAACTTCAACTGTAATAAATATATGAAAAAGTATTTCTAAATAAAGATATAATTAAAATGTATTTACTCTATTCTTTTTCTACTTAAAATATAATTAACATATATATTAGAATATAATTAAAACATACTTAAAGTATCCACTCAACAATTTTTTAATTACACGGAAAAGTAATATTAAACAAATATATATTCGATAAATGAAAAATATCATTAAATATAATGTATTAATTAATAAACAATGCAAATTATTCATAATTATATATTTTTTAATGATTTATAGAATTCATATGGCGTATTATTTACCGGAACTTACGGTTGACCTTGCATTATGCTGTGAATAGGCAAGCGCGGCGCTCTCCGCTCTCTATCTCAAAAACGGTTGAGTATATAAAAAAAATGTTTGAGACAAAAGTTGTAGAGAATTTTATTCTCTACAATTTTTATAATAAATGCAAATGGCATTAAAACCATAGGAAGCGAGATATTTGCAAAAAACCGATTTTTGTGACCCTTGATCTTGAATATCTTAAGACGCGGACACGAGATTTTATGAGACTTTTGAGACAACTTTTAGAACGCCAAAATAAAGGTTTATACAAGTTTACAGCTTATTATCTCTCATTCCGAGGTGAAACCTCTAATGTGACTGGACTATATATAAATTAAGTAGAATTACTAGAGTTTTATTGAGATTTAATTTTTAAATATGTTTAGCAGCATAACTGAAAATTAATTTTAAGTAATGCTGATTGGATTACAGATCAACATAAGAATTAAAGTATATGTGCATCAACAGCATTATATTCTGTAAGACCTCAAAATATACATTTACTCATTCATTTATTGCCCCATGGCGTATCTTATTTGTACTTCTACACTACTTTAAAATGCAATGGTTGTTATAAGAAATTTTGTAATGATAATTATAGTATTTAACAAACTGCAGACATACTGACGACAAACATGTCCCAGCTCAACCTGCATGACAGAGTTTGTAACATATCTAATTTAAAATTACAATACTTTCCACCTGTGAAACTGTTAAAAATAAAAAGCCCTAAACCAGACTAGAAGATTTGAAAAAAAATAAGACCTATGAAATCACTAATCGAAATAAGCAAATAATGTTAAAACTGGTTAAAAATTATTCATAATTAAGCTGTTGAGCATTCACAAACCTGTTGCAATAAGCAGGTAAACTAATATATTACAGATGTTTTGCACATGATATGCTCTTAACATGATAATAGATGCAATTCGTCATGTATAGATCAAAAGAAACATTTTATTCCACAGCAAACGCCTTTACAAGCGAGATACGCTTATTTGGTATTACAATACTGAATTGTTTGTATTTCAACCCAGTATAAAAACTCCGCATTTGATTCTTGGCAATCCTGATTTTACAGAATCACTTTTGTAAACATAGTATTATTTATTGACTATAATTACTTATTATTGGTCTCTTGAATGATTCCTCATTTTATAGCTATCATTAAAAACTATAATTTTAAAAAATATTTAAAGATATTATTAAATAAATTTCCAAAAGCAATAGTCAGACGATATTTTTAGCGAATGTTTTAAATATTACAAAATATTTCAAACAGGTAGATACATATGTATTAAGATAAATATGAAATTATGATTAAAGTATTCTACATTAAATATTAAATGTTTCGGGAAAATCCCTACGCTACTAATATTTTGAACAATATTAATACAATAATTAGTTTGCCGAGAACGAAGGTCAACATTTACCATGGTAAATTCTCGTTGAACCTTTGTTCTTGATATTTGGTATGGAAATTTTGATGAGGGATCCTACATATTTGTCTTCATAGGAACTGCTCGTCTTATCTAGACGTACAGAATATGAACCTGAATTTGTACGGGGCATTTTTGGAACACCCTATATAATATGCATTTATTTAATTTGAAGAAACTGCAGCGTCTATCTTCACGAATTTTCAGGTGAAAGCAAGTAAAGTTTTTAGTTTTGCAAATTTTGTTATAGAAAATAGTTGACGGAGACAAAAGTACAGTGGTTACAGTATAATTTATTTCGAAGTTTTTATTTACCCCGGAAAAATATGTACCACCACCTACTATTTAGAAAATAACTTGTATTAACAATTTTCCAGGATTATTTTTTTGTTGGTAATGAACATAGTTCTTTGTTATTTACGTTTTTTGCTAAGATGAGGATTAGTCTTTAGTCAAGGCAATTAATCTGGATCGTTCTTAGTAACTTTTACGCAGATATTGGAACAGAAAACAGTTTTATATTATTTCCAAATTTTTTAACACATCTAAAACCCCAAATTTTCAGCGTTCGTATGTAATACTGACGCTATTTTATACTTCCTGTAAATATTAAAACTTACATAAAAATAGTTGTTGGTAAATAATTCAAGTATAATAGAATCAGTATGAATAATCAAACAATGCATTTCATTAAGCCTTTCTTAACAAAGCTGAAGTGAGTTGACTAAAAACTATCGCACATAAAGGTTATGTTAGTATACATAATTATGTTTTTATTCATTCATTTGCTTTTAGTTCCAAAAACTAATCAGAATTATATTACGTAAAGTTTATAATCAGTGAATGAGAAGTATTTACATAAATCTTTTTATGGCATTGGCAGGAAGAACGGAAATACTTAAAATTCAATGAAATCTGGGACACATTAAAATGTTAAAATAAGTCGTTTATTCTTAGTTATACATTCAATGGCACCCTTTTTATATTAATTACGCCCCTTATGCACATAATGCATGTGAATTGCACCATTTTATATGTATAGTGTAACCCGCACTCTATATTTATTTATAAGTTATACCTACTTAAAGAAAGTTCAATTCATCATTCAATTAAAATCACTTGTAATAACTACAATCGAGCGTTGGCAACTGCAATAGCATTTAACTAACATTTTAATCCGGTATATTAATTATTAAGTGTGCAATATTCGAAAGCACAAAAAAATAACATACAAGTCTTTCAAAAATATGGTGCCAAATTTATATCGTAGATACTCCAAGACAAGCAACAAAGTACAGTCAACCTTTTTTTTCTAAAACAAGTGTTGAAAATCCTCAAATTAAATGTGTAGTATGCTTTATAATTTTTCTGTTAAAACTTCCTAAAAGAGGTCCTTAGAAACTGAAATAATTGCACTGAAATGTGCAAGTTAGATATTCCTACAAAATTTTAAAGAAATGGCATTATCATCCATACGAACGAACGCGTCATTCAAGGTTTACAATGGCCATGGTAGAAGGACTCATAATGTGAATGGTATGTTCACAAATGTCAACAGGACTCAAACTTTCGTTCAAAAGTATTATGGGCAGACGAGGCTCATTAATTGTTATATTTTTAAAAGGCATAATATGCAGCATCAAAAAAAAAGAAGGATTCGAACCAAATTAGGATTTAATGTTTGGTGTGGCATCATAGGTAAACTTATTTAAATTTTAATGTATGACAACAATTTATAAAAAATACTTATAATTATGCGATTTATTTATAATGAGATGACAATTTCAACAGTGCAAATTATTTGAGAATATTACAAAAACAAATAAGTTCTTAGAAGAGATATAAATTGTGACATATGACGGTTATTTATTGTCATATTGTGTCATTTTAACTCCGTGCTGTATATGTGCACTTTACATGGCTTATATATACACCGTACTGAAACGAACAAACAATTTCCACGACATTATACAATACAATAATAAATCATAACAAAATCAAGGGCGGATCGATGAGCTCCATAAGGGTGGGGTCACTTGACAGAAATACTGAAAATAATAGAAATAGATGTAACAGTGTATTAGAAGAACTCATGGACGCTCGCAGGGGAACGCCAGGAGAGGCCATTATTAAAATTAAATTAAATTATTAAATTAGACAGATTGCATTTAAGGGGAACACACTCTAATTTTAATTTAGAACCTAAAACTAAAAATGAATAACAATAGACATCCAAATGTTCCGGAATCAGAATCAGAAACAACTACTCAGCGGGCAAATACCCCGACATGCATTGGATTACACCTTCAAATCATGACAGATTTGATAGCCAATATCATTTGTCAATTCTTAATCAGACATAGACCGGTTTCGAACTTATTTGTTCTCCTCAGTATGACATAGGTTATGGAGCAGAGAAATGATAGTGGCCAACCTGCTAGTCATATACTAACTAAGGTAAATTGAGTAGTGGTGAGAGGTATGAAACTTCTCGTATGGTCCAAATGCTACTATCCGACCGACACCATAGATGTCTCTGTGGCGGATAGCGACTTGCGAAGCGGGCAAATACCCCTACCTGCATTGGATTACCGCTCTCGGTACTTGCTTCGCAAGTCGCTATCCGCCACAGAGAAATCTATGATGTCGGTCGGATAGTAGCATTTGGACCATACGAGAAGTTTCATACCTCTCACCACTACTCAATTTACCTTAGTTAGTATATGACTAGCAGGTTGGCCACTATCATTTGTCTGTTCCATAACCGATGGCATACTGAGGAGAACAAATAAGTTCGCAACCGGTCTATGTCTGGTTAGGAATTGACAAATGATATTGGCTATCGATCTATCATGATTTGAGGGTGTAATCCAATGCAGGTCGGGGTATTTGCCCGCTGAGTAGTAGTTTCGTTCAAATCATATTTAATATCAGTAGTTTAGTCCACATAGGCTTGAGGTCGCCGCTCTCGGTACTTGCTTCGCAAGTCGCTTTCCGCCACAGAGACATCTATGATGTCGGTCGGATAGTAGCATTTGGACCATACGAAGAAGTACTTTGCATGCAGGAATGTCCTTGATGAAGATGATTTCTTCGTTCAAATTTTGAACCCTTTATTGACAATTTTATTACAAATTAAACCTTAATGATCGTCTAATCACAACATTTTCGTTTTTTTTGGAAAATCTTAAAAACGGTTTCAGTTAGCCGTGGTTTCTTAACGGATTTGGAATCAGCATAAAATTTGCTAAAACTTATTCTATTTAACCGACTTCGTAACTCTTACCGTTTCCGAGATCACAATGATGAGCATCGAATTTGGGACACATGGTATATCAATGTCTTAATGCATTTAATAATAAAATTAAAATAAATAATTTTTGATGTGTACGTTTTAAGGAGTTATTACACCTTAAAAAGTAACTGAGCTGTGGTTTGTATGTGGCAGTACTCTTACTATATAATCTCTGTGTAAACTATCTAATCAAATAAACAAAATATTCTAAATTTTCAACTAAAAAAATCAACAACTGCGAAAACGTAACAGTTCTAATTACGTAATTAACTAATTAATTAATATATTTTTTTCTACCACTCACATAATTCACAAAAGCGGGACTGGACTTGTTTGTGACTTACTGTCATAATGAAAATGACCTCGTGTCATATTAATATTTAACACAAAAGTGACAATTTTGATATTTTGTCGTCAAAATACAAAATGACATGACAGTCATTTTCATTATGACCGTGACGTGAGCGTGTCATATTCAGTTTATTTCAAACTTATTTGCAACATAAAAAACATCGGCTGCTTGGATCCCTTTACCTCCGTCAAAGAAGCCGACGTTTTTTATGTTGCAATTAAGTTTGAAATAAACTATAACTAAGCTCCTATCCCTAGTTCTTAGGCTTGCTGTAGAAGATATTAATCAGATTTGGTTTCATTATGATAGTTGTCCAGCACATAATAACGGCATAGTAACATAATATTTTTCAATAATGAAATTATTGCAAATAATGGAAATATTCTGTGGTCACCCAGGCCTGATGTAAGTTTTTGGAGACATACAAAAACGAAATATATCAATTTGATCACCATGAACTGTGCAACTTTTAAAAGAACGTGCAAGCAACATTTTAGCATCTGTTAACAGAAATACACTGACGAGTGTGTAGTGCAATTTTAAAGCGATGTTAAAAGAGTATCGATAAACAAGGAGTACAAGGACGACATACTGAAACATTAATTTAATTTTGTTTAAATTCTTTTGCATTTTTTTTAATTGATTAATAATTTAGGATTTTTTTAAAATAAATATCCTCAGAAAAATACATTTTTTCAATTTACATTTGTAAATTTCTGACAAACTGTATTTTAAATTGGTTAAAACTAGGAATGTTGGATCTATACTAAGTAAAAATATGTATTCTATAACAAAATTATAAATTCCCATCCATTTCAGCAAACATCTCCACAGCTGTCTAAATTAAAAAATTAAGTATACCATCATCCACTGGTACTGCAATATTTCGTAATAATAAAAGTAAACTCGTTAATTTCGTTATTTGGACATCACCAAAATGAGCGTGAGTTCGGCTGTTACATAATCCCAAGGATACAGTGGTAAATGTTAAGCAGCAAGCAATGTAAATCATCAAGCAAGAAACAAAGCGTTACTTTCGATCGTATCTATCACGGCTGCAAAGAGAATTCTTATGCGCATTTCTCTTCGACGGTGAAAGTGAATTAAATTGAGAAAAAGAGTGAAACCGTAGCTATGACCGTGACCTAGTCGACTACTGCGAACTTTTTTTGTTAGATTTTAGCTACACGCGTCGTTAAGCGTAACTTTAGCTGAGACGCAGCCGAGCCTAGGCAGGCCTGGCCTAGACTAATATATTTTTATTGAATGACGTAATAAAAAAACATAACGAAAACGAAAACTATTAATATTAATTGAAAATTATTGGAATATAATTTTTTAGATATTTCACATTACTTTTAATTTAAAAACGTTTCTCTGTGAAGATTCAACATCTTAATAGAAAAGGATATAGCAGATTATAATTATTATAAATTGGTGAGGATGGTGCATATTATGGTTGTGTAAGCAAACATATATATAGCCCATAATATTTCCTCATCATACGATTTTCCAGATTAAGGCATTAAAAAAATTGAGCAACTTTTTATTTAATAAGTCTAAAAATGTTTATATCTATTTTTAGTACAGAATGTGAAATATAACAAATACAACCAATCTTGTCCAGTTTAAAAAGTGACTTTTATTTACTTGTCATATTGGTCTCAAACGAAATATAATAAACGTTTCAAACACGCTTGGACCTAGTATACTGCACAACTCTATTTTAATAAATAGTTATTTAGGCCAATTATTATGATCGTGAAAATTATGAGACGAGCCGATAGCCGAATATGTTCTTTTAGCCGTTTCCTTAGTAACAAATTACTTATTTACAAACAAAAGTTACAAAGTTTATTTTCTCCCATTTCTGTCAGTTTTTGATTTTGATACTTTTGCAAGGTAATTTCACCAAAAATGAGTGGTAAGTTTACCTTCTGCTATAGAAGAAATAGCGGAACATGTGTTTTCTTCACTCTACCGAATAAATCATGATCAGTATATGAGATTACGTTTAATAGTTATGAAGAATGGTGCATTCATATGAAGGTGAAAAAAATTATGAATGTGAAAGTGTTACTGGCATATTTACAAAAGTTAGCAAAAAATTGAAAATCTTCTCTTTGGCCGTATTACTACAAGTTACGAAGCCTTTTGTTCAAAGAACATTGATATATGCAAATGCATACATGTGATTGCATTTTTGAAGAGGTCCGATGGATATAGAGCTAAGAAATATAGAATTTTCACCAAGAAGGGCATTATAAAGTTCTTGCTAGAAGCAGAAAAGGAAAAATTTTTAATGATGAAACTAAAAAAAATCGGTCTAAATGTTTTCTTTTAATAAATCTAGTGGATTTATCTTTATTTAGGTAATGATCATTATTGAACTGAGTGGAGTATGTAGAAGAGAGGAACTGAAGAATTTACGTTTAGAAAATGTAAAAGATGGAGACTAGGTTTTTAGATTTGTTATACTCAATACGCAAACTAAAATTGCACGGGAGTTTTTTTGTTGCACCTGGAAAATTTGAAGGAGTAAAATATAATGAAACTTGTACAAAAATATGCTGCTATGCGTCCAAATCTTCATTGTCGTTTTTATGTTTCATATAGAAACAACACAATGCGAAACAACTAGTTGGAATTCACACATTTGAAAATATTCTAAAAATTATCGTTATTTTTTTTAAATTTGCTAATTCAGAGGAATATACTGTCTATTGCTATAAGAAGTCTTCCGCCTCCTCGTTAACAGATCCAGAGCAGAACTTTGATCTGTCAATCATCATGAAAGTTGGAAAAGCAGTTGTGGAGGGATATATCGAAAATTCCACTGACAATAAGAAAAAATATCAACAACAATTCTTGGTGAAAATAGTATTACATTTGAGCAGAATGTATAAAATAAAAAAGTACAAATTAATAATTAAAATAATGTCACATTTTCGACACGTGTTTGATATTACTTTGTCAAATTAATGTTTATCGTTAAACTTTGTTTCTTGTTGAAAATAGTGTTACATTTGAGCAGAATGTATAAAGTAAAAAAGTGCAAATTAATAATTAAAATAATGCCACATTTTCGACACTTGTGTTTGGTATTACTTTGTCAAATTAATGTTTATCGTTAAACTTTGTGATTAATTTGAATAAATTTTTCCAAGATTTTGCATTGACTTTTTCTGCTTCTAATTAATGAATTACAATTCCATTATTGTACTCATTTATTTGGTACTGTCCGGTTTTGAATCCGAGCAGTTTGTGTGTAAGCACCACTCTTCTTCACACCACCCAGCCAGTATTTTAAATGTGGCTTCTATATTTGATTAATAATATGAAAATTTATATGCGAAGGGAGCTGCTGTACAGGGAACGATGTAAAAATACAAATATTTGATAAAAGTTGCTTCATTTTCAACTGAAAACCCACACTTTTAGCAAAAGTGTCCTTCTGTATTGAAAAGTACTAATGATTTGAAAATGTTATTTTTCTCTAATCAGAACATTTTTTTACTTAACTGAGCGGAGGACAAATGCCCTCTTTTACATTTGAAATGCCACCTTGTTGATGTTGCAAAACCTCCTTGTGAAATTACCACTCAATTTAAATTGTTCAGCCTTCACAGCACCAAAAAGTATTCCTCTTTATTTTCAAATTAAAATTACCGAGGTAGTTGTTATGTTCGTAAGTACATTCGTAGAAAACTGATTAACACAACAATCCAAAGTAACCTACAAATCGTAGTTCTGTTGTTTTAAGAATCTCAGTCCACTGTAAAAAGTGGAAAATAATAGGTTTAACACAACAAATTTTATTTTAAATTCAGCCTCACCAATTGAGTCGCCTAACGCAAGAAGCAAAAACAAAAACTTGATTGGGAACTCACTTTAAAGAGTATGAGATGAACATAGATGGTCACGGTGTGACGTGAAAGGATGATAAGATAAACTTAGCGGGAGATGATATTACAGGCAGTTATTTACACCATAGATAGTCAGCTCTACACCACAAATAGTCAACCTCACCAAAAAAATTTACCGCCGTTGGCAACAGACCTTCGCTTCTTGTGTATGGTGGAGTTAGAAAATTTCAAATTTAAAGCGACATCGACAGTTCTATTAGCTTGAACATGGGGATGATGGGAATAAGCAGTACTCGATTTTTATTAGAAAATAAGTTGTCGCGACAGACAGTACTTTGTTCCCAGAAATGGGCATGCGGCGTTTTATATAATTCCACTCCGGTAGATTGCATTCGCTTAGAAAATGGATATTTACATCATTATGTGATGAACTTCATTTCACCTTCAGAACATTGTATGTGATGTACCATTAACTTTAAATGAGAATCTATCGTAGAAAAACTAAGATCTCTATGGAATTGACAAAACAGCCGGTTTATTAGTTGCACTGATATTACTGCACTGGCTATCCAAACTTACATGACTTATGCTCCTTTATTAATTAAATACAGTATACACTCAGTATGTTTGGGTTCTCATTATACGGTAGTTTCCTAAACTTTTATATATATAGCGGCTGACTACCTATGGTGTAAGAATCTTTGATATATGGGTTCTACATGCACTCTACTCTGACTGCCCCGGAGATCGTTGTACGTTGCGTTCGATAATCTATTGGCTTTAATTGAAGAGGCATTAATATTGTCAGAGTTCCTCACATTTCAATATTTTATTTAAGATTTCCTAAGTAAGATTGACAAACATATTATTCTAATATTTTGTCTCATAAGACCCTATGTAGTTTTCCTTCACGCTTTATTTTCCAGTTCGGTGTTATAAATTATCATTTTTCGTTTAACTAAACAATATAAAAGTATGATTAAATGACAGGCATGGTCCTATCCACAGATTTTCAAGTATGCTCTCAATCATCGACTTACATTCATTACTCTAAGGTATCCCGGAAAAACCATTCCAATCTGCGGCCAGCGATTGCCAAGTTATTCACTGCTCCAGAGAGACGCAATGATATGCAGATGTGATTACGTAGCAAATTTTTTTATAACAGAAGTATCAATTGTTTTGTTTTTGTGAAAACCTCCAGTATTATTATCTGTAGTAACTTCATATGTCTAATTTATTATTTAATTTTTCTACAATAATTACAGCTTTATCCATAGGTTTAACACTGAATTTCTGCTATTAACGCCACACTTGACGTGCATTTCACCAATCAACTCCATCATCACCATCAAGTGATGTGGCTTAAGGCTTTATAGTTACATGGCCATTTATTGACTTAAGGATTAGAGAGAAAGAAATTACTGGTAAATAAATAAATAATAATCTAATAAATGCCTGTAATAAATTTAATTCGTATTATTTCGAATCGTGAAAAGTCATACCTTTATGAGGGGAAAGATCTTGCCGATTATTACTTTTTCAAATTTACATAGTTAAAAATGATCTGCACATATTGAGAAACCATTTTGAGTGTCGATTAATAAATAAATATGAATAAAAATAAATAAGAAATGATGTAAATTATAATATTTATAAATTATTATGAATGATTTGTTTTGTTAAAATATGAAGTGAAAACCTTAAAATTGTAAAATTCAACCTCATTGCAAAACGTTTTTAAATTTTATTGCAGTTAATTTATTAAATCTTCATTACTTTCAATATTAAATAGAAAGTTATTTTACCTGTAATGTTCTTTGTCGGAAAGGTGAATAATTTGTCATTTGTCATGTCAAGTTTTAAAAGAGAATAAACAATTCTTTCTCCTGAAGCAACGTGATAAGGAGATGTGTGTTATATTCAGAAACTGACTATGTTATGGTGAGCCATACGTCGGGTATCCCATTTTAAAAGAATTGAATAGAGAATAAAAATATTTGATTTTATTAATCTCAAATCAATAATTTCAATCCAGTATTGTATTGTCACAATTTTAAAGTACGTTATGCACTCACAAAAAAAAACAATTCGACAGCAAAATGTTCATTTTAAAGCAGTGGGCAAATATAACTTTTCCACCCCGAAATGAAAGACCCTGCTCCAATCGATCTTAAGAGAATTCAGTTGGTTTATACACAGGCTGTTTCTTAAACATCTATACAAATCAACAGTTTAATATTTTGTATACTATTTTCTAACAATTACTGGAAAATTAAATTATAAATATTTGAATAAAATATTTCTTTGATAACTTAGCTTTTTTCTTAATTGATCTTTTAATCACATGAAATTATTAACTTAAAACATATGATTGTCATTGTGATGTTCCAGTGCATCTCCAATTTGATGTCGCAAATAATACTACCAATTAGATTAGGTTATGTTCTTGTGAGTAGATCCTTGTGAGCCCTCCACTACGGCCATCAGCAGGCCTATTGTTGCACACTTCTACTTATATTTCATCCAATAAGTTCAGTCTCTTGATCAAACTAATAACTTTATTTGGTGGAAATGTCATTGACGTAGTTTTCCACGAAACACCAAAACACTATATACTGCACTAGGCGCGCGTTTCGCCAACAAAGTTGGCATCATCTGGATATGATTAACACTGAAAATGTGTCCAGATCCTCTGGCAGCAATAATTGCCCCTTGCCTAATATTGAAAATCGAATCCTTTCCACCACAGGACAGATGCACAAGACGTGGTCTGCCTTCTCATCATCCTCCAAACATAGGTAGAATTCGGCGTTTTCCGACAAACCGAGTTTATGCAAATGATAGTTTAGTCGGCAGTGCCCAGTCCTACCAATTAGACGACTTTGTTTCGGATTGTTATATTGCTAACTGCATGGGTTGAATTATTTGAATACGCTATAACAAAGTTGAATTAGATTAGAAAAGAATGAACGTCAGCGTTGACTCGGATGTGGCTGTCCCAACTAAGGACAAAATTTAGGGTTCACGCTTTTTTACAATCAGTTCTTAAGGACAATTTTTCGACGACCGTGTTATTAAAAGTAGTAGAGGAGAACTATGTGACAAGTCCCCATGAATAGAATTTTCATATAATATTGCCTATTGCCATACTAATACTTACTTTACACAAAACTACAAAACTTTACTGGTGTACCAAAAAAAAAGCCAAATGGGGGTTTGGCATAATTTCGAGACCGACGTTAAATAATTGATTGAAACGAGAAAAAGTATGGGAAGAAAAGTTAACGAATGTATTAGGTATTGTGGTGATGCCACTACTGCTGTAACTAATTCTTTTGTTGTGTCTTTAATGCATTTTCTTCATTTTTGACAGGAATAAATCATATTATTTCTGAAAATTGAAATTCGAGTACTCGATTTTTAAATATGTAGACACTTCGACGACTGATTCAAATTATGTTTGCAGGGTAGTGAATTTACATTTAGTATCATGTGCAGAGTATAAGGCTATTGTGCCACAGCGCCCTTGGCAAGGGAAAAATATCTTTAATGCGGTATATATTGTAATTTTAAATGTGAAATGTGCCAAAAATGCCGTTTATTTTGTAATAACATGTAAGGCAATAATTTATTTTCTTTTCTAGCTTCTTTCCATTAGTCTGTGTTCCATTGAAAGAGAAAACCAGTTAGAAAATTTTTTTTCCGAATATAACTGTTACTTGTAAAAAAGCTACAGCCTTATTAAGGAACAATTGTGGCGAAAATCTGTAAGACCATCAGGTGCTAGCAGTCCAAAGAAAAATATGTGTTTAAATAACGACTAAAATAACGCCGAAAATATTTCAAATGCAGAGGCAACAAAAATATGTGTGACTCTTACTATTATCGTGGTTTTATTATAATATTAATATACTGCTAACAAATTGAGGAAGAATTTTTATATTCAGATATATAATTTGTTCTCATTTCTAAATATATTTAATCTGGAAAACCTTATTGAAAATAGAAGACATGAATCTTCAAAACAAAAGGAAATCATATCAATAATGCCTTCCAAAATATTCTTTATGAATTTCACATACAGAAGCAAAAGAAGAATTGGAGTATTCACATATGAAATTGAAAACTCTGGACAACTACCATTTTTACATGCATTTATAATTAGAAATAGATAAAATAAGTTAGAATTTAACATGTACAGAAAATATACCAGTACCCTAAGATATATCCCTAAGAGCTCTCACCATTATGCTCAACACAAAATAGCGAGTTTCAATTTTCTAGTTCATGGTCTATTAAGCTTCCCCCTCAATACGGAAAGGTTTGAAAAAGAAAAAGCATTGATTAAGAATATAGCTGCGAGTAATGGATATTCTGTAAGTTTAATTGACAAAATAATTAAAAAACGAAAATTAAAAGTCACTTCGAAATTACTCGATCATTCAGAATGAAAGAGACAATTCGAAATTTGCATCGTTTCCATTCGATCCTCGATTCACCCGTGGTATTGGTAAGATTTTTAAAGATGTAGGTACAACAGAGGTTCATTCGTCGGGAAATAAACTACAACAACTTTTAGGTAATCCAAAACACAAAATTGAAACAAACGAAAAGTCGGGGATTTAAAAAATTAGCTGTAATGATTGTAATGAAGAGTATGTTAGAGAAACTAGACGATCAATTCAAACTAGATTCAAAGAGCATATGGCCCATCTCAATATGGTAGAACAGATAAGTGTTGTCCAACATGCGTTTAACAACAGCCATAAAATAGATATTAGCAATTTAAGATTAATTAGGAATTTAACAAATACTAGACAGCTGGATGCATTTGAAAACTTGCAAATCACAAAGTGTAAAAATAGTATGAATAATGCCAGAGGGATAATCCCAAATAGCTCGCTTTATTTGTTAGTGGGTCACGGTTCACCGAACTGTGACAGTAGTTTAGGTATAAATAGGATACATCATAAGGATAGTTTTAATTATCTCCAGATGATGCCAACTTGGTTGGCGAAACGCGCGTCGAGTTCAGTATATAGTGTTTTGGTGTTTCGTGGAAAACTACGTCAGTGTTTTCCATAATTCAAGAATTTTAAACCTAACCAATACTTTGCGCAAAAAAATGCTATTAACACATATACCATATTTTTAGCAGTCGTCATATTTATAGCTACAATATACTACCGCATTCGAGACATTTTTTTCCTCTCCAACTCGAAGGAAATATGGCTTACTCTGTACATGGTACATAATGCAAATTGGCGGCCCGGTAGTTACTTACGTAGGTATATAGATATGCCGATTCAATAATCGATTTTAAGGAAAATCGATCTTCAATCGATTATTTTCCCTTCGATATTTATCGAATCGATTATTTTTTATCAAAAATCGGATAGGAAAATCGACATGTTAATTTACTGTCAAAATGTCAAACCACGAAGGAATGGCGACTTTTGTTTTAACTTGGTTGATAGCAAGTCAGCAAGCTCAGCCAGACTGGCATTGTTTGTTGGTAATTTCAATTAGTTTCTTACATTATTTTGTTTTTGTTACCCTTTCTTCTCCCCATGCTATTCCTCTTTTTAAAATAGTTGTCTGTATTTGTGTAGTTTTTGGATTTTGTCCTGGTAAAACACATGAAATGAAAATGGAAGTACCTACATGATTCGTAGAGTTGCAATATAATAATTATGTAATGAAAGAATTAAATATTTACCGTGTATTTTAATACATTATTTGAGGTTATGTTAGTAAAAAATAAAATTTAATATTAATACTTATGTAAAAAAATGTTTATTTTAATTGTTGGTTCAATTTAAACAGTTTATTATTAGTATTACTGTAACAACTTCAACCGATCACCTATTAAAGAAATGATTTTCTACGTTTCGATTTTTTTTGTTGAATCGATCTTTTTTAGGCAACAATTCAAATCGATTTAAAGATCGAAGCTTTTTACAAAAAATCCGCTTCCCGGACTATTTGATACTAATTTGATTTATAAATTACGTAATGGGGCCATAACCCGTACCATATGCATAATGTAGAAAAATACCACACGTAAAATTATTTGAATTGCTGATCACCATATATAAGTTATAGTTGGCCTTCTCATGAATCTTGTGTTAAATTTTTAATTTAAAAGTACATTCTCAGTAAAATGAAATATAGAATCTTAAATTATTTGTAATTGAAATTTGTTTAAATATATTTTGTCATGGGACAACGTAATGGTTAATTGATTAACCGGGCATAGCTGGTTGCCTTAACATATTTTTTTGTAAAGAATTTTACATATGTAAATTATTATGTACTCTTTGTGTATTATGACAATGAAGTGTTCCTTATTTACATGAATTTTTAACTCTTAGTCGAAGAAGTTCAATGAACGTTAAACGCGCGTGAACAATTAGCACTTTTGAGGAGAAAATGGTAATTGTTTGAGAACTTATTTAACAAAATCAATTACCTACGATAACATTTTGTATTATTAAATAATATAACTAAAAAGGACCCTAATTTATTTTATAGAATAAACTTTCCCTGTCTCTTTTGTGATATAATATTGGAAGTGGTGTATTTTGTTTCCTATGAAGTGTACAACCAGAAAAGTTATGGTGGTGACTGAGGGGGGGATGGTAGCATAAAGTAAATAATCCCGATTTAGTTGTTCCAATTTTTTTTCATATAAATGAAATGAAAATATTTCATATTTTTGAACCAGTAAATCGTTAAAATGACATTTCGTGTCCAATATTGCGGAATTTTTTTCCCTAACAGTGAAATACCATACCAGACCCAGAGCTGTCACAATGACCCATTAAAAGTAATTGAAGTACCAATTACCAATTATCAATCAAAGTAGTAAATATTTCCATTACCAATTACTCCTCATTTTACACAGTACTTCAAGTATCAATTACTCGTCGAAAATAATATATTTTTTTTCAAGTAGAGGAATTCAATTACTTATACTTCAATTACTCTATTTAATTGAATTACTTTGAATGTAATTGAATTACCGAAAATAATTGAAATATCGACTGAAAATAAAAGAAATTCAAATACCTACCAAAAAAGAGGCACAATGTACATGTATTTTTAAATAATTATTAGGTCATTCAAACACGTATGTAGGTAATATTCTACCAAGCTATTTTACATATATAGGTACTATATTTAAAATAAAATTTTCAAGTCTAAAAGAAATTATTGTGTTGACAACAAATGGTCTACACACAGACATACATACAGACAGACATTTTTTATTCGATATTTGAGTTCAACGTGAAACGCATTTCTGTGCAAAAATTTTGTTTCTACAATCATTATTAAAAAATTTTGTCAGTGTAACTAATATTAATAGGTATTTGATTATATCAAATAGGTAAAATAATAGATATTGTCAATATCGGAGATATATGTATAACATATATTAATATTTAAAAAATAGTAAAGAACAGATTTATTATTTGATATTTACTTACCTTGCCAGGCAACTTTTTAAGAATTAAAAACACAAGGACACAAATAATTAAAAACATAGTTTTCTTGCAATCACAGCTACTGTGTAGTGCACTGGATAACTGAAAGAAAACGACAAACTGTCAAACGACAAGCTCAGACAAGTTATTAAAGCCGAGCGCGTTGCGATTTTTCTCGGAATATTTTCGATACAATTTCAATTATTTTAAAGTAATTAAAGTATCTGAAAGGAATTGAATTACCCAAAAGGAATTGAATTATTTGTTCAGTACTTCAATTACCAAAAACAATAAAACAATTACCAACTACAATTACTTTCACAAAAGTAATTCAAATACCAATTATTATAAGGCGTCCAAAAAAGTAATTGAATTAAAGTAATTTAATTACTTAAAAATAATTAAATTACTGTTTCAATTCTTTTAATTGAAGTACCTGACAGCTCTGACCAGACCCATATTAAAAGTAATCAATTAATATCACAAATTCTCGTAATGGTTCAAGGTCATCACTGAAAATAATTTCTAGTAATATTATTATTTGGTTTGTCCCAACAAACAATCCAGGACCGTTTTGAATTTGATATCCTTTGAATAGTCCAGGTAATGGAATATACAGTCCAAGGTCGTGTAACTTGCTCAATAATATTTGGAAATCAAATTCGCAACCGTTCCGAGCTCTCTGTTTGAACTGTTAACATCATAGACATATATGTCTATGGTTAACATGAAAGACTTGCCTAATTCTGAGGAAGCAGCAGCTGCAGTTGCAGAAAAAAATACAGAAATCCATACACCGAAGCTTATTAAGGACACCCGGATAATATCAGATTAAGTAGATCAATTCTGCAAGAGCATGTTTTTCAAAGTGGGAAATTTTTTAGAACTTCGTATTTCTTTTGGTATTAATGTAGAGAATTCTTTAAAAAAATACCACAAGCATGAACACATTTCAGTACATGACAGTCCATTCATAACACGCTTGCAAGATGGGGCACATTTTAGCGAATCATAGGAACATTACACCATATATGAGCAAATCTTGAGGTCCGCAAAACATATCACACATCACTGACTCATAACATCCAATTTAACTGATAATCTATCCAACGTCTGTCACTGATAGTAAAGATGATTCAGGAAGATGCACCTACTAAGAAGTACTGCTGCATGAAACAGAAATAGATGTTCTCTACTGCTTTCTTTTTGTAAGAAATCAACTTCGAGTTTAGAATTTTGATATAGATAGATAAATTTTTATTTAACTACTTTACATAAAATAATGTTTGAAGGAAGTCACAAAAGGTTGACAGAGTATTGTAAAACAAAAAGCATAATGAGTAAAGAACAGAAAAATAATAGAATGCACAAACAACATATATATGTATAAATACACAGAAAGAAACGATAATAATAATAATAATATTTAAGTATAGTTAAGCATACAAAATTAACTAGTTAGTCGATCAGTATATTACATATCAACTAGAACATTCACTGTTGCATTTATATATTCAGCGATTGAACAAAAACAAAAGGAGATCAGATACCATTTGATTTTGAACTTGTAGCGAGTATAATTTAGGTTTTTTTATAACGGCGGGCAATTTATTGTAAATATGTAGATTGGGCGAATTGCGTGCAGAAACAGCGAGCCGAAATCTAGGATGCCTAAGGTTATCACCATGTCTAGTGGGATAGTTGCGTAGATCTTTTTGAGGGGAAAGGGAAGTGTTTGGTTTTATGAATTTTTAGTAATGCATAGAAAATATATAAAAAGGATGGTAATATTTATATTTCATAAATAGAGGCTGACAATGTTTATTAAAACCTGCATTAGCCAACAATCTTATAGCCTGTTTTTGCAGGTGATATATGCAAATACATAGACCAAAAGTACTCTTTAAGGACTTGGTATGTTTCTTCTTGAATGGCTTCCCTTTGGTCAAGTGATGAGGGCGTATCCATGAACTTGTTTCGAAAGATGATCTTAGATTTACCAAAATGTGAAACTGTAAAAGGGAATTCATTCCGATTATTCAACAAATTTCGTCCTCCATATACTTCATCTAGGGAAATTATCCGTTACTTAATTATTTTTAGAATAAGAGAAGTGTCTCTTGATGGTTGGGGATGTAGGTAGGTAGCCAATACAAGGACATACGCGTTAGAAGTAAAAATTTTCAGGAACTGATCTCTTTCGGTTGCGTGAATTGTATGAACAATACTTTTAATATCAGCTTCTTCTTGTAAGCTCTTTAAATTGTATACAGAAAATTTATTGTAGTTTCTGCATCGTCGCAGTATGAACCAACTAAATTCTTGTTCAAATCTGCAATCATTTTTAATATTATTATTCATTAATTACGTAGTGCATCTTGGTTCTGGACACGATAGGAGATTCTTCAATAAGCTAAATTTTGTATTTGTCCTGGCTTATATTTTGTACTGAAGAGGCCGTTTTCTTGCTACTCTTTTAGGGAGGTTTCTACCTAGGTAGGAAGTAAATATGATTAAACAATTAAAACCTAAAGCCTACATGAGCATTGGCTCCCTAGCTATTACTAAAACCTAACTAGTTCCGAGCCGATATTCCAAATTGGATGCACAAACATAACCCAAGATGTAACTTTGGGAAATCTGAATATCTAAGAACCAAGTTTAAAATCGTCTAAATACTTCTATTCTATTTAGCTGCTTCTAAAGTTGTATGAGATCGTTAATTACCATCGACAACGACTATGACAGAGAGATATTTCTTAAAATTATCCTAAAATATTCGATGATTTATAATGTACAGATCGGTAAAAATATTGATTTTTTAATTTTAGACAGGAAAAACGTGACAAAATGTTATGGTAGTATTTTACTATTTCTTATATATTCAAATGCATAAATTGGTCTTAAAACATAGAAGAAGGTTTACATTACATATTCAGCAAACACCCACACGGATAAACATATTACATTTTTATGAATATACCATCACGAAGAACATGTTTACAGTATAAAAGTAATAAAATATTAAAACATTAAAATTATTCTTTTATCGTTGTTTAACAATCCAAAACCATAAATTTTGCAACTTAATAAAATAAATTATCAATTTAAGTTAGCTAATCTCTTGCCAACTTTATTCATATTAAATGTAGCTTACTACCTATTATAAATACATCTTTTTTAAAAATTTAAGTAAACTTATGTAATCAATATTTTCACCTGAGTTAGTTAACGCAACAAACGCATGTCTGGAAGAGAATCAGTAAATATAGTATTTATTGATTGACGAGTGCAATATTTTGCGACGCGACATCGACAACTTGTTAAGAAATACCTATATCCCATTATAAAACAGGTTCCTATTTACACAGACCCACTGTGTGCTTGTTGAGTAATAAACGATTATGAAGAACGCAAATATTGCACAGCACATTTGTATGTGTATTTATATTGTTTTTAACATTTTCACAACAGTTTATAATATTTTTAGGATTAAAGTTTGTCTTGGTTATTTCCGGGAGCACAGAATAATAATTATTTTAAGAAACGTGCTAATCTAAATAAAAATAATTATTAGTGTGAAAGCATTAGTATTACTATTTATTATTAAATAATTTTTACCTCTACCTCGTTTGTAATAATTTCAATTCTGTTTAATATGTAGTTATGTCGGATAACAAACATTTCTCATCAAAGGCAACTAGATCGTACTCCAAATGCAAAGCGACGATGCACTAACGACTTCGAGTCGAGTTATGATTGTGTTGCCATCAGTGGAAACAGGCAGATTTAAACACGCAGCGTCGCGTTACATTTGGAAAGTGGGTTGCAATCACGTTGCTATTGGTGAGAACAGCGTCTTAAGCTGGGTACTCATATGTGCTCCGTAACTGTATCTGTATCATGTATTGTAACAGATACTGTAACCAATTTTTGTAGCGTGTACGTCTTGCGCTCCAGATTTGCGAACCAGTTGCGAACACGCTAAGTTCCATCGCCGCCATCCAACCGCCTATCTGCAAACGCAACGAACACATAGAGTTGTACTCTAATATTGTGGATGATTTGTAATAGGAACGCGAGTCAATACGAGTCAGTCATTCCAACGGTACGATGTTGGAGTGAATGTTGCTCAATGTAAACTTGCTTCGAACACTGCGGTCAAGATTAACGTAGTCGGGTACATACAGTGAACTGATACAGTACCTGTTACAATACATGATACAGATACAGTTGTCAGCGCATATGAGACCCGGCTTTAGAATTCATATTCGCGTAATGGGAACGGTTTGGTGCAATAATGGTTATTTATTATATTAAAGTACAAATCAGTGTTCTAAGTAATAGTTGTTATAAACGTTATAATCATATATGAGAAATATAATTTATAGGTAATGATGTTAATTGGTAACCATCAATAGACCGATGACGCAAATGAATACATTTATGAATAGCTCTTGATAAATTTATTTGTTTTTAATTTGTCTCATAATATCAATTTGCAACCCGGATAAGTCTTTTAAATTTTTAATTTAATTCATTTGTTTTCTATGCTAGTTGATTTCAAAATAAGGTTAATATTTTAGGTTCCAACACGTTATACAATGAGCGGGTAAAGTTTGGAACACATTCGTTTGGAACAACATTTCGTTTGGTAACAATCCTCAGGCCATCGATTTTATTTGATTAAATACATATTGTTTACGCTTTTCGAGATATGACGTCAGGACTTTTTTTGTTTTTGGAAACAAATTTGTTTCATGTAGTTTGGCAGATAATGCAAATGTTTTTTTTAATAATAATATTGTAGAAAAAATAAAAATTTTCCAAAAAAAAAAGGTTTTTTTGTCTTTTGTCTTTGTCGTCTTGGGTGACACAGCTACGATAAAAAAATATACGAAACATTTTATCTAACAGGATAAAACACATTTTTTTAAAGAGTATTTATTTTATTTTAAATAAATGTTTAAATTTGTTGCTTTTAGTTAATCTTAAAAACATGACCTCATGCCCATTGAACTATTTATCGAGATATCAAGAAAATCTTTAAAAATGGTTAGTTTCCATAAAATGTAGATGTTTTCAGAAAAAGAAATATTTCCGCAATAGGATATTTTTAGATTAATGTATATTGCGAATACACTATCTATAACTTTTCCTTTTTTTTCAGTTTTAAAATAAGCAAATTTCGACCGATTTTATTACTATTTAAAAGTCTTAACACCTGCTGTCACCAAATTTCGTGCATTACATTTACTTTGTATTTGTTAACTGGTAGTAAATTTCAAACGTTACATAATCTTATATCATAACCATTGTGTACAAGCGTACCGTGTATAAATTTTTAATAGAGATTAGTTATTTCACAAACAACTTAACATAACAATTCAAACTTTTTCAAAAAGCTATGCGAACAGAATTCTTTATTTACAAAGGTAATGTTTTAAATATTAATTAAAATTCTAAATACATTTCTTGTAGATATTATGTGATAAACACAACACTAAAATCACATTGTATAACCGTTAAATTTTGTTACAAGAACAAATTAACACGCGTGTTTACAGGTTGTGTTAGCTATAATGTTACTTTTTGTATTAGAAACATTTTGTCGAAACCATTATAATTAAGATGGTGGTGTCAAATGGAACTTCCGGACTTAAAGATTCAAGAGCTCGTCTAGCTGGTGTTCTACAAAAATGCTGGCACATAATTATCGGCTAAATACGAAGGCACAGAGTACAGTTTATTAAAAAATATATTTCTATAAAGTTTACTTACAATTTAAGAATAGCGAAACCCGTCGAATTTAGTTTTTTTATCATTTCTTCTTAACAACTGATAAGAAATATGCATTTTCTATCAATCCATTTCATTATCGAGATGACACATTGCTGCTAAAATTAACAAAATAGATATTTGGTTTTATTTGAACAACACTAAAAATATGTAAGTACAGTTTATTTTAAACTTATTTACAACATAAAAAACATCGGTTTCTTTGATTCCTTTACAACCGTCATAGAAGTTGATGTTTTTTGTGTTGAAAATAAGTTTGATATAAACTATATATGATTCAACATTAAATATTTATATAATCAATAACTATAAGCGTGCTATTTTAAAGTTTTTATTATTTCAAAAAAAAATTACAAAATTCAGAAGATTTCTAATTGCCGCCCAATGAAATAATACGCTCTATTTTATTTCTCGACCGGCGATGTACGAAAAATGGATTTAATAGGTGTAATGAAAGTTAAGACGCAACAATATTACATATTGATTTTTTGAGTCCTAAATATTATACTGGCGATAATAGTTAATAATTCAAATGTACCACAAGGGTCCCATTCGAGACCTCTACCGTTTCTAGATTTTTATGAACAATAATACCGTGTTCCGCATGACAATTTACATAACAAGTGAAAGAGGCATATCAAATTAAGTCTACTACAACCTGGCTGCAGATACTCTGTCTCTCCCAACTAGCTTAACTTTGACATGTTAATTGGTACCTCTCATGGATGATGCATCATTGGATAATCATTCAATTGGTCTTCTGCGTCCAATCGATTGGTAAAAGTGTTATTGAAATACTTTCGAACTACAACTGCATAGTCGAATTAGTTGAGGTTCGTTGTAAGATAAGAATTTTTAAAGTGCATAACAGCACAGCAAAATTTTAGAGCACGTGATTCTGAAATCTACAACCACTAACCTTACGAAATATAAGGGTGGCTGTAATTAATTTGCTGGCGCGACCCCAGGAGGTTTAGAGGCCACGGGAGGACTCTCTAATGTTGGGTTAAACCTAAGAAAAATAATGATATTAATGAATTGTCTTTATTTGTTTAAGAGGATACAAAAAAATATATTTGCAATTTATTATTAACCATTGTTGGATGAGCACGGCAAAATTTAACTCAAATTCTTTCTTACGCATTATGGGATAAGAATTCACCTCAAGCACGTATCTATCATTTAAAGTTATTATAATGTTATACTAGTTCCAATAAGTGTAGTCAGAAAGAATGCAAATTGTTGCTTTTAATAGTGAAGCAGCACGGGCTTTAAAATACGTATAATAGTGACCGCTGGCTGTCGTACATGTGCCGCTATACTCTTTAGAGCCCCAACTTGCATTCCTTTACTGACTACATTTATTGGAACTCGTATAGATGCGTTGATTAACCAGTTGATCGTTTGAAGTCTGAACAATTTTAACCGTCACTCTTATATATGTCATACAGAAAGCACTTATATTTTTATGAGCTATATATTTTTAGACTAATTTAGAGAATATAAGAAGTGTTTGCTTTGTTATTTCTTTATACGAATCTGGTGATTGTTATCAGCGTATATGGCTAGCTTCGTATTAGAGAACTCCGGGATATCGAGAACGTGTGAATATCTAGTGATGTAGAAAATTTGTATGGCATTAAAACTTGCTCAGATAAGTGTGGATGAGTTTCATTAGGTAGCCAGAAAAAATTAAAAGATGCTATTTACGTATGTCAGCCCAAGGAACCAGGTCAAAGGCTTTTCAAGTATTGAATAGCACCATGGTCGTGCACTTATTGAAGTTATAATTCACGTTGACATATGTAACTATCCGTACGATCTTGTAATCAAATTAGACCACATTCTTGATGATCAGATCATCCTGTCATGGTCTTAAAATTTGAGGATAACAGGATTAGGCAAATGATTACGTAACTTTGTTGTTCGACTCAAACAAGACGTGTGGTGAAGGGGCCTATGACAGTTATCGGATCTTCATCACTTGCTACTTTCTGTCCTTGTAAAATTGACGATACAGAGATAAGGGAACACTGACATATTTTTCCACAAAACACCATATACTGCACTGGCCAACCAACTTGACATCATCTAAACATGATTAAAACTGATTTAAAAACAGTTTTGTGGAAAACTACGTGATTTACCAACCATTCTCATGGCTCGAATATGGATTGACTCCAACATTTTCAGAAAAGATTTGGATGCAGATTCCCATATTGGAACAGTATTCCAAACCAGGAATATGTCTTTATATTCCAACAATAGTTCCTGTAAGGTAAAGTGGCTCTTAGCTTACTAGGAAAATAAGTTTCTTTGCAGCTAGATTACTGCGTTTGTGCTATAGGAAAAAATCTCGCAGATAATCAATCTGAGCATATCGGATCCTCCTAAATACAGATTGGCCTAAGAAGGTGATATTTGGTTCATTTTTAACACATTTTTTGAATGCATTACACTAGATTACTTGATTTCAATTTTATAATTTTACAGATATATCCGAATTATTGTTGATAGTGTGTGCCTCATGGTCTCGGTTTTACTTCCAGTGTTTGGCCTCTGAAAGGAGAGACTTGAGAGTATACTCTCATCAGCGAAGCTGCACAAAATTGGATGTTTTCGTTTTATTCGGAAGCAGTTAGAGATAGAAAAAATAGTTTTATATAAAAATTTCGAGTCGTTTACAATGTTTTCCTCGCCATAACTTTATTTACACCGGGTGATTCATATTCATGTGAGGATATAAAGTCAACTACTAACATTAGACTTATCAAACCTGATATACCTATTTGTATAGCAAATGAGACAATGAATAATAATTCTTAATCAAATATACGGTGTCCCATTTAAAGAATTACAATTTACATTTACATTTCATGAGTATAGAACAGCCTGTATAAATAAAATTATATGAAGAAGAAAGCATACAAAAACACCGTTTACACAAAACTTTTTTTCTATCTCTAATTGCTTCTGAGTAAACGATGAAGACATCGTAACTGGACTACTATGTACCCTGTTCTTGATATTTTTTCTTTATACTGAGCAATTCTGGTATTAAAGAATTGTTTCTATGAACTATGATGTGACACCAAACCGTAAATAAATAAATGTTAGTTATAGTTCTTGTGTTAAGTTAATTGCCCTTTATATTCAGTAATGTTCCTTAATTAAATTGTCATTACCACATGCCATCTTAGTCAGTGTTTAACTAAAATTGACAATTTATGATATTATATGAAAAGGATAAAGGTAATTTTAAAGCATAAACACTATTTAAATTATTATCAAACCCTTTAATTAATAGTTAGTGCATTATTACTATTATAATTCAAGGAAAATAGAAAATATGTATATAGCCGTATATCATTCATACATAAAAATCACAGTCATGTACTACAAAAACGTAATTTTAAACATAAATCTCTGGTTTAAAAAGATAGTGCTATTTCGGTCTAGTTTGCTTCTCACGTGTTTTACTCTACTGGCCCAGATGTAGGATAAAAATTGAATCAACAAGGCATGACGGAGTACATTAAACTCGCCATATTGTTTACCATAAAATGTTTTCCTCAGTCCTCAAGGTTGTCGACAACCACAAACAACAGCAAACAATCATAACAATAATTTTTGCGTTTTAACAAGTGAATATATTGAAACGCTGAGGAAAAGAATTCCTGTCCTATGATTGAAATAGACTTATGTATGGTCAAGCGCGATTTATTGCATTCTATTAATTTAAACGACACGCCTTTATCTGGAATTGTATTCATGTAAATAATTTCATCGATATTTATATTTTTAATAGTCATTTATAACCTCAACTTTTTTTCATTCTCTGTAATGTAATATAATAAATGAACGTTTCCAATACCACTAATACCAGTATATAAAAATACACATACACGTTTTTTTTAAGTAGTGGTTTTACTATATATGTATGTAAGTGGTGAAGCCTATCAAAGAGCATACTCATTGTCATTACGAGTATAGTACAGAAAGATCAACAAAAAACACGATCAATAGCACCTATCAATTTTCGAAAAGATATTTTTGATTAGGCTCTTGACACTATTATTTTATGTCAGATTGAAATATCAGGTGCTGCTCGAAGTTTCAGTTGAACTGGTTACCGATTTTTTGAAAAATTTTCGTGTTCAAAATGCTTTCCTTGGAACAAAAAACGTGTTTACTGAAATCTTACTTTAAAAATGGGTTCAAAAATGAAAATGGTGAGTGGATATATTTGCAGCGTGGCTGTTACGAGGAATTCAGGGAGCGTATTCCCGATTTTGCTGCCAACTTTCAAGCCATTGTGGAGGTTACCTCTAGAATGATGAAAATTTTTCAAGAATCAAACATTATTGGAAGGAAAAAATATTCTGAAAGACCAAGTAATAGAACAGAAGGAGTAGTTGACAATGTTAGAAATATGACCATCATTCTAAATCTTTGAAGAGATTGAGTCAACAGACGAATTTGTCTTATGGCATCTGCTAAACAATTTTAAACAAGGATCTGCACCTATTCCTCTACAAAATTTACTTACATCAAATATTGCCAAAGAACTTCGTTCCGGAAATGAATGTTTAGGAATGATTCCTGAACAATAATGATATACTGGACATTTTACAGTGATGAGGTATGGTTATGTGAATAATGATAATATGAGAATTTGGACATTAGAAAACCCTCACGAATACATTGAAACACCCCTGCATCCCTTCTAAGCGGATCTCTCAGTGGTAATTTCGCGAGACGAATTTACTTCACTTTCTTTTATCAAAACGTGAATACAAATTTTAAATTCAACACATTTTGAGTCCATTCATTCAGAAATTACACAACAATCAGCTGACTGGAGGACATTTCCAAGAGGACAAAACTAGAACACACACTGCACGTATCACAATAAAAATTTTTTTAAAAAAATTTGACGACAGGCTAGTGCATCAATGTTTATGACCATCCCCTTATCCCGATTTCTTCATGTTTCTTCACTTGAGAAGCCGAGTTTTCGAAACAGTTCTCAAAATGTTGGAGAATTGCGAAATGCAATTTCTGATGAAAAATAATAATTACTCCAGCGGTATGGCACAATGTCTTTAAAAATTTGATGAAACAAGTGCATCTTTGACTGCAGAATGGGGTGCAACATTTCGGCCAACTGCATTTACACTTACTACTCAACTTGAGCTTGGATGCGCAATGGTGTTAACCTCGCCCTTTCAATGTAAAGTTGTTTGTTCATCTCTGTTGCACACTATCGATATTTCTTCTATCTCTCTCTGCGCGACCAGGAGCCAATATAGGATCGTTGAGTAGTACTTATTTCTTACATTATTCAATAAACACATTTTTTTCGTATTTCTTTTCTAACCCAACTTTACTAAATTATAATCACATATCAATGAAATCACGTTGACGAGTAAACGTGCAAAAAAGCATAAATCGCCAACAACTGCTAACACAAAATCCCCTAACAAATTTGATTACATGGATTTTTGATTTAGAGATTCTAGAAGCCGTTGGCAAAATTTAATGAAAACTTTTTTTTTAATTTTGATTTATCCCGATTTTACGCTGAAAACAGAATTTTATCCTGTTTTGCATAAATGTACAAGATATTTAGCAAATTTTACTAATATATGAATGCAAAATTTAACCCAGTTTTATTTAAAAAAACAAACGTAGGTAAAAAACAAAACAAGAATTCTTAGAAACAAAAGAGGAAAAATAGAAAGAGATTAAAACTAGATACTAATAAACAAAAGTTATTGCAAGGAGATAGATAAGCAAGAATAATAATACTAAACTGGAGGATCCGTATCTTCTTCGAGGCAGTCGCGTATCTTAGAATAATTGATATTGTTCTCCTTCTCCTTCTCCTTCTCATTTTTGTCTTTTTCTACTACTTCTGCTACTTCCTCTTTGGTATCGCACAAAGTCAGTAAACAACACATCAAAACATCAGACTGAATATCTTGGGAACAGGTAACAACACATGAAACTATTGTTATTATTCTACCATTTATCACTTATAACAAAAAAATATTGTTAATAAATAGCCTGGAAATATTTAAGACCCGGAACATAGTTGGCGTTCTCGAGTTAAAACTTTTACCGATTTTGCTTAAATTTTGAATGTATCCACTTCTTCATAAATTTTAAAAATGTTTTATGACATTTTTCTAGCAACTGAACTCATAGGGTAATATCTGATTCATTTTAACCAATGCAGTTTTCATTAGATCTATATGAATAGTGGTAGATGTGATGTGGTGGTGTTGCTATCTGTATCGTTGACCGTTCGAGCGTTGAGTTTTGAGTTTTCTCCTTAGTCATCAGTAGGCAATGCAACGGTTGCGGTTGTGTTCATGTGTTCAGGTTGAAAACTAATGTAGAAATATATATGTGTTAAGATTACTTATGTAAAGAAAAAAATTATTCCCAAGTAATTCAAAACCAAAACACAATAACATAAATTCTGTATAGCTACGGGCCCCGCACGCTGACAATTGAAGTCGCACTACTCTTGCAATTACGAGTAGTTGCTATAGGCTAAAATTAACCTGATTTTACTGTAGATCGATATTTTCTGCATATTTGCTCCTCTATTATTAAACTAATTAAGCCAAAATAATTGTGTATTGCTTCCATTATTACCCAGCCCATGGCTTATTAGAATTGAAATGCTCTTGTCGAACTACTTATTGTGCAACCGGAAATATATAGATTTGACAGATATTGTTTATAATTTATTTATTTGTTGCATCAATATTCTCGTACATTCTTTGACTATTAAAGCGCTGCTGGCGCTGTCCAACAAATTAATTAAAAATTTTGTTAAATAAACCTCTGTGCTACTGTTCTGTGTGTCAGGTTATTTTTTTGAGAAAATGCCTATCCAAAAAATTTAAAAAAAAAACAATCTGACTAATCCTTTTGACACAGATTAAATAAAAAAAAATTAAATTATGTAAATTTTGTAGTACAGTGGCGATACAGATGTGCCGATGTAAACATAATTGGCAAGCACCAATTGCAGCTCAAGTGCCATGACGATAGGTTAAATTGATGGGGCGGAAAGTAGTTTTGAAAGTAACAATCTCTTTTGATGGCCTTATACATATCGATCAAGCCATGCCCTTTGCAGGATAGTAAAGCTTTTTCTAATAACAACTTTTTATATATTTTTTTATCTTCACCCATCTTTTTTAATTAATATTTTTAATACATTTATTTTATTAGGCTTCCTACATCTCAGTCTTTGAAAGTCACACCAACTGCATTCTGCAAGAACTGTTAGGACCTGCTGTCCCCAATGCCTATGAAAATTTTGATATGGTGTTGAATAGCATTTACACGCCTTTTACAATAGTTTTTAATGATTTTTTTCGTCTGAAATATTTTGTAGTTGCAACAACTCACGATTTATATAAATTTTTTAAACCTATTTATAATACTTTATTAATTTTAATCTAGTAAATCATACTTTTTACAATAACAGGCAGATGAAATATATTTTTGAAATAGGTCTAACCAACCTATCGAAATTGGTTTTAAAACGGATTATTACTAATTTGTAGTACTTTAACTTTGACCATTTTCATTCTTGTTATATTGTGGCTGAATATTTATTCTTGTATGTACAGAATGTTCTGAAATCAAAACTCGCCATAGGTATCCCGTTTATATGAGGATATGTAAGCATATTTAAATTTGATAATTTTGCATGTTTTTGTATGGAATAAGAATCCGTCAAAAATACATATCCATCTGAAACCATGTTCTTGTAGATAAATCATGAAAACTGAAATTCAGGAAAATAGTATTTTGCCCTTAATATTTCCTCAAGGATTTTGCTTATATTTTTTATTTTTATTATACAAAAGCTTTCTAAAGTCAACTTTATATGTTATTGGGTACGGTATTTTAGCTAAAAACATGGTTGTGTATACAAAAAAAGCATAAATGATAAACGACTATTTAAAAAAGTGATTGAGATGGTTTCTACAAATATTAACGTTTGTTGATATTTTGATACAAATTGGGAAGTAAAATAATAAGTTGTCTTTAGAAAACATTTGCTTATTTTTATTTATTCGCAGCATACAACGTTTTTAGTTTCTCTTAATTTACTTAACGATTTCAAATAGATAGTATAAGTTAATGAAATAAACTAAAATGAAGTTCCCTTCATATCGCGTAAACAAAAAGGACGGATTTAGAAAGACAACATACTTTGTGTGGTTATTTTTGCCCACTGTGAAGATATTTTCTTATTTTTGAATTATATTTAAAAGTTCACAGAGTACAACATACTTGAAAGCCAGCCAAAACCTCGTATAACATGACTTTGAATTTCGCAAATATCCTTGTCTTAGGATAGGGAAGCAAATTTGAGTTTATTTTTAGATTCTAAACAGTGTACAATATTTTTATTTACTTTCTAGCCTATGCAAACTAGTAAATGTTTTTCTCAATATGTGTTGATACGTACAAATTAATTTATTTATATCCAATAAGTACATCCATTTAAATGACTTTTAGATTATTTCTATTTAAAAAATAAAAAGAACTATCATTAATGTTCTTATTTTTTCTTTTTTAGGTAAAATAGAAATTAAAGATTCTATTTAAATAATCAGTTTATTTTTTTTTACTTTCAATTTCACTCCAAGTAATTATTAATGACTAATTTAACTTTGCAATCTTAAAAAGTAAAAGTCAATAAAAATTCCACAATTCTTAAGACATTTCACACTATAATCGTTGTGTTGTTACTTTCATTGACAGAGAAGTTTACATTAAATTCGTTCAAGCAAGTAAAAGCATGGGCGTCACAGAAATTTCGAGAAATTTAATCTTCAAAATTATACATCGAAAAAAATAATGCTTACTTAAACTTATTTATTTTTTTCATTTTTGCATTATTTGCATTTGGAAAGGCGCAGACAGGCATTCTTAGATCTTCTAAATTCATTTAACCAAAAATATCAGTTCACATTAGAAATAGGAAATAGGTTTATTCGCGAAAAAATATTTCCCAAGGAATTATATTTATTGTTAGATTTGAAAGGTAAATAATTTTAGTATTACACTATTTACCATTGTTACTAACATTCTGTTAACAAAAATGTATTGTGTTTCAGATAGATATTTAGATTGAGCTTATCTACCATTTATAGGGAAGAAACATTAATAATTTTGAAGAGAGTGCCTCATGTGTATCGCAAATAAACTTTGATTATTATGTATTTCATTTACAAATAATGGAACATGAGAAGTGGTGTAGTATGTGGTTTTTATTTATATTTTTGTAAATTTACAATCAGTTGTTAAGAAGCTATATACGGAGTTCGTGTTTTCGCTTTTTTTTAGGTAATTTAGTGAACGGGAGGTAGAGATAAATCCCAGAGATGACTTGACTTGTACATATACGCAATATTGTATTGTAAACATCTAATGAATGAAACATTCCCAAATAATATGAAATGATAAAATATTCTTTTTCACTCTTTACGTATATTCGTGTTATTCACATAGACGTTTTATAAATACTACGTATTTACAAAGGTGGATTCCAATGATTTCGAAGTCATTGGTGTATTCATGGGGCAGTGGGCGTAAACATACGATCGTCGCGATCCGCCTATGCCTATCCATGAATTACTTTTGGACACTTGCCAATAACGAGTCCCGTCGGTCAGTGAGTAATTGTTTTTATAGCTGCAAACAGACCTACCTGATAAAAACCTTTAATTTTTTGTTCCTATTTCTCAAAAGTAAACAGATTTATTTCAAAGTACATACGAAGATTTTTTTCACATCATATTGTATAGGGATCGTGTAGCGAGTTAGACATTTTATTTGTAATTTGTTTCGGACTATGATGGAAGAGGAAACTGTTGATGTCCTGGATGTGGTTCGGACTCCACAATAAACTGTAGGATTTCGTCTCTCTTTACTCAACACAAAATCCTAGGATTTTCTGTTAGTTACCTCGGTGACTTTAGAGGCGGTTAAGAAGACAAACATTGGTTCTTTGTAAGTAAGTATATAATTAACCTATATTTTGGACATAACTCACCAAATTATTCCTGTTGAATATAATTATTCAATTTGTTGGGTATAGGACCAAGCTAATAATTATTAGAATAATTAGAGAAATTACCTAAATTTTTGTTTTTAGAATAAGGAAAATCATCAAAATGTTGGTTAAAATTAACACTGCTACTAGGCAAATCGGCAGATTTGTTTTAGTTATATATATAAACTAAAGTGTCAGCCGAAAACACGATTATTTTTAGTTATGTGAGATTCGATTTTAATTACACAGCCACACAAAAAAGAAAGTTCATTACCACGAACCAAAATACATGGGTCGTGTATTTTTCGACGCTGAATTCGAATCCGTAGTTAAAAAAAAGATTTATCGTGTCAGTTTTTTCTTGCCAAAACATCCTTTGAAATGGGGTAAAACTATAGTAATAATGTAATAACCAAAATACATGAATCTAGTGTATTTTTCGACGCTGAATTTGAATCCGTAGTTAAAAAAAAGATTTATCGCGTCAGTTTATTTTTGGCCAAAAACATCCCTTGAAATGGAGTAAAACTATAGTAATAATATATAATGACTCTTAATGAAGTGTGAGAAATGGTATATATTTTATAGTCTAGAGAAGAGAATATGCATCCAAACCATAGCAAGCTATTTCTATTAATTAAACCGAAATTCATCCTTATGGGGGTGAAAACTACTAACCCTCTAGGGGTACTCTTTAGTTCTATCTCAGCGGTTGGAACCTTATCCCTATTGATCTTCCCTTCCTAAAACTACAAAAGCCTGAACATTGTTTCCATTAGATTTTATAAAATTCCTCCATCCAAGGAGGTAGGTTTTACTCTGCATAGGGGTGAGTTCTAACGTCATTAAGAGGATTGACTGGTTTTACACGTCGTATCAGAGCTATATTTGGCAAAATGAGCTTTAAAAATGTGTTTTTTTTTCGAATTCAAATAGCACAATCATTTGAGCGTAGGGGTAGTTTTTACGATCCTCTAGTGATAGTCTTGTGTCGGCGGTTGGAACGAATTAACTCTGTATTTGTCCATGCTGCTTGAGACTACGAAAGCCTGTATGTTGTTTCTCAGATGACAGAACTTCTAAGATCCATCAATCCCAGGTAGTTCCCCCCTCCTAGGGATGATTTTCGACCTTATTAGGAAGACGATCTAGTTGTCTTGATGTTTGGCACAATGAGATAAAAGTACTTGATCCTTTCCGAATTTCAATAATATCCATGTGCATCATTAAAGCTTAGCTTATAGTTTCTACCAGCCTCCAAGGGTAGTTTATAGTCATATATCGGTAGTTCAAGCGAATCCACTCCATATTTGTTCACTCTGCCTAAAACTATAAAGGCCTGAACTTTTTTCGTCGTTATTGAAACTTATGAGATACCTCCGTAGGTGGGGGTGCTTTTTACACCATATAGGGGCGAGTCTCAACACTTTAAGAGTAATGTCTAGTTGTCACACCAGATTCAGATATTTTGTCCTAAAAGCTACAAGAATTTGTCCTTTGTACATGTTATTTAAACTCACGTGCGTTATTTGAGTTCCAGGGGTAGTTTTCACCCCCAATAAGGGGACTATAGAATAGAGACTATAAAATATCTACCATTTCTCACACTTCATTAAGAGTTATTACATTATTACTATAGTTTTACTCCATTTCAAGGGATGTTTTTGGCAAAACAAAACTGACACGATAAATCTTTTTTTTAACTACGGATTCGAATTCAGCTTCGAAAAATACACTAGATCCATGTATTTTGATTTGTGGTAATGAAGTTTTTTTGTGTGTGGATGTGTTATTATTATGTAGCTCTTTATTCTTCTCAGTGTAAGCAGTAATGAATTTAAATTTTAAGACTTTGTTGGTTAAGTAAAATATTTGAAAATATGTTTGTTTCTCATCAAATTATAAGGAACTTAAACCTCTCAATAGAATAAGGAACATTATCTTCGGATTACATATACATATAAAACAAGCTTCCATAAGTTCAATATCATGAAGATAGTTCCCAAGCAGTTTCATTGAAAATTTGAGGCACTGCATTTATAAATTTGCTTACTTTCATGGAATTTCGTCAGATTATAAGTTTTCTATTAATATATTTTCTGAGTTACGTTACCATTATAAATTCATTTCTTAACAAGACCAGTTGGGTTTTGTGATCCACTCGAATGTGTTCCTTCATTTCTACTCCGCTAAAATTGTAAACGTGCCTCCTTCAATCATTCCCCTTTTTCGTCCTTCCTGAGTCTAATACATAAACAATTATCACTTTTAGTGGTTTTATAATATGTGAATAAAATAATCAAATTATTTGCTATTTACATATCATTATGTATTCTCATTCACACAAAGAATTAAAATGGATTAAATTAAATCAAAATCAAGTAACTAATTTAAATAAATACAACATAAAACTACTGGAAAAACCTGCCACAAAGGCGTGTTAATTTTTGTAGTGACATCAATTATAGGAAAATTTAAATATCTTCAACAGACTTTTATTGAATCTTATATATACATTTATTTTTATTAGAAGTCAATAAAACCCGAAATATTGAATATGATATTCTTAAGTAAGTATCTGAAATCATTAAAGTCCCTCAAGGCTTTGAGACTGATTTTATTTGCATAAATTATCTCTCACTGAAAGGAAAATAACAAAAAAAAATTTTTTTTCTTCAAAACGACGAAGAAACTTGTTAATATTATTCCTGTTGTCAATATTGTCAGACTCAAAATATACTAAAAAATAAAACTATAAATTGAAGTTAGCTAGCAGTTTATAAAAACAAATAATGTTACCTGGTATCCTAATGACCAAATAATTAAGAATCCACGGTACTTCCTATAAAAATCACTGCGTGTGAAGGTCATCCACAATTATTTCAGAGAACATCTTCTAACCACAATAAATACTGTTTTTAATTATGTGTATCTATATACATAATACTATATCTTTTAGGCTGGTAATTCCCGTAGGCGTAACTTTGGTTTGTATAAAAATTAATTAGACTATTATTTATGAGCATATAGATACAGTCGTAATATAAAATATTGCTTTGTTAATTATAAATATTTTAATACGCCTCATTTTTTTACTAAATGTATGAAATTTCATTGCATCGATAACTCTTCTTACACTACTATGGGATAAATTTAAATTTTGCATGTATGTATACCTTGTGGACTTTTGTCACTTGCCAGAATTGTCTTCAAAATCATAATTGTAAGGTGCATAGGCGCATTCCTGATATTATATAAAATTACATTGAACATAAATAACAAATAAATAAGCAAATAAATTTTATGAAAATTCATTCGGTTGCAAAAAAAACTTTTTTATGTAAGATTCTATCATCCCAACCCGCCCTAACTCCAACGCTACTGGTTAGTTTTTAAGGAAACTTTTCGTCTACGTAGCTACTTTAAAAATATTTTTCCCACCAAATTTGGAGTCGGTATTTTCAACAATCACTGAGTAAGTTATTTAAAAAGCCTTTTTAATATTATACTTTCAAAGCAGCGCTTAGGAAGCATTTTAGGAAAAAAATTTCTTGTTTTTCGCCTTTTTTGACAATTTTTGGAATCACCCCTCAAAGTTTGTCGTGACACCATAGACATTTAGCAGGTATCTGAAATCACGCGTAAATTATTTTGATTAGTTCCCATCATTACGATATCCTTCTTTTCATAATTATGTGGAGGTAGATAGTGTAGCTTAATATGTCATGTCATATTTCATTAAATTATTTCAATTTTGAAATATTTAATTCATAGAATTCAATCCCGTTCGAATGTATGCATAACACATAGTTATACATGTTTTAAACCCAATGTTTTTCTTTACAATAAATAATGCATAAACTTGGTTTCAATAGGTGACGCTTCCATTAATATACACCCCCAAAAATATAACACTATCTATTGAGCATATAGTATCATGCTATAGCTCAATATATTGTTCTGTAGTGTTGTAGCATGATGTGCATGAAATGTGATGTTGTATATTTTTGTTAGATTCAATGTTAGCCGATTTATAGGGAAGCAGTCATTTAGGAACTGAGTTTCTAAAAAGCATATTGGGCTCATTCGCATAGAGGAAAAACTGAACAGCTCCAAAGTTATCAACAAGATCATTAACACACATTTAAAAAAGTACAGGGATTAAGTCCTAGCCAAATAATAATTTAAATACCTTATAGATTTACATAAGTTTTATGAATGCTTTATAGTGGCCAGCTCATAAACTAACGATTTATGCCAGTTTGATTATATGCCAAGTGCACTTAAAGATAGTTTTGTATTAAAGAAAGTTTTAAAAAGTCTTCAAGAAGTTATATCAAAATTAAATTATCTTTTAGTCTTTATTAGCTTATGATTGACTGACTTATCAAGGTACTTGTCAAGCCTTCAATAAACCTTTATAGCTGTTAAATTTAAGTTAGGTATATTGAGTGGTATAGAGAATTTAGGACGTGTTGTGGTTTTATACCTGCTTTAAGAAATTAACTTGGGGTAGTTGTTAATGTCCGGTTATAATTCTAAAATCCTTTGACATCACTAAGTTTCAGATCTAACCTTCATAAAGCCAGCTACTTATTAGAGTGTTAATGAAGCAGACAAAGATCTGTAATAAATCAATCTTAAGCATAATAGAGTTTGCTTCGCTTTTTCCAGAATGTAATGTTTTAAAATATCACTATAATCGGGCCGTTGTAAGATTGCAACATTCGTCTTAAAGAATCAAAGCCATAAATAATGTTATTCGGTTTGATTGTCAGCAGTAATCAAACAATATGATACAATTTTTGAAATGCGACGCAGGTCAGAGGTTCGCCGTTGTACAGCTCGAACAGGAAACAGGGATCACCATTTCCTTTTTTCGCTGGTAAAATAATTCTCCACTATTGTTATAAACTGACGTTCATCTCGAGTTAATTGCTTTCCTTTCGATTGATTTATGATTGTTTTAATACGAATATTTTCGAATAAACGAATTCACGATTACCATACGTGTTACCACTTCGGCTGCTCTAAGTAACGTAAAATGAATAATTTATTTATATTTTTCGGCAAGAACATATTATTTTCTTAGAACTCTTATCCAGTTTACTATAGATTTTCTGTATCAGGGATTCAAAATTTTACCTGTTCAAAATCTTTTCTAGTTAAAACTAGCTAATTTTAATAATGTCGTTACGTATAATTCTAATTTGTAATGTTAATTTTAGGAATAATGGAAAACACGAAATAAATAGTTGAATGAATTTCAAAATAAAAGAACAAATATTTACTGTTTGAAATTCACTGTTCACCAATCGTAAAGTAGTTGTAAATAAGTCGTTTATGTATATACCTATGCACAACTAGTTTGCTGACAATTGAAATGAATAAAATTATTTATGATTTTCACTCTTTGAAGAAAGTTGCAGTCTTACACCGGCCCGACTATAGAAAAACTGATACACTGACAGAGTTTAAAGCGGTTGCGTTATGTGTTCAAAGGGTTTAAAATGGGTTTCAAGATAAGCCTACAAGTTTAGAATATACTTCCACAAGAACAAATCGACATACTTAAAGAGAAATTGGTAATTTAATAGGCATTTTAAGACAAAACATGGTTGAAGTAGAAATGTTCAAAACTAATAGGGTTTATACGAACTGCCGCCATTATTTCTAGCAGCGAGAGATGCCATATTGGAAATGTTTCACATTGAACAAAAAAATGTAATTTGTATCTAATAGAAATGTTTTCTAAAAACAATTTACTAATACTGAACCATATTATGGATTTTCTACCGCTTTATTTATTTTTAAGTCACATAGGAAAAAAATACTCATATATTTTTTAAAATTTGTGTTTTTCAGGAGCGCACGAATTTTTATGAACTATCTAACCCATGTTTTACAGTAAACTTAGCGTCGTTGAAAATTTTAGTTCACTATGAGGAGTCTCATAGTCCCAATACTTCATTATAAGTAGTCCATCTATATATAAGCTGAATAGTTTTCAGTTGTCGCCATATGTTCATTTTATAACTGTGTATGAGAACCATATACAATATCGTGCGTGGATTAAGTGAGCGTAGCAGTAGATTTATTTGCATGTATGTTTACTTCATTAAATACAAAACATCAGCTCAAAGCATTTGTGTGTGCCTTTTAAGTTTTAATATGTACTTATCCAAAAGCAAAAATGGTTTTATAATACTCTTCAGATACTCTACGAGTAAAGATTTGGATAATTCATTAAAACTTGAAAGGTTTAATAGTAGGTTTAAAAAGAGGCATGTGTACCCTTTTCTAGGTGGGCCCTATAGTCTTATAAGGGTTTTAAATCAGTTTTATTGAGTTATTTCAGACTTTTTACGTTTATTAGTTGTCTTAGAAATAAGGAGGATATCTTATAGAGCATTTTAAAACTGAAATTGTTACTTGGGTATGGAACACCACTTTCAATTTTTTTGCTCCATTTTTATTGGTACTACTCGTTGTCTACAATTTCCATTAGTTTGTTAACAAACTTGAACATTCACTAAGACAGAGAGACTTCTTTAATATCAAAATACAGAGAAGAAACAGTGGACGAAATGAAAATGGAAAATTTTATATTCTGGCTTCAGGTGCTGTAAATCAAAACGTGTCATCCTGGCAAATCTATAAGCAAGGTAATGTTCCAAGAACTATAGTATCCTGAATTTTGAAAAGAAATCTGATTCACCTCTATAGGGTACATGTTGGTCTAAGTTTAAACGCTTAAGGTTTTACCATTAGTTTTTCAACAAACTGGATACACATTAAAACCTGCCCAGTAATATTCTCTGGCGCGATGAAAGGATGTTTAACAGAAGAAATATGTATGACTATTCATCTGAGAATCGACATATTTTGACACAACAAAGATTTCAGCAAAGATTCTCTATTAATGTGTGAATAAGTATAATAGAAAACACGTGCGCTATTTTTTCTGACACCAAAGTATTTATCGACACGGAGCCCAGCTTTTGGTCTATACTTTTTATGATTTGCAGGTTTTCATCATCGAAACAGGTAATGGTAATAATAAAAAGTGTTGATAGTTGTTCCAAATTTTTTGCTTGTTATTTTCCAAAATTCATCAAATACGTAGTAAATCTATTAAAGAGAAATAATGGGATGCATTGATAGTTGATATGTCCAACAGGCATTCAACAATCCAAAGATTCAAGAGCTAACATGTTTTGCTCATGAACATTTTTAAGGATTCCACTTAATCACATGGTATACAAAAAAAAAAAGATTCTTTTGCTAACAGATGAGGAAAATCTAACCTGGCAAGTGAGAAAATTACTGGACCTAAAGCTTTACGATATCATCTCGGTGAGAAAATCAGGTGCACGCTTACATCAAGTGGTGGATAATATTAAGTCATTATCTAATAATTTTACCCTACATGACTACATCATTATAATAGGTGGTCGTAATGATATTGATAGTAATACAACACCCTCATTTCGTATTATTTGCAACAAATTAAAATTGTGCTCACATACAAACATTCTTTTTGCATCTATTACCTTATTATAAAAATGTTGCTCAGAAAAATAACCATATTTTCAAATTTAATTCAAATTTGAATGACTTTCTGTACAAATTCAATAGAAGGTCATGTTAAATATATGGAAATAAATAACGATAAGTCTGTAAAACTGAATAGAAATCTAGTTGCTTCCCAAATGGTTGAAGCGATACTATCAAATAAAGGTTTAAAGAAAAACCTGATATTTATCAGCACTAATGATTACAATGAAGGGGCACTTGCTCAACCTCACCAAACCCAAGAAATGATGCTAAACCAGTTACAGTCAGGTATAAGTGAAATTCAAGGTAATTCATCTCTTTTATATCCACGGCTTTCCCAAACATCAATTCTAGACTGATCAGTGTAAATAATCCGATATTTGCAGACCCTAATCAAACAAAATTGTTTAATTGTGACAGGAAAAACTATGCAAAATCTAAAGAGTGTTTTAACATATTACATTTTAACGTACAATGTCTGAGAAACAAAATTAACGAATTAAATATATTTTTAAGTGAAAGTAATTTTGACATACTCTGTTTAAATGAACACTGGCTTGCTGGTGAAAATATTGGCCATGTAAATTTAAATGATTATACTCTAGTTTCTAAATTTTCTAGAAAGAATCCAAGAAATACAACTCTTTTCCTATTTTGGCAATTAACAAAAAATTTTATGTACTACCGAATGTTATTCAAAATCTAGACTTGTTGTCCGACTTGAGGGATTGTTGCATACAGATTTATGTGAAACTATTTTATATTATTGTTAACTGTTATATTCATTTATTTATGTGTTTTCATATATTAATTTATCTTTTTACCATTGTTGTTATTTTTACATAATTTTATTGTTGATTTGACTTGTGTAAATACTTTCTTGTATATAGCACCAATAAATATCTATCTATCTATCTATCTATCTATCTATCTATCTATCTATCTATCCACTATATTATACATGAAAATGTTATGCTTGCAGAACGATGAATCCATTGTCTCTTCTGAAATATATTTTACCGACACCTATAGAAGCCTCCTTCAGTGTAAGTTGGCTATTAAATATCTCTTAAAAGTTATAAGTATTCTAATTTAGGTGCACCATTTGTGACCACGAGTGTATCACAACGTCCTAAAATACAATTTTAATTCTGATTTAACCTAGAAATTTGCAATAGCGAAACGTTTACATAATTGTTTATAAATATTTTTTTTACACATAATTATATTCATTTTATTATTATGTATAATTATGTAAAGCAACACATTTCATGTAGTTGCCTACTCTCTAGGGTATTTCGGAAATTATAATGTTGCTAAACTAGTTCATCAAAAAAAGAGCTAATGGTCATTTTGCCACGTTTGTATTAAAAAAGGACTAAAATTAAGTTTCACCATGAAGAAACCACTGAAAAGCAATAATTCTTTCCGTAATGTTTATTATAAATAATATAAAAAATATTTCGACTTAAAAAAAAATGTTCATTTCGAAGAGAATCAACATAATTATCCAATGGCATAGTAATCTGTATATATCGTGGGCGATAGTCCATATTTTGGATAAATTAGACCAACAATGTCCATTTTTTCACTCTCTTTAACATGAAGAACCCACCAAGTCCATATCGGCTACGTTTGAGCCAAGGCAAGTAGGTGTGTTGTACCTACCCAACTAGCATGGGAACTGGCATCGGAACTTAAATATGGTAGGTATTATATAACTGTTACTAAATTTGGGACATGGGTATAAAATTCACCTTGTGATATGCCCGTATAGTAACAATTACGTAAATTTTACTGAATACAGGTACTGCATAGTTATTACACTTTCAAGTAACTGGTGCAGTATATGCACCGTCGCAGATACTACACTGCACTACTATAAAGCATTTTCAACTTTAAAGTGAGAATTAGTAGTAATGTCGACGGCACAGCGTTATCAATAAATCACTTCAAAGTAATAATAACTGAAATTGTTCTTTTTAAAGTTCCTGTAACGTTGTCGGGGCATTTTTTTGGAGCTTTAAAGTTGTGTAACTTATTACACAACTGACATTAAGTCAACACTTTAGGAAATTTACAAAATTTACGAATACGGGAGTGATCAGACGATAGAAAATGTGGATAATAGTGTCCACTTTGGACATTCGAGGTTTTCACCACATTGAATTTTGTGTTCGTATTCAAGGTAAATCCTCCAGTTAATCATTTGTTTGGTTTTCACTAATAATACTTCCACCTGTCACCTGTTGTTGTTTACTCAGGCATTAACGTGTTGCCAATCCCAAACGATAACATTATTTTTATCTATACTACATTTATTTCATATAAGAAATTCTATCATAGGCGTGGTATTATATAAATACATTTTATAAATTTATATACTGCACCACGTGCTAATGTTAGAGAAATATTCACGACTGATGGTTGACAAAGAGTCGCTCTGCGAGAACAGGTAAAAAAATATATATTAACTCATATAAAATTAATGGAGTATAGATCTCATCAGCCAGCTCTACCAACTTGAGGGTCGTACGGTATGTGGGAACTTTGCAGTAACCATTTTGTAGTAGCTTAGTAGAAGCCAGTTTAAATCTACTAAGAAAATTATGTCAATCGTTGCATTTGCTACTTTATGGCAAATGAAATTTTAAAGCGAAATAATTTCGGTTTTTGTCACTCCTATTAAGTGACAAATGCTTTGTTGACATATATATCACTATAAAGTTACACGAACTAAATTCGCCATTTTTCTATTATTGAATGATGACGCCATCATTTACATAGATAAAAATATAATTCTGCAAAAAAAAAATTTTTAAGTATGGTCATTTGCAAACATCTTTTATAAATAGATTATTATTACCTTATAACCATAAAGAAAAAAAATTTTTCCATCAAAAATTTTGCATTTTCGAGTGTACACATAATTATTTTTGAATAATTTTTTTTTTTTCAAAAAAATAATTTTCTAGAGAGCGCGTCTTTTTTATCGAAATATTATGTAAACATTTTACAGAAAACAAATAGTCGTTTTAATTTCCACACAGAGGGAATGCAAAATATCATGGTTTATTACCTACACATATTTCATTCAATCGATTTAACTTGGACATATTGACTTCAAACCAAGTCTGAATTGGAATACATTATATTAATTGCTATTCGAACGAGAGAGAAAGCAAAATATAGTTTGCTCTCGTACCATACAAGAGCTGTTCCAAAAGTTAGTCATTTCTACTGCATGGTTACGTTCCGTTTACATAATAACCTAGTTGTCAACACGTAATAGGGAATGTTCTGGAATAGTAATTGATATATAATAATGGTAATGGTAATGGTAATGGTGGGGGAGGCTGACGCCTGGCAAGTAGGCCACAGACGGGCCCTTTTTACCAACCCCCAGCTGTCCCCTCAGCCATGTGCTTCTCTTGCTCCCTCATCGAATCTTTCCGACCTTCTGATGAAGGTCAGGATGTCACTCATTGCGAGGGAGCTCATCTCCTCCCTTAGAAGCGCCTCAGAACCGAAGATACTGTCTCAGGCGCCCAAACGCTTCACACTGTCCCAGGAAGTGGTAAGATGTCTCTTCATCACTCCTGCATCTTGGACATGTAGGGTCTTCCTCAATACCTATCAATGATAGATGCCTCTTAAGTCTGCAGTGGCCTGTCAGAACACCGATTAAGAGATTCAGAGTTTTACGACTCCGTCCCAGCAACCAGGCCGATCTCGATTTGTTTGGCCCCGTCACAAAATCTCGGGTTTGCCTGCAGGCCCTGTTGGTCCTCCAGTGCGTCCTCAGTGTCTCGTGGGCCCACTCATCGAGGGCCGTTGTGACCTGCCTTCTTGAAATACCTAACATAGGCTCAGGCCCGTGACAGGGTTCCTCGGCTCCGAGTCTAGCCAATTCATCGGCCTTCTCATTGCCTGGAACTCCCATATGTCCCGGGACCCATACCAGTCTCACTTGTTTATGCCTGGCCAGTTCTTCTAGGGCATCCCCACACTCCCTGGACGAGAGCTGATCTCGTCCTGGGGGAGCACACCGCCTTTAGAGCAGCCTGGCTGTCGGAGCAGATATATATTATCTGTTCCGCCCCATTCCTAACCTCAGCCCTACCTGCCACCGCTAGGATGGCGTAAACCTCTGCCTGGAAGACTGTGGTGTACGAGCCTAGAGCAAAGCTCTCCTGTACTTCTTTGCCTTCCAGATATATTCCCGCCCCGGAAGACGATCTAGTGGCCAGCCGAGATCCGTCTGTATAACACACCAGAGCGTCCGGGCGGAAGTCAATTCTTCCTTCACTGCACTCCTCCCTACTAGGAAGAGTGAGAGTGTAATTCCTTTCCAACCTTAGCTGATCTTTCGCTTCTCTCACCTTCAGGACAGAGAGAGGGATTTCCCTCTCCGTCAGTCCAGCAATTGCTGCGTGACCTTCAGCTCTTCCTGAACACTGCCAGCTCCCAGAATCCCGCATTCTCAGATAGGCCGCCATAGCATCCCTCTTTATCCACGAGGGAAGCGTTGGCAGGCCTAGCAGAACCTCCAGAGCAGCTGTCGGTGTCGTCCTCATTGCGCCAGTGATCCCTAGGCAGGCTAGTCTCTGGACTTTTGCCAGCTTTCGGGACGTCATCGCTCTGTCCACGCTCGGCCACCAGACCACTGATCCATATTGGAGCCTAGGCCTGATGACCGCCGTGTACAGCCAGTGTAGGATCCGTGGGTTGAGGCCCCAGTTCCTACCTACCGCTCGGCGCAATTGCCAGAAGGTCGCAGTCGACTTTTTGATGACGTTGTCGATATGCGGCTCCCATGACAGTTTGCTATCTAGAGTCACTCCCAGGTACCTAACCTCCTGCACAAGCGCAAGAGGTTTACCGTACATGGTTGGTGCCCTAAAATCCTCTATTTTCCTTCTCTTGGTGAATAGGATCATCTCAGTTTTAGATGGATTGACTGAGAGACCTGTTTCGCCGCACCATCTTTCTATTATTCTACAAGCTACCTGCGTTCTGTTGCAAACGACATTTAAGAAGCGGCCGGTCACTAGGACCAGCCCGTCGTCCGCATATGCCTGCGCATAAAATCCTTCCGAAGTTAGGCGCTCCAAGAGACCATCCATTATTAGACACCATAGATGGGGTGATAGGCAGCTGCCTTGTGGACAGCCGCCCCTCACCCCGCCGTCCAATTGGCAGTCTCCTAAAGCAGCACTAACTCGTCTCTCTTCCAGCGCAGATTTCACCCATCTGACCAGTACTGGAGCAGTACCTCTAGTCCGAAGGGCATCGCAGATAGTAGTAGTCCTTGCTTTATCAAAGGCACCCTCTATATCAAAAAATATTGCTAGGGTGACCTCCTTATGCAGGAGGGCCCTTTCTACCTTATGCACGACGGCGTGAAGGGCTGTCTCCGTGGACCTCCCTCGCCTATATGCGTGCTGATTCTTGTGGAATGGGTACCTGGCTAGGTCCCCTTCCAACAGATATCTGTCCACTATGCTTTCCAATGCTTTTAGCAGGAAGGACGTGAGACTGATCGCCCTAAACGATTTGGCAGCTGTGTAGTCCTTTTTTCCCACTTTGGGGATAAAGACCACTTTAGCTGACCTCCAGGTCAGGGGAACATATCCCAGTGCCAGACTGGCCATAAATATTCCTCTTAAATGCGGTAGAAGAATATCCAGGCCCCTCTGAAGCAGAGCTGGGAAGATCCCGTCTGGCCCCGCTGCTTTAAAGGGCTCCAACTCATTCACTGCCCAGACTACAGCTCCGTCCTTTACAATCTCCTCGGCAAGCCACCAGTCAACTGGTGGCATCGGCCGCTCCAAGGGTACTGCACCGGCAGGGCGTTCGCCCGGGAAGTGAACCTCTAAGAGGTGTCTTAATGACTCCTCCCTAGAAGTAGTCCAAGTCCCATCTTGCCTTCGTAGTTATCCTATTATCTCCCTTGTCTCGCAGCTGAGTATTTTCATTAGTCTGGCGGTTTTCGGTAGGGAGTTCATTTCCCCACAATACTGCCGCCAGCTTTCTCTCTTGCTACGCCTTAGTTCCTTTTTAAAATTTCTCCTAGCCTCCTTGAAGTCGTCCCATGAGGAATCCGTCCCTCTCTTGACGGCTCGATTGTTAGCACGTCTGGCCGTCCGGTGCAGGTCATCAAGCGACCTACTCCACCATCGGGCCCTACGTACTCCCACGGCCTTGAGTGGGCAGGCTTCCTCATATGCTGAGACTATATGACTTTCTAGGCTTTCTACCTTTATGTCCAATTCCTCAGGGGAGATAATCCTCCCCCCCGGTTCGTCTTGAAGACTTGCCAGAGTAAGGAGATACCTCTCCCAGTCAGTTTTCCCTGGATTTCTTCGGAGGGTGTCCTCTGTCCTATCGGACCCAATCTCGAATCTAATCATCCTGTGATCGGACATCGAGATATCCTGAGTTACCCTCCAGTCAGAAATTTCTTCCATCAAACTTTGAGAGACCAGCGTAATATCTATCACCTCCTGGCGGATGCGGTTGATAAACGTTGGCTCTTTTCCTCTGTTCATAACCTGTAGGTTCGTCGACGCCAAGTACTCTAGTAGAGCTTCGCCCCGGGTGTTGACGTCGGAGCTGCCCCACACTATATGATGAGCATTGGCGTCGCATCCAATTATTAATGGAAGACCTTCATTCCTTGCAAATGCGACTATATCTTCTAATTCCTGAGTAGGCGGTAGTCGCGCGTTATCATATGGAAGATAAATACTGCTAACTACTACCTTACATTTAATATTTCTTACCTTATATTCTAGGACGACTGTTGTAGCATCCTTGGTTCCAAGTTGGGGCAATGGCACCAACTGCAGATTCTTGGAGGCTACTATACAAGTTCTTGGTCGGTCGTCCCCTCCTTCCTTTCCGACTATCACCTGGTAGCCGGACATTCCTAATCCCCTAACTCGATTCCTAAAAACATAGGGTTCCTGAATTAGTACAATTTCTCCAGTTTTACCTGTCAAGTTGTTCACCAGTTCCCCAGTGGCATCCTGACTGTGCTGGAGATTTATTTGACTCACCCGCAATAGGTCCATGGGGGGGATCTGCATGGTGTGGGTTTGGGTGACCTATTTCCCTTTCTCCTCGGTCGGCCTCGACATGTCGACCCCGGAAGGCCCCTGGCGAGTGGCTCCACCCCAAGCCGATAACCTGCGCACTGTCAGAGTTACCAGCTCATAGTAGAGCACCCACCCGGCGTCCTCCAGGTGTCTGATCGTGTCTTGGCCAACCATGAAGATCAGGTGCCACCCACCAGGACCTCCTGTTGTCTCCAGATGCCGCCATGCCCCAATGTTGAGGGAGCGGTTCTGGAGAGCCAACACTCTAAGGACTCGGCTAAGGTCGACCTCTTGGCTTCTCAGCCAGAAGCCAACCTTCTCCGGCCATGGGGCATCAGCCGCTCGCAAAGGGCGGAAGCTGACGTCTCCCTCGACCAGAGTTGCCCAGTCCTCTAGGAGCCAACGTCTGGAGGTTTCATCCTCGGCAGATATCAGGAACCAGCCCGGTTCTACCCGGCCTAAGTTCCTGAAATGAAGTTCAGGACCCTGAGGACCCCCTTCGGGGCCCGCCATGGTCCGCAACATCTCCTCCACCAGATGTCCTCTCAGACGCTCTGCCTCTTCAGGTGTGATAATACCAGCCTCGCGGCTAGACATTATAACGACCTGATTTTCTCTCCTGGCAGCAGAACTATAGCTGGCCAGTTGTGGCCCGGCCCCAGAGGCCCGCAGGTTTGCAGCCCCTGTGCTACCCCTAAGTAAGGGAGACACATGGACCGCATCACCTGCTGTTCTCAAGGGTGTCCGGACCGCCTTGGCCCGCTTGTTCCGCCGCTCTGGAGGGGTAGTCTTCTCTGCAACCCTCTGCCGCTTGGAGCCCTTGGTCGGAGGCTGAGTAGTTGGAAGTCTTTGCCGATTTCCAGGTTCCTCTACCACCCTCACCGAAGCAGGAGCAGAAGGGAGTGAGACAGGTTGCCTTTTGGCTTCCCTTCTTTCCTCCCTTCTTGCCCACCTTGCCTTAGGGCCCCTCGTGTTAGAGGGTCGGTCTCTGTACGCCTGCCTACCAGTCCGGTGCTCCTGGCTATCCTTGACGGTAAGCCTAGAACTCGGGGCCGGTTGGCTGGCGCTCGCCGAAGCAGAAGAGGCTAGAACAGAGCCCTCCAGCTCTACCGGTCGAAGTGAATCGCCCGGCATTGAACTTTTGGCCTTCTGCTCCTTCCTCCTGCGTCTGACTTTCTTCTTGTACTCCTTCCTCTTTTCCCTCTTTTTTCTGAGGGCATCCTCGGTGACTTCGTCCGTGGTAGAACCTTTCGGTCCCTCCTCAGACTCGTCACTAGGAGACCTCAGAAGATCTTTCTCCTGGTGAGGTAGCGGCTCGGTGGCCACCACCTTCACTTCTGAGCTAGGGAGCTCTGCTTCAACGGGTACGATATATAATAACTTTTCCCCATTTTGGTGAATGCTTGATAAGCAGATCTTCCCCATTACGTAAAGGTCGTTAATTGCAGAAACTATTAAAATTCCACTGATAGTAGCTATTACGTAGAGATTACTAAATGTGTGCTGCTTGGGTAAGGCCGTTTCAACGTAAATTTATACAGGAGAAATACACTAAATGCATTCATTGGCTTTTCACTACATGCAATAAACAGAATACTTACAGCGAAAATCCGCTTAATCCAAATAAGTAATGTATGTGTAACGATGTCATTAATAGTGATGGGCTAAATGGTTCACACTGTGAACTGCTACTGTGATTTCCGAATCACAGTGATTGTAACCTGTGACTGTGATCACAACTTCGCAGCGGAGTAGTGCCAATAGCGGTGTATAACAATTTATTCCTGAGTAAGCTTGAGCCGTGATTATTGCGTCTTTGAATACTGCCTATGACCAGTGTCTCAGTCACAGGTCCCAGTGTGACCTGCTTTACGATTGGCTTATTGGTTGCGAATGCGATTGTGAACTGTATTTAAACCGATACTACACCTTGAAAGTGTAAAAATCACAGTCATTGTTTTGATAGCAGTTTTATCATAGTGAGTGATTGTGATGATTCAATCACAATGAAAAAAATCACCAACTGTGATATATCGCCGATCTCTAGTCATTAGTCGTTTTTTTGATGTTTGATACGGCGAAACTTTGTATGTTGTCAACTGATATTTTATTGAAGACGACTTCAAGCGATAAAAAAATAGTTATATTTACATGAAAAAAAAAAAAGAAGATGGAATTGTATTGGAGAGAAAAAGCGTTTCAGATCCATTAAAAATCGCGTCAAAAATTAAATACACATCTTTTGATAAAGGTGTAAATCTCCAGCCAATAAGGTTTCAGGTATACCAGAAGAATTTCGTGGGTAATATAAGTCACTACCTACTTCCACTACCATGAAGGTTCTGGCAGTAGAGCCCTCGATTGAAGATATTGGGAGAGACGACTCTGATGACAACCATCCCACTATGTTCTTACAAACCCATGAATATGACAGGAAAGATACACTAGTCCCAACTAAGATAAATAATTTCAACGCAATAAAACTTCATTCATTATCTTTTTCATTTTGCCACACCTTTGCCAATATCTGATGTAATTGAAAAAAATTTATTAGAATTGTTCTGATTTCTGAGGGCCTACAGTTTATTCCGAACCACATCTCATGCATCTACAATTCCCTCTCCTATCTTGGTCCGAAACAAATTACAAATAAAATTTCTTACTTGCTCCAGGAAGAAATCGAACCATCGACTTCGATAGCAGCGCATTACCTATTCGGCTACCATGGCTCCTTTGTCCAGTGGTTAATTGAAAAGTTAAATGTGACCAAACAATTTTAGTAAAAATACGTTTATGATGTAAATAATACTTGAATTATTCACCAAATTTTAAACTAATATATATAAACCCGCAGGACCTATCCGGCAAATCGTAAACTGCTAAAACGGATATCCTTTTCCTACAAGATATGATTTTAGAGAAACAAAAATTACGATAAAATTAAAAAATTTCTGCACGACAAAAATAATAATACTTATTATTTACGTGATTAGTATAATATGTTTACCACACGGTAATAAAATATCTGAGAAATAAATGTTTTAATTGAGACTGACCTTATTACGTAACAGTAATAAATTTCTGTTTATTAAAAAATGAAATTATGTATGATTTTCTAATTAATGTACTTATATTTTTATTAACTTAGCACTTACTATATAATGCATATTTGTACTTGAACAGTTTCTACAATTGTTGGCCACTTACACATGTCCATTTCGACATTGACATTTAATGTCGTTAAATAGAAAGTTTTCATAAGCTTTGCCTATAACTAATAAGTTAATAATATACCAGTGGCATTATTAAAAATATTAACTAACATATTTTACACATAGTTACATACGATAAACATACTTGTTATCAGTGTATTCTTTTTTGTTTTCGCTGTTTACAAATTTCGAATAAAGTTAATTACATGCTCAATCATATTTTCTATTAGCAGTTTCAACTTTTAAAGCATAAGTACATTTTTGCATGCTAGCAAAATCTATTAAATATTGGATTCAACGGGCAAATACTTAACGAATTATCAAAATTCATAACCTGCAAAATTCGTAAACTAAAGACCAGGAGAGATTTCCTCATATTTTTGGTTCAGATATGAGAAGTTGCTGCACTACTTTCTTAGTATATTTCTCCTAGTTGTGACGTCACATAATTATGCAACCTACGTACTATTATCACACATTGGTTGCCTATACATCACACTTGACCTTGACTCTTAATGCATATGTTCATAAAGGCGACATTTTCGAAAATTTTACACAGCGTAGAATTTTATTTTATTTCTTCCTTAGAGGAAATATTTAAAAACTGTCAGTAACTATTTACATACAGAACATGTTTGATTTTGTACAATATTTAACACATTAGAAAAACTGTTGATTTAATAAATTAATATTAAAATCGGATTTAGTGTTCTCCAATAGGACTTACAATATATCTAAAGCAAATTTCACGTGTCAATTAGTTAGTACGTAACCTCAAATTGTTAGAAAATATCCAACAGGTAGATAATTAAGAACATTGTTAGCCTTACCGGTTTCTTAATTGAAAATGATTTCTAGTTCACTGTTTTATTAGTACCTATAAAATAAAATGTAAAAACTGGTTATGTGAGTAACATATTTGACTTCTGCAATGAAAGTAAAATGATACGGAAGGGAGAAAATTCTTCTTTTAATTTGGTATCCTTTGGTAAATTAAACATTTTACATCCACTTTTATTAGTACCTATGATCAAACTCTGGATCAAATCATAAACCCATAGTTCAAAATAAACTCAAAAACGTTTTTTAAATCGATAATACAACACTTGAACTTAAATATATGAAAGTTAGGTTATAAAACGTAACACAAACAAGTTGACAGGATGATGAAGTTAGCAATTATTAACTTTTAACTTTACTCCCATTGGAGAATATCCGTTTTTAATATTAATTTTTTGTATTAATAATAAAAGTTTCTGTAATACGTTATAATTGCAAATATTCTCACATGCATTTTGCATGGTAAATGGTAACTGAGAGTTCTTAAATATTTCTTACACCGCAGAAGTAAAATAAAGTTCTATGCTGTGTCCAACCCGCAAATATGTCGCCTTTAGAAACATTTGCATTAAGGGTCAAGTTCCAGTGTAATGATTACGCAACCGGTGTGCAGTATGTAGGTTGCATAATTATGTGACGTCATACTAAAACAGTTTATTTTAGTAATGTTCAGGTGCACATTCTTCCAAATAGACTGTTAATTGCTACTGTTTATGAATATAGGTTATAAAAATTAATCTGTATATTTTGTGTTTTTCAGAATATCAAATTTAATTCCAAAATTAACATTTTACCTTATCAAAAGTTGAAAAATTCTTGTAGATATCAATATTTATTTTACAGATTAAAAAATGTCATATAAATTTTGTTTCTACCAGAAGTTGATGAGAAAATAATATTTTGTTAATACATTTTGTGAGGTTTTATGATAATGGGTTTTATTATCATTATTTATTATTACTATTCTTACACAAATGCATTTATTAAATATTACGTAATTATTAAATAAGTTTAGCTTCAAAAATAATGATTCTTAACTACACTTTCTTAAAGTGTGGAATACTTGACACAGGGGTTTTGTATTTTTTCAAAAGTTCAATAACGATATAAATAAAAATATGCTTTTTTTTCTGTTCGAATACAAATAAGAAACTACTCACTTTCTGATTATAAAATTTTTAATTCGACACATTTTTTCTTCAAGGAAAATGTTCTTTTTCACAATTTAAAAAAACGCGAAGTGCCTAATTATTTATTTACCCCCCCCCCCAGTATTAGCAACATTTCAAAGGGTTTAATTTAAAGACAGTTTTAGTACCGAGAAATTTATTATAAACAAAACAGAAATATTAAATATTAAGCTTATTATTGAAATAAAAATTAGGTTTAAATCATATTTATCTTAATTTAATGGATTAAAAAAAACTCAATTTTATTGTTGTTTCTATGCGACGTTTTTAAGAAAATACGAAAAACATTCCTCTCCGTAGCCTTAATTTTTACCTATTTAATAATGTTTGCTGATTTCGAAATCTTTATCTTGAAGAATTGCAATAAGGCAATAACAATTTCAAGGAAAAATTTACTTTCAGTTTTGCTTAAATGATCTACATATCTAGTATGTGTATATATAATATTATTATTAATTAGCGGCATGATTAAATATTGCTGTCTTTTGATAGTATAATGATATGAATATAGCTAATGTTTATTAAATAATGTATTTCTAGAAAATTAGAAATTACGATACAATGTGGTCGTAAGATCTCTCATTTTGTTAACTTTTGAAAGGAACGAAATTGAGCAAATAATTTTAGAGTATTTTTATGGGAACTAAAAATAAATATTAATATTTGAGCTGCAAAGGACGACTTATAATTTATTAAATATTCAGAATATGATGATCTTGGCAATAAAGGAGTCTGTTAACAAAGTCTTCTCGTCCCGTCTTCTAACGACTTGTAAAGGGTTTTTCAATAAAAGTAATGTTTTTTTTTTTCATAAAACAACACGAAATTGAGGCAGAGCAAAAATTTTTATTTTATTTTGAAGTACAATCGATGCAATTATGTTCTGAAAATAACATCATTCAAATGACATCCTCTGCTCCTCTTACAGGACCGAATCCGATGAACCCAATTTTCAAGCACTTTATTCAATAAATCAAGCTTTCTGTCATACAGCGTTCAATATCAATTTTAATGCATGAATTGTGTCTGGTTTATTGGCATAAACCAACGATTTCAGATAACCCCACAAAAAGTGGTCCAAAGGAGTTAAATTACAACTTCTTGGAGGCCAATTGACATTAGCATGTTTCGAAATAATAGCATCACCGAACTTTTCACGCAATAAATTGATTGTGTCATGGGCTGTGTTGCACGTAGCGCCATCTTGTTGAAACCAGATGTTGGTTAAATCAATATCATTCATTTCAGGCCAAAAAAAGTTGTACCGCTCAACATTGACAGTATGGCATCTCTTTCAAAGAAATAAGGACCGATAATGCCACCATGCCAAGACTACATCAAACAGTTACCTTTACGGAATGTAGTCTCTCGTGAATAATTTGTGGATTTGCTTCACACCAGTAACGACAATTTTGTTTATTTACCGATCCACTGAGTAGAAAATGAGCTTCATATAAGGAAATGATTTAATTTAAAAAAATCAGCAACATTTTCAACTTGTTCTAAGGCAAAATCAGCGAATTCAAGGCGTTTGCGATGATCCGTAGGCTGCAATTCTTATGTGAGAACAACTGTGTATGGATGTAAACCAAAATCCTTCCATAAAATATGCCAGGTGGATGTAGCAAACAGTCCCAACTCTTGAGAACGTCTTGGAATCGATAAATTTGGGTCTTCAACAACACTTGCCTGAACGGCAGCAATATTCTGAGTACGTCGATCAGTTCTTTGTCTTACTGACATACGAACATTGTCTAAAGAAAAAGTACCCACAAAATTTTCAACAGTTCGACGAATTGTGAGCACACTGGGCCGATTATGACGACCGTTAATTGGTAAAAGTGCACGATAAGTTGTAATAAAAGAACAATTATTTTAATAAAAAAATTGGATAATTTCCAAACGTTGTTGAGGCGTGTATCTTCTTCCATGATTAAATTGCAAACCTTACTGAATACAACTGACAGTGATAGATAATTTTGACATTTCAAATATGGCCACAGTGTCAAATTGAAAACATATCACCCCTATTGACTAACCTATATCAGCATATACGTAGAAGATATACAATCTTAGGCAAGGGTTGTGTAGGCAATGTACTATCCGTCGGAGAGGATGTAATGCAGTTAGTTTCTTGTCTATTAGATGTTAGGCAAATAAAAAAACTCCTACTCTTCGATAAAGAAGACGTTCGACAAAATTTCCGGGTACCTTGTCGTAGCTCCTAAATATTATTAAATTGATTTTGGCTATTGCCGTGAAGTCCTTGAAGAAAATATTGGCATACAAAGTAATTCGCAATTTATTATAATCGATTATATTGCACAAGATCAAGTTCATTGAAATCGGTTGAGAAATAAAGAATTAGCAGACAATATGTCAAAATTTGTTTTTTGTTCCAGATTTTAAAAATGGCAAGTAGGCCTTTTAATAATTAAATTTGAATTTGACATTTCGTCGGTCATCTTATCATTTGGTCTTTATAGCATATTCAATTTGTTAATTATTGACACCAAGTTCGCTAATATCGGCAGGGAAACAAGAAAAATCAAAAATACGGTTTTTTTTGGGCCCACCCAGCATAATATACTATTTTTATCCGTGCCTACAAACGTTCGTCTAGAGGACAATTTCCAAAAGCTTCAGCATATTCATCTCTTCCTGAAAAGTGAAAACAATTTTTATTATTCGGAAAGTTTGAAAGATAAAAAAAATTACGTCTATGTTATTTTATCACGTTGAAACGAAAAAGTGTTGTAACTGGTAGTATGCTGTTAATAATTGCAAATAGTAGCAAATCATATTAATAAAAATTCTCTACACTACTAGGAAGAAGAGGAAAGATCATCTAAACCATGGAGAGATTGTGTTAAATCGTTTCCTTCCTGTACAGTTCATTGCAGAGATATAAAAAATATTGAAGACGCCCTAGAAATCATCGACAAAGATGCCGCCGGGCGTTTTTTATATATCCCTCACAATCAGCAAAGAGCATCATAAATAATAATAATTATTGCGAGATTGCTGTGATAATAATATAACACATTTATTAATTTTTTTTTTTATTTATATACCTATGTAGTTATTTTACTGCGTTTTTTTAAATTATTTTAAATAACGTCAAATAGATGACTTGTTTTTGTTTTTGTAAATTTTATAATGAGAGCAAAATGCTGTAAACAGCGTTTTCTGGTGCTTTTTTAAATATCTGGATAAATGGATCATTATTGATTATAGGTAGATACACTATGGTGTTTTGATAAGTGGGGAACATACAAAGTATAATACAAATATTAAAACAAACTAAAATTAGTAGGTAGTAATCAAAAGTATATTCAAAAATTTTGTATACAGGGTGGAGCAATAGTGCGTCCGACTTCGATATGTTGAGTTCTATGATAGCTAGAAACTTGACTTAAAAACATAAATAAACTAAACAAAAAAGTCTATATTCGAAAATTATATTCGAATATACAGGGTGAGCCAAGACGATTCTACAGGGTCAAATAAATTTTTTAAAAATGGAATGCCATGTATTTCAGAACATTTTTTGAAACCTCTTTGTGGCCTCCTTTCACTCTTGTATTATTATTAACTCTCTCCCAACTACTTGGATGTAATTATTTTTTTTTCATGATAAATCAAATAGAAAAATTCTCATAAAATTCCTTTATTAATGTGACCGGTTTCGTGAACAAGTAATTACTTCACATCATCAGACACAGACACTAAATTTTAGAAATTATTATTAAAAAGTTAATTAGATACCAAAAAAAATTTTATATTTTACATTTACTTTTTATTTGACTATGTTGCAAAACTTTTTAATTTGACGACCCTGGTTTTTTATTTATAAAAATTCCTGTGTCTGATGATGTGAAGTAATTACTTGTTCACGAAACCGGTCACATTAATAAAGGAATTTTATGAGAATTTTTCTATTTGATTTATCATGAATAATTACTCATATGGGATCAACCTACCTACGTTATTTTTTTTTTTTGTTGAAATTATACCATTTACACGTGTACATTAAAAATATCACTACAATCACAACTACCGATTTTAAGAAAAAATATGTTAGTACCAATTATGAGACATCTGTGTGTGATAGATTTCTTTCTCTAGATTACTTCTGTTTTTAAATCATGTTTCTAGCTTTCATAGAAATCGAGATATCGAAGTCGGACGCACTATTGCCCCCACCCTGTATAAGCAAACTGCACTAAAGAGCAGTATAAATAAAACATTAAAACATATTTTAAAAAATGGTATATTATGAGAATTTAGTTGATTAATTCGTGAAAATCGTTGAAAGCAACTTCTAGCAAAAATCGTTTAATTACAGCTTTAAACAGTTTAGGTTCAAGTTGCTCGATGGCATCCGGCATAAAATATATTGCGTAATATTCTGTACCATTCTTAGTCTTCAATATAAAAATACATATATTTATTAATATTAAAAATGTGCAAATCCTCAAATATCAGAGTTTATTGCGAAATTTAAAACTTATCAATTTTCTTACGTTCAATATTTTTTATACAAACCATTTAATCAAGTTTAAAAGTTTAAACAAACAATAATAGTTTGGCACTCAATTGCGTAAATTCATTTAAACAAACAAATATATAAAATATCAATATTTGCGTATATTTTGTTTTCAATTATTTAGTAATGTAAATTAATATCAAAGTGTAGATTTAAATTTTTGAAGTATTGATTAATTAAGTCAAGATTAAGAAAATAATTACTTTTAATAATTGCTCCCGAACATAGTTGCTGACTCCGAATATTGATTTAACCACATATGTTATAAGTAGACACCGGACAATTTCCATGCGTGCAGGGCTGGCACATGGGTTACAAGACAATAAGGATCATTTGTACCAAGATTTGTAAGGAACAATTAAAATACATACCTCGAGTTTTTTAACATTATATGAAACCTCCTATACTGTATTCAAACCATGGGCCAGGCAAGTTACATGAATCATATTTGGGATGCGTAGTTGGAACTGCCCTTTTTTTCAAAAAAATTAATACATTATTTTGAATTTCTAAAAATCATTTTGACAAATGAAAAGTACTTTACAATCTCAAATATCTTTTCTAAAATAAATTAGTATTATGAATAACTTTTGTTTTTAAAGTTTTATCTTATTTTTAACAAAAAACTGACTACTAGTGAAAAAAGTGGCAGTTCCAACAAAGTAAATTTATGTTCCTAAAATTTGATAAGTAGGCAGACATTTCGTTCCAAACAACTTATTTTAATGGAAGTTTTTCATACACTAAAAAGTAAAGGTAGTTAATTTATTAGTGACAATTCTTATAAATTATTAACTTATAAAACACCCTGTATAACACCGATTCCACACATGTTTGAAACATCATAGTGTTATACCAGGTAGGACTGATTCCCTAATGGCCGTTCCAAAAGTCTAATTTTTTTTGTCTATTACATCTATCCTGGGACACAATGTATGTATATCCCGCTGCGTCTGAAAGAAGAAGTAAAACATTTTCAGTTTTAACACCAATATTATACAAGGCGTTTACCACTATTTCCTCAACTGTTAGCTCATTGGTTTTCAACACCCCGTCTACTAGATATTAGCAGTAAAGGTGTACTCTGAATATCACTTAAAATATGCATAACTTTAATGATTTTATGTCCTTTAAAATCCATGGCTTCGTCAACACACATTCACACATGATGATCTTCCACTTGTTCAATACTTTTCAATTAGTAACGCTCCTAGTCTCTCCATTTCCACTACCCAAAATAAGGGAAAATAAAAAAAAACCGTGTTCCTTTCATGTGGACAAGAAAACTATCAAATACGAACTGTGATCCTCAAAGTTTACTGGATCAGATGAACTACTGCAATTTTCAACGTTTTACCAGGTTTTCAAATTATTTCTAACTGATCAGTTTCTACAACAAGTGATCGATAAGCCCGAACTTTACAGTACACAGAAAAACCGTAATAAATCTCTAGAAACCTCCATAAATATATAGAAAAAAAAATTAAATATTTTTCTATGTATCCCTGATAAAATAATATTTAAGTAGTTATTGGAGCTCAGAAATGCGAATTTCTTAAGTTGCAGATATTTTCTCATTCAATGGATTTGAAGAAATAACAATATTTCATCACTTCAACAACAAGGAAAATATGAAAATGAATACTGATAAAATTCAATGATTTTTTTGATCAGATCAGTCACAAAAAATATTCCTATGGAAGAAAACTTGTCTAGACGAGTAGATCATTTCAATCAAGGGAAAAATTTCGTTGAAAACGTACAACCCGTAAAACCCCACAAGTGGGGATATAAACTTTGGATTTTTTCTTGCGTTAGTGGCTTTTCCTACAATTTTGAATTGCATTCAGGAAAAGAAAATGTACCTATATAATGATATAGAGCTTGGTGCTACAAATAATGTAATGGGTAAGATGTGTAAAATTATTCGTGAATAAGTTCATCACACAGTTTACTTCGAGAATTATTTTTGTAGAGTGCAACTTATATCTTACTTGCATAGAAAATGCATATATTCGGCGGCCACTGCAAGAACGAATAGGCTCTTGGATTGTAATTTTATGACAGAAAAATAGTTAAAAGAAGGTAGAGGTACTTATGAAGAATTTCAAACTAAAATTGATTTTTATACTATAAAGGCCGTACAATAAAATTGTTTCCTTAGTATCAAAATTTGCAAAAAGCCTTCCAGAGCATAAAGTAAACAGATTTTTCAAAACCGAAAACCGCAAGCGAGAAATAACCTGACTTAGCATAGTAAAAGTGTATAACAAGCATATGGGAGGAGTCGATCTTCTGGATTCACTCCTAGGACTCTTTCACATCAGACTGAGTAAAAAATGGTACCACCGTATTATTTTTCACCTGATATCTAATTGTGTGCAATTCATGGATACTGTACAAGAGGATAATAGAGCAAAAATATATTTTAGTGAAACTGATGCGGCATATTTCAATTCCTATACTAATCTACAGTGTGGAAATTAAGTAACGCATAAATTCAGGAATTCCGTTAATATTAATTTTTTTGGAAAAAAATCTCGAAGGGGTATAGCGATTTTAACTTCAGCAAATATTTTCAGTTTCTTATGTCATTTATTTTTTAAGTTATGACGTCATCGACTTTTTATTTTAAATGACAACCTGTATTTTTTATTACTGATTTTGGTGGTAGTTTTTATTCCGGTTTCGACCGTATAAAATATTTAATATGTTATTATTTGAAAAAATCGGGAAAAACAGTCTTAAAGTTCAAAAAATAAAAATTCATTGGGTAAATTCATCTAGTTGCCGGTATATCACATTAGTTACGGCTGTCAGAATTACACAATTTGTAAATGTCACAATAGAATAAGTGTTATTATTTTGCTTTTTCTAAATTAGAAAAACTATTTTAATAATAAAAATGGTACAGTTGAGCGACAAACAGAGAATTGAAGTGTTAATAATGATTGGTTATGGTTATGGCGACAGAGCTAGAAGACATCAAGAAGTGTGTCATCTTTTTAGAGAAAAGTACCCGGATCAGCCCATAAATCAATCAACAATTAGTAGGATTGAAAAAAAATTTCGGGAACATGGCGTTGTAAAGAATCTTCCAAAAACTGGACGTCTGGCGACATTAAATGAAGATGCACAACTTGACGTGCTACTAGAAATTGAAAACAATCCACATTCAACTAGTAGAAGCATTGCTTTGAACCACAATATAAGCGACACTACAGTTCTAAAACTTTTGAAAGTTCAAAAAATTCCACCCATATAAGGTGCACTTGGTTCATGAGTTGACAGAAGATGACTTTGATCGTAGGCAAGAGTTTTGTGAACAAATGATGGAAATTTGCAACCGCGATCCAATGTTTTCCAGCGTGTTATTTTCGGATGAAGCAAAATTTTGTTTAAATGGCCATGTCAATAGACAGAATTGTAGATATTGTGCTAGGGACAATCCCCATTTGATGCAGGAAAGTCATACCCAATATCTTCAGAAAGTTAATGTTTGGGCAGGAATTATTGGTGACAGAATTATAGGCCCATTCTTTTTTGAAAATAATTTGACTGGAGATAGATACCTGAAATTTTTACAGTTGAAATTAATGCCTGCATTACCTGCATTATTCCCCAATGCAAATAACCCTGTACCTACCAAATAATACAATTTGGATACAACAAGATGGCGCTCCGCCTAATTACTCAATTATTGTGCGACGCCACTTGGACCAAGTTCTCCCAGCAAGATGGATAGGGAGAAGTGGTCAGATAGAATGGCCGCCTAGGTCTCCTGATCTAACGCCATTAGACTTCTTTTTATGGGGGTACTTAAAAAGTAAACTGTACAACAATCGACCCAATAATTTAGATGATGTCAGGCAAAGAATTCAACATGAGATTAGGTTAATATCGCCTCAAACTATTCAGAATGTGAGAAATGAATTTTATAATCGTCAAATGGTACAGGGTCGTCAATTTGAACATTTAGTGTAAATGTAATTTAACAACTGTTATTTCTGTGCTTATTTTTGTGTTTGATGATATTGTTAGAGTTTTTTTCTGGTTAATCAATTTAGTTTCTTTTTATACTAATGTTTGCGTTACGAAGTTATAGTTATTACTAACTTTGAATTGAGCAGATAATAAATTTCTAGTTCGATTTTTCAACTATTTGTATAATTTCAAAATAAAAACGAATGTGCCGTCGATAACTTTCCGTCAAACTTAGGCAACTAGATAAATTTTCCCAATTTAATGAATTTTTGTTATTTGAACTTTATGACTGTCTTTCTCGATTTATTCAAATAATAACATATTGAAAATTTTATATGGTCGGAACCAGAATAAAAACTATTACCAAAATCAATAATAAAAAATATAGGTTGTCATTTAAAAAGAAAGTCGATGATATCATAACTTAAAAAATAAATGACATAAGAAACTGAAAATAGACTGAAAATATTTGCTGGAGTTAAAATCGCTATACCCCTTCGAGATTTTTTTCCAAAAAATTCCAACGGAATTACTGAATTTATGCGTTACTTAATTTCCACACTGTATATCAGTTCAAATTAGAATTAACTAAAGTTTTGACAAATTCTGGAATGGCTGGTATTGGATCAAAAAAAGGATGTCCATCTTCATCTCCATTTTTGCAACTGACAAAGAAAAGAAGAATCAGTGAAAATACTACACCCACAGAAGTTCAAACGGATAAGCTGGATCATTGGCATATCCATTCAGAAAACCGAGAACGGTGCAAGTTTTCCAGTTGCACAGGGAAAACCTGTTTTGCTTGTGAAAAGTGTAAAGGGCATCTCTGTCTAAATGCCAAGAGAAATTGTTTTAAGTTGTTTCATGTTTAGTGTATTTTTAGAATTTTAAATAAACCTTGATTATCTAGTATTCTCTGATTTCGCTATGCATATTGTTCGCATATGGTCCCTTTTCAGAGAAGTATCGAAACAAATTTTGAAGTCTGAAATGGCCCAAAGTAAAAATTGGATATTGATTAAATTGTGTTTTCCGCCTTAAAATAGTTTTTTCTAACAAAATAAAATTTCATGCAAGAGTATAATGACCAAAAAAAATCGACAAGCAAACAAAACAATTTTTTCTAAAATCACAAAAAAAGTAGGCCATTATTACTAATTTCCAATATAACAAGTGACTCTTTACTGCACTAGTGCAATAAAAATTTTGTTGTATTCTACTGTCATCTCGACAGATGGAACTTAATTAAAGTAACTGGAAGTCATTGTTATTAATGTATTATTTAACCTGTCATTAATCACAGCACAAATTTTCGCTTTTTACGTAATAGAAAAAATATTGAAAGAAAACTCAAGGTGTTATTGCACTTGAAGTGTCGTCCAACTCGGCCTAATGGCCTTCCTCATCGGAAAATTTCACGTCCAGTGCAATAAACAATGACTTTTCGCACTTGTTGCATAAATAACTATTAAAAGTAAGTATAGGTATTTTTTTGGTCCCACATTTTAAATAAGAGATTTCTTATGGAAATGTTCCATCATATTTCACGCTAATAATAGATTACAATGCATTTAAACTGAAAAACATCTTCTAGGATATTCGGCCTATATTTTAATGGGTAATTTATCAATTTGTATATGATTTTGTTCTACTCAGTACTAATAATAAGGATAAATATGTAAATATAAACAAGTTTAGCATTCTTATGTTTGTTTCTTTTTTAAATAACGAAGTGATGAAACGTTAAAAGTGTAAAAGATAAGATTATGATGTCTGCCTACCAATGAAATATAGAGTGTGAGAGAATGTCGCAACAGTTACATGAAAATAAATAAATTTAGGGAAAGTATACATGTGCGGAAAAAATACTGTTACAGGTCGATAACCTTCCTCACTCTCACTAATAACAATGAATCAATAAAATTTTATTAATAATATAAAAGGCATATTGCCTATTCGTGAGTTTGATTAAACGTGTTAGATAATGATGTTGATAGCAAAAAAATTAAAATTATAATCAACATTTGCAGATGTTACCAGTTTTCATAATAATTATAGAATTAGCCTCATTATTGAACATCAGTTTCATATGGAATATATTTGAAATAATATACTATTACATCTTTTCGTAAATACTGATACTTATATTAGATAATAAATATATAGCATCACTACATCGAAAGGTTATCAAACTTGTTCCTCCGCCAAAGCATTCTGGATTTTTTTTTAATTAAACTGGATTTTTTTGAAAACGGCCAGCATACTTGAATATTTCGGGGATATGTTACATTAGGAATACAGGCCGTTTTAATTAAGTATGACAATAATCAAAAAATATTATTAAGAATTAGTTGTTTTTGCATTTATTCGAATTATTTATTGTATCAGATTTTTATTCGTCAAATTTTTATTTGGATAAAATCAATGAAATACATTTATTCGATTAAATTTATTCAGAGAATTTTACTTGGACATATTTATTCAAATAATTTTATTCGGCTGACTTTATCCGGACAAATTTAATCGAATACATTTATCGGAATAAATTTGTAAGAATAAATTTATTCCAATAATTTTATTCGGATAAAGTTATCCGGTTAAATTTATCCTTATAATTATATTATAATATACTAGAAAAATATGTCCTGATAAATTTATTCTAGTAAGTGTATTCGGATTAATTAATTCCGATAAATTTAAATGAATAATTATTTTATTCAGATACTTTTTTACGAATTTATTCGTTTAATGTATATTCGAATGATTTTAACCGCTATTTATATTCGATTATAAACCATTCTACATTTACACAGGGTGTTGAATGAAAGTATGCTATTATCATAAAACTTCTTCGGGAAAGTACCACTACAGGTATAAAGTTTTTATTTCCGTTTTAAAACTATTTTCAGTTCACAAATTTTATTTTGCCGAAATGGTTTTGGAATTATCGGTCCGTGCTTTTTTTAAAGAAGGTTAAACATTGTATGTGCATTTTTCACAACATCAAATTTATCGTATCATATTAACCTTTTTTCTTTGGTTGGAATTGTCTACATTTTTGACATATTGTAAGCGTTAGGTCTATCAGTAAAGCATTCAAATAATTTGTATTTTCACGAAGATGGTTGGCTTCTACAAGGTGTTAAAGTAGAGACATGCTGCGAAATCACTGTAAATCATTCTCGTTTTCACAAAATATGGTTAATATTGGTTGGTAACATCTTTTTCAAATAATTAATTTAAGTTTCTTGGAACTGTTTTGAAATTATTAGTCTTTTCTTATTTTGAAGGTGGATATCATTTTTTTATCATGTAAATTTGTCACAAAATGTCTATCAGTGATCGTCACTTGTGTTAACATTACATGTATTTAAGTAAAGAATTTCTCAATGAATATTTCATTTTCACTGAGTCCAGTGGTGGAGTTTTATTCCACGTGGTTCGGGGGCCCGGCCGGGACGAGTCTAACCTATCTAACGTAAACAATAAAGTCAAACGAAACGTACGTCGCTCTTTTTTAATGTTAACGTTACTGTTACTAGCTGAAAGGAGTTTTTCTAAATTAAAAATACTTCAATCTAATCTGTAACAGCTGCCAATATGAATATTTCTTATTTAATATCAATCAGATTTTGCACAAATGAAAGTACGAACAAAAATTTACCTAATTTACAAAATCGATTTTGGATTTACAACAATAGCTAATAAATATAATTATTTTTGTCATGTATTTTTGGTATTTGTTCAGTTTGTTGTTTATTTATGTATATATAAAGTTTCATATTATTTAAATTAAAATACTGATAAGACATTTATGTTCTTTTTTATTGATATTAATTTTATAATTACTTTGTTTTAAAATTAATTACACAGAAATTCCATACTGTTTTTTAATTATACGACAATATTTAAGACGCCTAAATAAAAGTTTGGAATTGAGAGATATATATAAGGTGTTTCAATGATGTCACGACAAACCTCGAGGGGCAATACCGCTCGTCAAAAAAAACAAAAAACAGGAATAACATTTTTTTCCTAAAATGCTTCAATTGCGAAAGGATTTTTTGCTTTGTTGATTTGGATGCACCACCTATAACTAAACCTTCCCCCCCCCTGTAATTTTTTGTACATCATACATTCACGAGTAGAAATTAAATAATCATCTAATCGGTTGCAAGTAACTTTTTTATGTAAGATTATAATACCCCGATCCACCCTAACTCTAACGCCACTGATTAGTTTTTGAAGACTCTTTTCAAAGCTCTTATGAAGATAAAAATTTTCTACCAAGTTTGAAGTCGATACTTTCAATTTTCAACCATCACTGAGAAATTATTTAAAAAGCCTGTTTAACATTATACTTGGGCATCATATTATCAATTATAAATTATTCCTGCTTTTTTTTTTTTTTTTGATGCGAGCAATTACCCTTCAAAGTTTATGGTGACATCTTTGAAACACTTTGTCTATGCTATTTTTACTTTAGATATGAGGGGGCCGTAAACCATTTTTAGCGGGAGGGCCTCTGACTGAACCCTTTGTGTTTTACAGGGTGTTCAAGTTAAAGCACGTATGGGAAATCAACAAACGCATGATTTTCAATGAAATACTTTAGAATTTCTCAATAATGTCAAGTAATAAACAGAATTTAAAAAAAAAATAGTTATTAAAATTCGATAATTTGGTATATTGTGAAAAATGCACAAATGCACATACAATTTAAAAAAGAATGCCAACTGATAATTCCAAAGCCGCTTAGGCAAAAAAAAATTGTACTGCTAGTGGTACAGGGTTATTCATTATAAATTACCCACCCCTTATCATCGTTATAATTGCCTATAGAAAAAAAAGTTTTAAATAGAAGTTGTGTGTCATGACTGAATTTTGTTCAAATGCTGTCAAAAGTACAGTAGCGTACAGATTTCAGGGGATACAAAAAAATAATACTTTTTTTTTAAATGGGATACCCTGTATTTTATTAAATTTTTGGATTAATCCTTTGTTCCTGATTTCGAAAGTATATTTGGTTTTTCTTTCTCACTATAAACCATTTTGATTATTTCATTAAAGAAATGTCACTTATCAAATATAATAGTTGTCATTTTCATAGCTCACATTAATAATGTTAACTTTTCCATATTTAGAGTAACTAGTTTAACTAAGATAATCGACGTTTAATAACTCAAAAACGGTATCCGGTAACATATGGTCTATTTTTGAAATCAGGAACAAGGGATCTTTCCAAAAATTTAATATGGGATACAGGGTATCCCATTTATAAAAAAATGTTATTTTTTTGTATCCCCTGAAATCTGCACGCTACTGTACTTTTGATAGCATTTTAACAAAATTCAGTCATAACCACACAACTTTATTTAACTATATTTAAAACTTTTTTTTCTATAAGCAATAATAACGGTGACAAGGGGTGGGAAATTTATAATAAATAACACTATACAACCCTAAAGGTTTATGTTATGTAATACCTTTGTATTTATTGACCTTCAAACCAATGAAATTTGCTATCTTCTCAGACCCAAAGTAACTAAAATTGATCCAGATTTGTAGGAGTTATCAATACTTTTAAGGGTGGTCAACTTCAATTTTTGGGTGGTTTATAAATTCCAATAAATTAATTCAATAATTATTTTGACAGAATGCATACAAAAAAACAGTTTTTTTTTTTCCGAAAAAAACAAATTACTAGAGGGATGTCATCCGGTTTACTTCATTTGTAAATTATTACTATAGATTTCAAGCCCTGCTTTTGACAACGAATAGTTCAAATTCTAGTCCAAAAAATGAAAAATGTTTTGTAAAAAGCTCTTTCCTTTGAGATAATTGAACAATTCCCCAAACATTTTCTTTAACTTTCAGCGAAAAAAACTAAATAATAAATATACTTTACCAGAGCGTTGCTATTAATGATGTAAAGATACAAAGATAGAGCCATAAAATCTCTTACTAGGGTAATATAATATCTCTTACTAGGGTAATATAATATACAGTGGGAAAAAATTCCTATTAAAATTATCTGTAAAAATTAACAGAATGACAATATTCGAATAAAATTATTAGAATAAAAATATTGGGATAAATAATTCGAATAAAGATATTCGGATAAAATTGTTCGAATAAACAAATCCGGTTAAATTACACAGGTCCACAAAAGAAATTTTTGTCTTGGTGCCGGAAAACTAAGCACTGCTGTGAGATATCTTTGATGTGCTGATTCGAAAAGTATATCGCGGTTTTTTTTTCGTAGTTTAGTTTTTGAGATACAATATAACAAATTTTGCTACTGAAATAATGGTGTATTCAGAAACTAAAATAGTAGTTTCTTATTGAAATTAGCGTCTAAATAGCCGTACTGGTTATTCCCAGAAAACCCAATTTTCCTACCTGCGTAATCACGTGATGCCCCCCCACCTGCAAGGAAAGTTATGGTTGAAGGAACATACAGTGACATCAATGAACCGTTGGTTGAGAGAGACAACATCATCCTTCCTTGCAAATCAAACTGGGGTTTATGAGGTAAATGGTGAAAGTATTGAATCGAGATGGAACTTGTTTTGGCTACTTGTGACATAAATTTCTTGGGATTAGAAAAAATTGAAGGCCGGAATTTTTGATGGTCCTCTGACAAGGCAGCTTATAAAAGATCCACATTTCACAGAATCAATAAACTAGGTTGAGTCTAATGCCTGGTGTTCGTTTGTTGAAGCAGTTAAAAATTTTCTTGGAAAGCGTAAGGCAGGGGATTACGTTGAATTAGTGAAAGAGATTCTTTCCAACTTGAATAAGCTAGATTGTAACATAAACATTGAGGTTCACTACCTCCAAAGCAGCATAGATCGTTTTCCAGAAACCTATATGATTTTAGTGAAGAACAGGGGGAAAGATTCAACCAGAACCTAAAAACTATGGATGAAAGATATCAAGGAAGATGAGATATCCACGGGATGGCCGACTACTGCTGCAGTCTTCAGCGAAACTGTTCTGGTAAACCTCATACAAGGAAGTCTTATAAAATAAAGTTTTTAAGCGATGGTTGATCAATGTATATGTCTATTTTTTGAAATAAATACCTTACAACGTATTTTCTGACTTTTTTTTAGCAAGCAGTTCTAATAAATAGTAATAACCTGAAATGTATATAGGTTAAAAGATGAGATGATTTTATTATCTATTTATCGATTGAAAAAAATAGGGCAGATATACCGCATCACAGGATCTAGGTCTAATAAAGCAAATCTGACGGTATTTTTAGATTCTGCATCCCAAAATTACCTAGACACTTAACAAATCACAAGCACCAAAATGTGTGTCGGCTTGTATTAATCGAATAAAAATATTCGCATAAAATTAGTCGAATAAAGTACATGAACAAAAAAGGAATTATAGATAGGATGTAATTTAAATATTGACGCTATCGAGTAATGAAAATTTTTTTTATAATCTTTTTTTTGCCCATTAATTATTATTATCTTTATGAAAATCAAATGGGACAATGCGTTTATTTTCAAATTTAAGACTATAATTCGTAAAATGATTTAAAAACTCAATATGAGAATACCACTAGTTATATTATATCGAAAATTTTCCTCATATATAAAAATGCCCATAAAAGATGTACAATTTTCGATACCACTGAAAATTTCACAGTAGGTGAAAATTGCACACTGAAAATTCAACTGTACTGACGCATTTTTATTACATGCAATTTCTAAATCACATGTCATGCATAAACACAAATGTTCAGAGCCATTATGTTATATATTACAATAACTATTATTTACAATAAACAAAAAGAAAGAAAAACTTAAAAAAGATAATGTGTTCATCTTTTTACTTTGGAATTTTTTTATGTATTTCATACATAAGGCTCATTCATTGCTGAGTGGCGGCTGGCGAGTCGCCGGACAACGTCTATGAACACGGCTTTTAGATGTTAATTACGACGTTAATACGTGTATACAAGAATTCAACTTTTTTTACAATTAATGCGACTTTAAAACCCCTGCCGGCTGGCCTACAAGTTAGAAATCGTGCTTCTATCTTCTTCAAACCTTTAGTATATTGTTTAAATAAATTATGATAACTTTTCTCTTAATTTTTATGCTAAATGTGAGCAGTGATATAAAATGGTAATTAATTTCAAAAATTGTTACTTTTCTTACCGTTAAAAACCAATTTTTTTACCATAAATTACCCAATTAATTACCGTAAACTAAAAAAAATAAATCACTGTAATTAATATTCGAAAATTATACACAATCTTCATACCTTCAGTGCAATGATTGGATGAACGTATCCACTACTCCTACACCAGCAAGCTGAACGCCCTCCGTAATGTATTACTATTTTTCTGTGTTGGTTTTTAAGTGGTACTGTTGTAATTCGTAATTCAGATTTTATATTTAATGGAACCAGATTGCCCAGCTGAATCTGTTTCACTAAATAATAATTCGTATTCTTCTGATGAATCAAAATATTTAGAATTTAGATAATGAGATGTCACTGATGTAGATCTAACAATCTTAGTCAAATTATACCTAAGCTCAAACTAATCTAGTTCGAACTAATACGCATCAAATGAAGATCATTTTGTTTGTCTATATACAAGACATACCACTGTCAACTAATGATAATTAATTAGCACGAAAAATGAATTCTATTTCTATCCTAAAAGGTTAGAAATATAAAAAGTTTTTTAGTTAGTAACACCCTTTTTAAATCGAAATGTAAGCGAACTAATCGTTTACATGATTTTAGTAACCGAACTAACAGCGTAAGCTACCATTTTTAGCTTGAGCTTACTTAGTTTGGACCGATATGGTTAGTCCGAACTAACAACTATATTGATAGATTAAACGACTTACCTGTAAGGAATTTCGATCTTGATTATATGAGGAACCACTTCCGCCGAGACCACAATATGGTTACGCCTCTGGTCCGGAACGGCCAATATATTTTATCAACAAGAAGGAAATTCTTCATACTTATTGTATCCCACAACGTTCCACCCAGTCCACAATCATTATGGTTTCAAGTGCCCATCTTAGATCGCGTCCAAATGTGGGGGATATATATTGCCAAATTGTGGGTCTAGGCGGGTTTGGTCTATGCGGAAGTGGTACTTCATATAATCAGATCGAACTTCCTTACAGGTAAGTCGTTTAATCTATGATTATATTTCGGAACCACTTCCTTATAGACCACCATGTAGATGTTTAAAGCCTACGCGATCTAAGCTTTGTAAGAAAATGATAGAATGAACATATAAGGTGTGTAATTAATTAATAAGTATAATATCCAACAGCTACAACTATGTGTACCTAGGAAGAACAGATCTCAAACTCACAAATAAGAAAACGTAGTGAATCTTGCATTGAGGGCTAAAAGTCCACCAAAGTTTTAGAGAACTATTATACTGTTTTAGAGAATTAGGACTCAAGGATGCGATGAATATTTATTCCTGACTCCGGGATGTTCCTCTTGAGATATGCTTCCCCCACAACCAGGGTAATCTTTTCCACTTTGGATGGCTCTCTCTAAAAGGAGAAACCATTAAATTAGGATTGGGCTTAAAAAACAATGGTTCTGTAACTAGCAATTTTAAAAATATTGGGTACCAGGGTTGAATACGCCAGTGAGGGACGACTATTATACTCTCTGCCTCGTCTGCAATATTCTTAGTAAGGGTTTTTAGTATCATTGGAAATGGTGGGAATGCATAAAAGAAGAAAGACCATCTCCGAGTGAAAGCATCCACAAAACACGAGTCTGGATCCTTCTTCCAAGAAACGTAGTCACTGCATTTTTCGTTAGCCTTGGACGCAAATAAATCTATATCGGGATTCCCAAATGTATTCACTATTTCTTGGAAAATCTTCGAATCTAGTGAGTACTCTGTTTCTATGAATACGGATGGAGATTCTAAATCCGCGTCGGTGTATTCCGTGGAGAGGATATATAAAACGAAAACCCACAATTTTTTTTCGCACCATATTTCCTTAGCAATTTTAAGTAATTTTAAATATTTTACACCACCCATTCTATTTATATAACTAATAGCGGTGGTATTGTCTGTCCTTAAAAGAATATTATAATCTTTTTTGTCTTTCGCAAAACATTTTAAGGCATAAAACACAGCTAACAGCTCCAAATAATTGATGTGGTAATTGCGCTCCTGTTTATTCCAAATCCGTGAGTATTTTCTTCATTACATACCGCTCCCCACCCTTTTGTCGAAGCATCCGAAAAAAATCTCGTACTGAAAATCTTTTGATCCTAAACTGGCCCTAGACTGAGTAATATTATTGAGCCACCAAGAAAGGTTACTGCGTACTTCCGATGTGAGTATCTTAACATTATAGTTACCCTGATAGTCGCGTAAAGAAAGATATTTTAATCTTTCCAGTGATAAAAAAATAGGTGACAATATAGAATGTACATCATGCATTATGTATTAGAAATTAGGACACTTTTGTATTTTTAATGTTAATAAATTGTTTGAATTGAATTGAATTGAATTGGGATTAAGACAATTAAAAAACTTTTTATGTTTTTTAATTGAAAAAATTCAATATATAAATTAACAAACAAATTGTAATAAAGAAAACAAACAATACATGTAACATGATTTTGTATCTACCAAAACTTTAATTACTGTAAGTAATCAGTATCTAATTTACCAAAAAAATAATTACTGTTTTTTACCGCAATAAATTACCATTGGAATTATTTCTCGGAGAATTAATGTGGGGATTACTGATCGGTAATTTACCACAGTAAATTACCGCGGTAAATTACCAAAAAAATTAATTACCGTATTTCATCAATGAATGTGTGAGTAAAAATTGGAGAAATGCCTATTAACCTTAGCCTTAAAGGTCTTACTCACATTGAATTCTTGATGGAAATAGGAGGACTCGGTTGATTTTTTAAGAACTGTTCACTAGAGAAAAAATGAAATTTCAAAATAAACACAACAGACAGCAGAAAAAATGGACTGGCTACAAAACATTCAGAAATAATTAAATTTAAGTTTCTGAGAAATTCTCCTGTAAAACATGTTCTTTTATTATAATATTTTATTGTATACCTAGAATATGTTATATAATTAAGGCAGCATTTTGTATCTGCCTTTTAAAACACTTATAGTTACATTTCCCATTATTTAATTACAATCGAGAAAAGAAATTTTTGTATCTACTTTTTTTATTTGGTTTGTGATCTATTCCATTTGCCAAAAAGTTATATGCAATTTGTGGATATTAATGAATCATTTTATATCAATATTTTAAAAAAGTAGTTCATCTATGATACCTTTGATTGGATTCCAATTAAAAAAAATCTAAGTAAATAAATTGTTACATTATTAATCGTGATGGCTGAACACGTCATTTCAAATAATTGATTAGAGATCTAGATAGATACCTGTTTCGTGTGAGACTATAATACTTTTAGTGAAAGGAATAACAATATTTCAACTTCCTCAGGAAGTGAACAAAAATAACATACATGAATCGTTTTACATTAAACTGACTTGCATGGTTCTCTTGGAAAGTGAAAGTGTTATTATATAAATAAAAAATGATATTCCTAGTTATGTTTGGTTGTTTTGTTTTAGTGTACCAGTTTGCGATACACATTACTGAAGTTTGTTTATTCTATATAGCTTGACGTGGAAAATGTTTAGTAAAGTTTCTAGGAACAAATAAGGAAATATGAACTTTTTTTCTCCAACTCCATTTCATGCATAAACTTTAACAGGTTAAAGGTTAAACATTCCCCGGATTCATAAAAAAAATTAGCCGACATCGCGTTGATCCTATATCTTAGCTCAAAGTTTTACTTGTCTCTTGTATTTGCTGAAAATACTTTTTATCTTTTTATGAAGTATCTATATTATACTAAAGAAGGAATATACTTTTTAACAAATGCCTTGTCAAGAAAAACAGAAAGAGGTTAAGCTAAAATTTAAGTTGAGTCTGATCCTTGGGTCAGTTGTTCGTGTATTTGACAGTAATTGATTAATAAATTAGCAGAAGATATTTAGAAATTCCAATTTAAATTGTTCATGAAACTTTTTTTTGTTTATTATACAATAAACATTAGGTACCATTACATTTGTTATCGTTGAAATATTGATTGCAATTTTTATTCCAACAAGATCTTGAAATAAGATTGCCAATCTCAAATGTTAACATATAAAATTGGTCTTGATACCCTGAATTTATCAAATAAAATGATTTCCGAAAACTTGAGATGGAGTTCACTTTTTATTTCTCTAATGACGAAGAAACCATCAATTATTGTATTAAACTGAATGTTATTACAACAACAAACAATTTTTAATTAAAATTGAGAAATTATCCCTAGAATATGATCGAGTTCCGTGGATGATTATTGGGCACACAGCTTAAGATATATAGTTCATCCTGAGGATGTACACCATCGATAATGGGTGTATAATGAAATTACGTATGTTACAACTTGGAACTTGACAAGGAGCGTTAGAGGTATCCCCAAAACAACTCAGAAAGATATTAGGATAGTCAAAAAACTATTTCATGGATATCCATAATAGAAAACAATATGCAGTTAGACTGTAGCCCAAATGGTAGTAGTATAACTGATGGATTGAAAAAAGTTCATATTTTCGGAAAATTTTCTCATATCGTGGATGCCAAATTTTAAATAAAATCTGGTCCAATGCACATCCAAATGATATCCAGGTATTATGGGAAGTGAACGGTAATTCATAATTAAATTTTTATGGCAGAAACGACTGCTGGGTATCGTCACATTTCTCTCTCTCTTACCATGAGCCATGACTTAAATTTAATGGCCGTCTCCACCGTTTTTTTTAATCCAGGCTTATGGCTTAAGGAGCTTTAAAAAATTAAATTTGTATTCCACCATTTACTAAACCTGATATATGTAAATTGTCTTAAGGTTTCCTAACTGTAAGCCTTCAAAAATCCAGGCTTATCCATTTTAAGTAATCTAAACACGGTTGCATCGTACCTAACTAATCTATCTCTACTGGAGAACACATAAAAGAGATGGAAATTGACTATGATGATATATTTGATGACGACGGGTTTCCTCGAAAAATATATGATAAAAGTGATAAATCTCATGTTATGTACAATTTATCTTTATTTTAGAAGATATCGGGTATACAAGGAAACGCTATTACACATTCTAACTTTAATTGAACAAGATCTTGAACTTCCCAGTAATATTCATGTTGTTAAAGATGGTAATAAATAAATTGGTATTTCTATTGTAATTCTTCTAATTTTTTAGTAATAGTTGTATCTCGCAAGTAAATTAGTCCACTTTAAACTCAATGCGTGGGAAACGGCCATAAGTAGTTTGATTTTTCTTTATTTATTCATCAGTTCAGAGACAATACATAAAAATGTAAACATATGTAAGTTGTCGAATATAGTAGCCCCAATAATACCTCTTATGTATATCTATATCAAACATATAATATACTTATCCAAGTGTGAACATCCAATGTATAGCTCTTGAGTATACCTTCAATGGATATCCTGAAATACATATACACTGGACAATTTGTTCCGTGCCTATTTGATAACCACTACATGGATATTCATTTAATAAATTTTCATTCAAAAAGGACAATAGTTACGATTAGAATATCCTTCTGACATCCACTATAGACTCATTTTTTAAATTACCGTTGGAATATCCATATAACATTACCAAAAAACATTTTTCCCATTGGCATGTATATAAGACATCTATAATACCCATGGTATATTTTTGTCCCATTAAGGATGTTCAACTGAAATCCTCCATAATAAATTTTACGTTTCAATATGATGCCCATATGAAATCTACAGTGAACAATAAATTCATGTCCAATTGGATCATTCATATGATAATCAAAATGTATATACATTTGCGTCTAAATAGATTGTCCATGTGATATTTATCAGTTGTAGTGGAGATTTCTAGGATCTTGTGAGGACATCTTTAGCTCATTGAATACCATTAGAGGGTTTCCTTTCAGTAACAATTTCAACAAGTCAAAATTCTGTTGTCTAAAAAAAAACAATATATATATATATATATATATATATATATATATATATATATATATATATATATATATATGTTAAATTCGTTTTCCGGGTATACTCCCGCGTAGGTGATAGGCCCCGAGAGGGACCGTGGTTGTCTGAACGACGTTTCGGCAGAATCTCATCTGCCATCTTCAGGTTCTAACCGTTAACTGCTTACTGCGGCTTCTGGTTACTCGAACTGAAAATCATTTTCAGTTCGAGTAACCATTAACAGTAAAGTAACATTAAAGTGTGTTCGCTCATTTAGCTTGTTCCAAATTTCCTTCCTTTACCTTTTTCCCACTACACGAGTGAGACACATACTAATGATTAAAACTGCCGTTAAGGGTAAGTCATTTTATACTTTATCTTGAAATCCATACAGTCTACTAAAATTCAAATACACCACATTGTTGGTTCCATACGAGCCGGATTGGACTTATTTTTTTTCTTTTGCATCTATTTAATGGCTGATTTTATTTCGGGTCAGTTTTCACTCGGAAAATTGATAATAGCCTAGTTACCTACCATATTTATGCGTTGAAACGGAATAAATTTGTCGTAAATTTAGATTTTCCAAATCCAGTATTTATTCATTAATTCATTTGTGAATAGTGTATTATAAACTTAACTATAATTTCTTAATTTCGTTATAGTTAAGAGAATTGAAACCTAGTTTTAAATTTTTTTTGTTTAAAAAAAAACTTGATGTTTTATAGCACAGAAAACGGTGATTTTAAAGACATCAGTTTTATTTCATACAAATTTAGCATCCTGCTCTGCCCTCTTATCTCATATTATTAACAAATATACTTTGATTTATAACTATTTAATTTTTTTTTGAAAATATCACATTTTGATACTCTAGAGAGTTTACACGTTTTAATTAAATTATTTGCTAGGAAAATTAATTTAACCATTTATTTTTATGTGTAATTGGAAATTGAAAATAAAATAAATTAATTTTCAAATAACTTGATGCGCAATCTTTACAGATAAACATACCTATTTTATATTCCTTTGTAAATTATTTATTAATTAAACTCAGTATTATTTACCATAATTTATTAGTTATTATTTACTTATACTTTTTTTGCTGGTTTAATTTATTTATTTAAATAGGTATTCTATTTTTGTTGGCCAAATATATAAAATTAAGTTCAATATGCCAAAACCAACTCAGGAATTAATCTTAGAGAGGTTAACTGCTAAACGTGAAAATCTTTTTAGACGAGTTCAGCGTTGTTTTGATGTTGGACAGTCTTTAAAAAACGATAGCCAAAATGTTACCAAATTAGAAGATTTTAACATTCGTTATATGACCTTATCCAAAACAATGTTAGATTATCGAGAAATTGTTCAACAAATTGTTGAAGTTAAACAAGAACTATATCCCGATGACCCCCCTAATTATGGAATTCTTGATGCCTTTGAAGATTTATGCGATCATATTGAATATTTCGCTAAGCAATTTATTAACCCAATTCCTCCGCGTATTCTTAGTAATAATAATAGTTCTGGTACACCAAAACTAAAAATGCCTAATATTCAGTTAGTAAAGTTTAATGGTGAAGATTTAACGTTATGGCCTCTGTTTTGTGAAAATTTTAAACACTTAGTTCATGTTAAATCCGAGTATTCTGATGCTGAAAAATTGCATTTTCTGTTAGGTAGTTTAGAGGGTAAAGCTCTAAAAACATGTAATGCTATTGAAGCGATTCCAGATAATTATGAGATCATTTGGAAACTTTTGCAGGACACGTACCACGATAAGAAATTTTTATTAAATTTGTATTTGGACCGATTGCTAAATTTTCGTAGTTTAAACAATAATAACCCTGGTAGCTTACAAACTTTTCTTGAAAAATTTGATACAAATGTTATGGCCCTAAAACGACTACGGTTAGAAAATTTAGATGATCATATTTTAACCCATATTGCTATGTTAAAGTTACCTCAAGAAATTGTCAATTATTTTGAGTTAGTACGTTCTGATGAAAATTTGCCTAATTATGAGGAGTTAATTAAATTTATACGACAACAGAGTAAGGTAATAGTGAAACATGATAAACTTCGGCCAGTTCAACATAACCTAAATAGTAGTAATACCTTAAAAAATACTAATTTCAAAACATTTCTAACCAATGATAGTAGTCGCAAATGCCTTGCTTGTCATAAAGATGCTCATTTATTAAAGGAATGTAAATTTTTTAAAGATATACCTCACCTAGAAAAGTTTAAATTAGTCAAAGAGAACCATTTGTGTATCAACTGTTTTTCTAATAAACACAAAGTGTCTTTATGCCCTTCTAAATTTAGTTGTATTAAGTGCAAAGCCAAACATCATACTCTGTTACATAGAAATGATCAAATTAACCGCAACATGGACATAAGAACGACAATTAATAGTAATCCAACTAATAATAATAATCCAGAATATAGTGTCCCATCTACCAGTCAAAATGACGTAATTCATACTTTGTGTACTAAAATAAATAATAAGGAGGACAATAAACCCCAAGTAGTATTATTGAGTACTGCAATTGTCAAAGTTTTGGATAAATGGAATAAAAAACGAAATCTTAGATTTTTAATTGACAGCGGGACGATGTCTAATATCTTGACATTTGACTCCTGTAAAAAGTTAAGTTTGCCATACGATAAAATATCCTTGAATATTGTAGGAATAGGTGATACAATAAAACCGCTCAAAGGTCGAGCTAATCTTATAATTCAATCTAATTTTGACTCAAATGTTAAATATCCAATTGAAGTTTTGTTAGTCGACAAAATCACTAATTCCCTGCCAGAAGTACCCATAAATATCAATTTATTAAAACATTTGAATGGTTTGCCGCTGGCCGACCCTACTTTCCATAGTCCAGGGGCGATTGATGGCATTCTGGGAGCTTCGTTATTCACACAAATTATAGGTTCGCATAGAGTAATTGGAGCTGATGGTACACCAACTGCTATTCAAACCACACTCGGATACATAATTTTAGGCCCCGCCCCCCCTCTTCGAGTAAATTTCTCCAAACAGACATATTGTTCTTTTTTAAACTTAGAATCCCTGGTTGAGAAAATGTGGGAACTAGAGGACTTTACCCCACCGGTTCCTACATCTGAAGATTCCATTTGTGAAAATTATTTTGTCGAAAATGTTAGTCGAAATTCATTTGGGAGATATGAAGTAGCCCTTCCCTTTAAAGCCGATCCGACTCATTTAGGAGATTCATTTGCTTTATCTCAGACTCGGTTATTTTCTTTAGAAAAACGATTAGAAAAAAATGTGGAGCTTCGAAATACTTATTGTTCTATTATCCAAGATTATCTAGATCAAGGCCACATGTCTTTAGTGGCAAAGTCGGAAATTAATGTGTCCTCTTGCTACTATATTCCTCACCATTGTATTTTCAAACAAAGTATTTCCACACCCTGTAGAATAGTGTTTGATGCTAGCATGAAAACCGATTCTGGTATTTCTTTAAATGACGTTTTGTACACAGGACCGAAGCTACAGAATAATGTAGTTACAATATTGCTAAACTTTCGATAATTTCCCATAGCAATGGTTTCTGACGTTAAGCAAATGTATCGTCAGATTAATATTGTCAAAGCACATCGACAATATCAAGAATCTTGTGGAGGTTTAATACCAGTATTCCTATTTCAATTTATCAATTAAATACTGTCACCTTTGGTGTAAAGTCTTCACCATATTTAAGTTTACGTACCATAAAGCAATTGGCTGAAGATGAATCTTCGCGATACCCTCAGGCCGTGACTTCTGTTCATCGAGACTTATATATGGACGATTTAATCTGTAGTTTACCCGATATAAAAAATGCTGTTACCATTCATACCCAATTAGTGAAGCTATTTGAAAATGGTGGATTTCAAATGGTAAAATGGATGTCAAATTCAAATGAGCTATTATCCCAAATTCCTGATTTCTTACAATTAAATACGCCCATTGCATTTGACAAAGAAAGTTTAAAGGTCTTAGGTTTAGAATGGAACCCGTCTTCTGATAATTTTAGCTTTAAAATTTCCGTCTCTATATCGCCTTGCACTAAAAGAAATATGTTATCATTAGTAGCACGTATTTTTGACCCTTTGGGTTTCTTGGCACCTATTTCTCTCTTTATAAAATTATTGATAAAAAAATTATGGAAATTAAAATTTGACTGGGATAAAGAAGGCCCCAAAGAAATGTTTCATTTATGGATGAAATTTCAAGAAGAACTTACACTATTGAATAGTTTACAAATTCCCCGTCATTTGTTAGTTTTTGAAAATTCCACTGTAGATATCGTCGGATTTGCTGATGCTAGTTCTAGCGCGTATGCTGCTGTCATTTATATTCGATCCACTGATATTACAGGTCATGTCAGTGTAAATTTCCTATGTGCGCAGTCTAAAGTTGCTCCAATGTCCAAAGTCACTCTACCTCGTCTAGAACTTTGTGCAGCAGTACTATTGTCCAAGTTGATATCGCATACTAGAGATACCTATTCCCCTCGAAAAAATATTGATCAAATATTCGCTCTGTCTGATTCTATGATTACACTGAATTGGATCCATTCCAATAAAGTGGAAACCTTTTATTTCAAATAGAGTCGCTAAAATACAAACCTGCTTGCCTTGTTCCCACTGGTATTTTGTAGTAGGTAAACAGAATGTTTCTGATTGTGCTTCTAGAGGTCTCTCCCCTGCTTCATTGATAAATCATCCCTGTTGGTTTTCTGGTCCCCAATGGTTGTTGTTAAATCCCTCCCAATGGCCTATTAAGTCATTCAGTAATAATGAATTTACTATTCCGGAAGAAGAGAATTTAGTTTATCTTGTAGTTAAACCGACCATTTCCCCGTTATATATTTTGATAGAATATTTTTCCTCTTGGACCAAGCTTCTTCATTCTACCATATATGTATTAAAATTCCTAAAAATTTTACCTCGCAATAATACAATACGTAAATTTGACCTTGATCAAGCTGAATATACATTAATTCGAGCTGTACAACAACGTCATTTTCATTCAGAGTACAAGCTTCTTTCAGAAAACAAACCATTAAAATCAAATTTCCTACGTAAATTAAATCCGTTCATCAAAGATCATGTAATTCGAGTAGGTGGAAGATTGTCGAATGCAAATGTTGCCTTTGATCATAAACATCCGATTCTTTTACCTAAATCAGACCCTTTTGTTAATTTGTTGATTGATTATAACCATAAAAAATATTGCCATACCGGTACCCATTTGTTACAATCATTATTACAACAAAATTATTGGATTATAGCAGCTCGGGGTATTATTCGACAGCGTATTTGGAAATGCAATCATTGTTTTAGATTAAATCCTAAACCTAATTACCCTATAATGTCGGATTTACCTTCTGAAAGAGTAAATCAAGCAAAGGCATTTTTATCGACTGGTGTAGATTTTACAGGGGCTTTCTATATAACATTAGGTCGAAATCGCGGTATTAAAAGCCAAAAGGCATATGTCTGTCTATTCATTTGCCTTGCTACCAAGGCAGTTCACTTAGAACTTGCAAGTAATTTATCCACAGATTCATTTCTTGCGGCTTTCAAAAGATTTATATCACGTCGCGGAAATTGTACCACTTTGTTTTCTGATCAAGGTACTAATTTTTTGGGAGGAAAAGCCCAACTTGACGAAATTTACCAATTAACGCAGTCAAAACAATATGCAGATGCCCTATCTCAAGAACTTAATAATAATAAAATCGATTGGAAGTTCAATCCTCCCTCGGCTCCTCATTTCGGCGGAATTTGGGAGGCAAACATAAAAAGCGTTAAATCACACCTATCTCGTGTAATTGGAAACCAAATTTTAAATTACGAAGAATTTAGTACTATACTTACTCAAATTGAGGCATTACTTAATTCCAGACCCCTGTGTGCTTTGAGTTCTGATCCAAAGGATCCAGTAGCACTGACGCCGTCACATTTCTTATATGGATCCCCGCTAAATTCGCTTCCAGCAGAAGATTTGTTAACAGAATCCCCTAATCGTTTAAATCGCTATAAATTGTTAGATTCAGTGGTACAACATTATTGGAAACGTTGGCATATTGAATACCTTTCCACTCTCCAAGCCAGACAAAAGTGGAATACCCCGACGAATCCAGCTAAAATAGGTATGATCGTGGTAATTATACAAAATAACATTCCACCACTACAATGGCCATTAGCGATCATTGAGAAATTATATCCTGGTAAAGATGGCATCTCTAGAGTGGCCGTGGTAAGAACAAAAAATAGTTCTTACACTAGACCAGTGGCAAAATTATGTCCACTTCCTAATCAGGCATAATACTTGTATTTTGTTTGACAAGTATAATAGTTTTGCCTACAATTTTATTTCCTTTTTAAATATATTTAGAGTTTTATTTATTTTCTTTGTTAAGTGGTTAAATTTTTTGGTTACTTAGGTATCATATTGTTGATAAAATTCTACCTAATTTTTTTCTGTTCGCATATTGAATTCGCATTCAATCTTGGGGAGGCAGGAAGTTTGGGCCGTTTATATTAAAACACTCTGTATAGCGATTATTCTTTTTTATTCGAGTGTTTTTGCCCCTAAAAACTCGTCCTTTCTTTTCTGCCGACAGACGGACAGAAAAGAAAGCAGATTCGGAGAGTTGTGAGTAAAACCGACGGTTTAAAAACGCATAAATTCATCCGCAATTAAATAGTGTTTAGAAGAAAAATATTGTGCATTCTAAAAATTAAAGTGTGTTCGCTCATTTAGCTTGTTCCAAATTTCCTTCCTTTACCTTTTTCCCACTACACGAGTGAGACACATACTAATGATTAAAACTGCCGTTAAGGGTAAGTCATTTTATACTTTATCTTGAAATCCATACAGTCTACTAAAATTCAAATACACCACTTTATATATATATATATATATATATATATATATATATATATATATATATATATATATATATATATATATATATATATATATATATATATATATATATATATATATTATTAAATATGATTTGAAGGAAACAACTACTCAGCGGGCAAATACCCCGACCTGCATTGAATTACACCTTCAAATCATGATAGATGGAAAGCCAATATCATTTGTCAATTCCTAACCAGACATAGATCGATTTCGAACTTATTTGTTCTCTTCAGTATACCATAGGTTATGGAACAGACAAATGATAGTGGCCAACCTGCTAGTTATATACTAACTAAGGTGAAGTGAATAGTGGTGAGAGGTATGAAACTTCTCATATGGTCTGAATGCTACTATCCGACCGACATCCTAGATGTCTCTGTGGCGGATAGGATATATATATATATATATATATATATATATATATATATATATATATATATATATATGTTAAATTCGTTTTCCGGGTATACTCCCGCGTAGGTGATAGGTCCCGAGAGGGACCGTGGTTGTCTGAACGACGTTTCGGCAGAATCTCATCTGCCATCTTCAGGTTCTAACAGATAACTGCTTACTGCGGCTTCTGGTTACTCGAACTGAAATCTATCAACCTACGCGGGAGTATACCCGGAAAACGAATTTAACATTCACCACCCGCGAAAACCTGAAAAACAACACACACATATATATATATATATATATATATATATATATATATATATATATATATATATATATATATATATATATATACATATATATATATTTAACTCATATATTATTTACATGGTGGACCCTTTTGGATAATAAATTTTGTAGATTTCATCTCTTATTTACAAAATCAAAAACTTATAAGACGGAAACAAATATTAATAAATTTAACAAATCTCAGACTAAGGATTATGAAATTTATACAACAAATTGTTTGTAATTATTAACAAAACCGACTTCCTTGTAATTCAGCAAGTAAAACGAGAAATATGAATTTATTTAGGATTAAAAAAGTCTGTTGCTATAATAATACCATATTGCATAAAACTGAGTTCATATTACATCGCGATTTCCTTTAGCTTTAAAAATCGAAAGTAAATGTGTTTGACCGTTACTTCACTAAGTAAACTCGTATCAATGACTTTCTCTTTTATATTCTCTTCTTAATTTCAGTCTTATGTGGGCTTAATATACCGGTAGTAAATCGTTTCCAAATAATATACAGTTAGGTTCTTTGGCTGTTGAACCGTTACGTAATTTTTCTTATGAAAAGCATAGGACATTTACATATGCTGCTCAATTAAAAATGAATTTAAAGCCAAGTTTTTTCATCTGAATAGAAATTTATTTAATTCCATAAAAATTTAATATTCTACCCCATTCTACAGTGAACCTCGATTCGACTCAATATTTGAAATTAATACTTATATGTAGATTAAACATTTGTATGTACGAAAAGAGTAAGTAAGCCGCATGCTCCTTGGCTAACTGACACGGTTAAACTGATGATAAGAGATCGTGAGAAAGCTCTGTCAAAATATAAAGCCAATAATACCCCGGCAAATTGGTCTAGTTATAAAACAAAAAGAAACTAAATGCAATTCGTAAAAGAAAAAGCAGCGTATCTTTCGTTTTTAGAGGGGCAAAAATCCTCAGAACACCTGTGGCGTGCGCTGAGAGCTATGAATGTTTATTCAAGTGATAATAAAAATTCGCTAAATTCGTTTTTAAAGCCAGACCTGGTTAATGACCACTTTTTTATCGATTTTTAACGATAATTCTTGTCCTGAAAATGTTGCACATTTTAACTCAAATACATTTAATGAAAACATTACTTTTAAATTCAATTTAGTTGATGAATCTACTATAATAAATGCAATAAATGGTCTCAAATCGAATGCAAGTGGTATTGATGGTATCAATCTAAATATGCTATTACTATGTGCTCCTGTTATTATGAAATATTTGTTGCATATAATAAACTGCTGTTTAGAGATGGGTTATTTTCCCAGTGCATGGAAGACTGCTTTAATTTTTCCTTTGCCGAAGGTCCCAAATCCAGTGTCTGTAAATGAATTGAGGCCCATAAGTCTTCTCCCAATATTATCAAAGATTCTGGAAAAAATTGTCTATGTACAAATAAATGAATATTTTTCAAAAAATAACATTATTCCAAAACACCAATCAGGTTTTAGAAAGGCTCATAGTACAACAACTGCATTACTAAACCTTCATGATACTATTATCACAAATCTAGACAAAAAACTTGCGACAGTACTCATTATGTTCGATTTTTCCAAAGCATTTGACACCATCAGTCATGAACTCATGTATGCTAAACTGAAGTATTATGGTTTTGACCCCATTGCGCTGTTATTTTTTGAAAACTATTTAAAATCAAGGTCTCAACTAGTGCGAATTGGAAGCACTGAATCCTCTATTGGAAATGTATCATCGGGAGTTCCACAAGGATCAATTTTAGGTCCCCTGCTTTTCATTGTATACACGGCTGACATGTATAATAAAATAAAACATATGTCTATGCAGACTTATACGGATGATACCCAACTGTTGTTTCACTTTAATAGCGACAATTATCACCAAGCAGCTCTTAGTATTAATCAAGACCTTAGTTATATTGAAAGGTATGCTTCTGAAAATAACTTAAAGCTCAACGCGTCGAAATCCTCCGCTATGCTCTTTACAGCTAAATATATTCAGCTAAAGTTTAGCATTACTTTAAGAATAAGTGATGATCTAATCAGTTGGTGCGATTCTACAAAAAATTTAGGACTTTTATCTGATATTAATCTTCGTTTTACTAAACATGTAAGTAATTTGATACAGAAAACTTATCTACGCTTAAGACTTCTATATGCAAATAAAAAAATTTTAAATTTCAAATTAAAGAAAAAACTGTGAGAGCCTTGTATTGTCCATTTTTTATTATTGCTATATTGTTTACTATCCTTGTTTTGATATGGTCAACAAGAAACGTATTCAAAAAGGTACAAAACACTTGCTGTCGATATGTTTTTGATCTTAGAAAATTTGATCATATCTCTAGTAAATTAATCAGATACAATGGTTAAATATGGACAATTTATTTAAGTATTTTATTTTGGTTTTTGTTCACAATTTATACACAACTTCAACACCCCTCTACCTTAAAGAAAAACTGATTCCGAGAAGTACTATTCATAATATTAATGTTCGTGGCAGAGACACATTAACAATGCGTCTGCATAGCACTTCCATGTTTCAAAGATCATTTTCGTAAAACGCAATTTATTTATACAATCAACTAAACCTAGATTTTAAAAAGTATACCGTTCCTAATTTTAAAAAGAAACTCAAAAAATATCTTTTAGATCAACAGTTACTTGGCAACTCATTTTAATTCTTGATATTTTTTTCTCTTTTTTTCTTACTATTTGTTTGCATAATTTTTGGGATAATCTACTCATTACTTTTACGTTTTACTTTCTTTCTTTCTTTTTTTCATTTTTTCAATTTAATGTTACTATTATTTATATTTAAGTTTTTTTATGTAATTATTTACATTGGGTTAAGTGTAAGAATAGCCCTAGAGCTAAACTTCGCCCAGGGAGTAAATTAATTAATGTAAATTTATTAATTTAATAAAGACGTTTTATTATTATTATTATTATTTAATTAACCAACTTTTCATTTTTTAGATCTAAAATGTGAATTTAGTCCACTAATACAATTGGGCAAATTTTCTTCAAACAAAAATTATGCGGTATGTTTTCTTGATTAAAATTTGTTTTAAAAGTTCATTATGCAGTAAAAAAATATAAATTAATATTTCTACATCTCACAGAAGTAAATGAATTAAAATGTTTCAGTAATTTTGAAATTAACAGGTTTCAAAATAAACAAAGAAACAAACACTAGATATTGGTTGTATTTTAAAATAACAAAAATATTACATAAGAACAATTAAGTCTACATTTAGTCTTTCAATGGCATTACAGAGATAAACTTACCCATGTCAATGATATCTTCTCCATCGACCAGTCTGATATTGAGCATCCTCTTCCTCTGCAGTGATCGCATATATTTGCGAACAAGATAGACAATCACCTGCAAATTCACATTTCTTGTTGCAGTCTACTTTACAGCACGATATTAAGATTCAGAATATGGTCTGGAGATGTTGCAACTGAAAACAGCATTTTTTATATCTCCTGCCAACCCCATTCTTGGGGAGATGATCGGTTTTCAGCCACTGATCAACTTGAAGGTAGTTTCTCAGTAATTGGTAATAAGCATTATCCACTGTTGGAGAAAGATTAGCTAGTTAGTAAGTGGTAATATTTGTCGAGCGACTAATCTATTTAGCATATGCGAGCGCAGCTCTTCCAGTGATTGATATTTCTCACCCTTGTAGAGAGCCGGCATGAAGAATATCCCTCTCACTATTAAGTAAGCTTCACAATTTGTTGGTTAATAGAAGAAGACCGGAGTCATTGTTAACAAAATTATCTTCCAAGATGATAGCTTCTTGTCAGCAAGCACAACATTTGTCATGTCACCAGTAAGAACATGTTGTTGGCCTTCCTTTTGTTTGTATGACCTAATGGTATCTTCATACAAAGAAATGTTAAAATGTAAAAAAATTATAATGAATTATAATAATTTTTTTTTACTTTTGGCAAATGTTCTTAAGGTCTAATTGAAAAATAGCTTGATAACTTTTGATGTTAAATGCCACAATCTAGGCCAATATAATGAAACAGTTATGAGTAACTTAATATCATAATCTCTCTTTTCAAATAGGAAATAAAGGATGAAGTACCACTCTGCAAAATCATTTCAGTATCATTCCAATAAACATTCATAAAACAAAAGATTTTTTATCATTTATCGGTGTGTTTTTGCTTTTCGTCATGGATTATATTAATGAATGGATGCCTTTTGAGTGATGAGTCGATTTTTTGCTGCTATTTATTCAAATCGAAGGAAATGTAAACTAGAAATGAAAAATAAATACGTTGACACCGAACAGAGGTCGATGTCGATACAGATAATGTAAATATAATAAAATAAATTGTTACTTGTTATGGTTTGTGTTTGAACGTCACAATCGATTATTATTTGACCTGTTAAAAGGTTTTAAATATGAGATGAGATGAACATCTGTTTAAATAAAGATGAGGAACTTTTTTCTACAATTTTATTTACCTTATGTACGTACATAGGGAAGATAATAATACGGTGCGGTTAGAATATTTAAATTAATAAAATGGATTCATATAAGTAACAGAGAGTTTAAAGTAACAAATTTTGGTATGTGGTTAGAATTATTTCATAGTACTTCACATCTGTCGTATGACCTTTTGCAATATTACAAGACCAACAAAAACAAATAATTTTAAATTAAATAGCGAAAATGTGAGGCACATCTGTTATATATTTTTTTTTACAAGGAATGTGTAGGTTTACTTATTTTTTGTGTAATGGAAAAAATTTTTATCAGTTGCTCTTTGAAGAGTTTGTCATAATAATAATAAATAAAAGAAATGTTTAGTTGAATTTATACACACGCTGAATTTTGTACTTTTAAATAATGTCCTAGTACCTAATTAATAAATTTTTTTAAAGAATAATTTTAATTTTAATAAATTAACAATAGACATGAAACACCATGTAATTTACAATTCCTGGAAATTGATTTTACATCTTATGATTTTTTTTTGTAATACTGGAGTAAATATCGCATATATTTACTCCAGTCAGTAGAGATAAGAAAAGGCCTTTGCCTTACAAAAGGTGGAGTAGAAACCATTTTGATATGGGACCCTGATGAAGAATCCCAGTATTTAACCTTGGGCGCGAGGCGCGAGCCACCATCTTGAATGAAAAGTGCAAAAAAATTTTTTTCGATATAACTCTGCAACGGTTGATCCAACGACAAAAAGAAGAAATTTGAAATTGAATTTTCTATATAATCTTATCGTGGTGTGAGAAAAATATTATAGTGTAATTTGATGTGTAATTTGTTCTTAAAGATTTACCAACAAAAATTGAGTTTTGACAATTTTTTGGAAAATGTTCACATTCCTACCGCTGTAATATTAGACTTACAAAAAAAATTAAATTCAAAAAAATTATGGCATTTTGTCTTCTTTAACTTTGTCGTTGAATCAACTGTTGCGGAGTTATTTTGAAGATACCAATTTTTTTGCATCTTTCAAAGTTGGATTTTGCATCAGGGTCCCGACCTAAACAACATATATCAAAATCGTTTCTACCCCACCTTTTCAATGCAAAAATCTCTACGCAATATTTTTCATCGTATATGGAAGAAAACATAAGACAAGATGTTTCTAGGCTGTGATTCTCAAGTCCGATTCAGAGTTCAGTTCAAATTATAAACAGATTTCAGCATACAACGATATTTTCTGTCTCTATTGTATTTTATCCACTTAATATAGATTTAGGTAATAATAATAATAATAATAAACACATTTATTTTAAATAAAGAAAATGCACTTTACAAAGAAGGTAAATACCAAAAATGTAATATCGTCAATATTTACAAGCATTTACATAGACAAATAATTCTCCAAAGTGTAGGGTTCTAAATCTATCAACTTTTGTTAATTTCCTTTTAAATTTCTGGATTTTATTGACATTTTTCATATTTCCATTTAGTTTATTATATAACCTTATATACAGACTGGATAACAAATGGTTTAGTAAAATCAGTAAATCATAAAAATGAACTTTATTCTAAGACAAAAAAAGAAACCACAAAATAATGAACTAAAACTCGAATATGATATCTATAAAAAACAATTACAAAAACTTATTCAAATAACTAAAATTAATTACTATAAACAATTTATAGAAAAAAACAGACACAACAAGCAATATACTTATATGGAATACAGTAAATGACTTAAAAAATTATGATAATAAAAATAAAATAAATTCATTAAAGAACAAAGAAAACAAAATACTGAAATCGAATTATGAGATAGCCAATGAATTTAATAATTCGTAAATTGAAATGGGTGAGGATCTAGCAAAAAAAATTACTCCGGATGAAAACTTCATTCCTAATAATAAAATATTAATGAATTCGTTTTACTTATTACCTACACATCAAAATGAGGTCTACGATGTAATCAAATCATTAAAAAATAAAAAAACTACAGGTATTAATGATATAAATCTGAAAACAATTAAGGAGACGGCTAAATTTATACTAGAACCCTTAACACTCGTGCTAAATTTAATAATACATACAAGCACAGTTTCTACTATCTTCAAAACTTCAATAACTAAGCCCATCTATAAAAAAGGCGATATGCTACTTTGCAAAAACTATAGACCAATATCCATAATTACAAATTTTGCAAAAATCTTTGAAAAAGTACTTAAATCTCGTCTAGACAGTTATATAAAAAAAGTATCAAATAATATCGAATAAGCAATATGGATTTCAAAAGGGCATTTCAACACAAAATGCAATCACCTACCTGACAGATAATATATATCGCACACTTGATAAAACTTTACCATCACTGATAGTATTTTTGGATCTTGCAAAAAGCCTTTGATACTGTCAGTTTCCCCACTGTTGTTAAAAGCACTGGAGAATATAGGAATAAGAGGCACTTCATTAAAACTGCTGGAAAGCTATATATACGACAGAAAGCAATGTGTTGAAATAAATCAAGTGAAAAGCAATTTTCAAATTGTAAAATACGGTGTTCCACAAAGGACCGTACTAGGACCATTGCTTTTTATCATATATATATATATATATATATATATATATATATATATATATATATATATATATATATATATATATATATATATATATATATATATATATATATATATATATACACATATATATATATATATATATATATATATTTATATATATATATATATATATATATATATATATATTTTTTTTTCCTTTCTTGACCGTTATTATCAATTAATATTGATAGTTTTTTTTTTGTGGGGATTTCGGTCAGGTACAACTAATTAAATTTTTTTTTTTCTAACGTTTCGGTTTACACCATCATCAGAGAACTACAATTAATATAATATTTTAAACACATTTAATTAGTTGTACCTGACCGAAATCCCCACAAAAAAAAAAAACTATCAATAATATATATATATATATATATATATATATATATATATATATATATATATATATATATATATATATATATATATATATATATATATATATATATATATATATATATATATATATATGTATATATATATATATACATATATATATATATATATACATATATATGTATATATATATATATATATATATATATATATATATATATATATATATATATATATATATATATATGTATATATATATATATATATATATATATATATATATATATATATATATATATATATATATATATATATATATATATATATATATATATATATATATATATATATATATATATATACATAAATGATTTGTTTTCGACTCAGTCTTGAGGAGATATATTTACCTTTGCAGATGACACCGTGATTTTCTATGTTGACCACACCTGGCAGAATCTAAAACAAAGGGTAGAGAATGATTTTTTAAACATAAAAAAATGGTTTGATAGTAAAGTACTTACATTAAATTTCGAAAAAACCTTCTTTTTACCTTTTGCCTCATACAGAAATGCCTTACCTGATTTCGATTCCCTGACCATTACTGATAGAGACAATACACTAATAATACATAAGGCACAAAAAGTTAAGTATCTTGGAGTATACATAGATAGTCACTTAAAATGGGATTTACATATTGATTATTTAGTGAAAAAAGCTAAGATGTTTAATTCCAATATTTAAACATCTGAAAGACATTTTACCTGCAAATAACCTCCGAACTATCTACTATGCTCTGGCTGAGTCTCACTTAAATTATGGCATACTGGGTTGGGGTGGAGTAAGCAAATCCATTTTAAATTACCTGGAAATCACCCAAAAAGATTAATAAAAATCATATTCAGTCTAACTCCTACCTTCCCGACAAACGAGTTATCTGCTAAAACAGAACTTTTCGATCCAAGACAACTTTTTTATTATGCCATCTGTGTAAATTAATACACAAATAAACACAAATTAATAAACATATCACACTCGTACTCTACGCGACAAATGACAGAACAATTTAAAGTAGAAATTCATGAAGAAAGCAGTAGGTCAAAAAAACTACCAATTTTTAAGTCCCAAAATTTATTCCGTGTTGCCAGAAAATGTAAAAATAACTAAATCAATAAATACTTTTAAGATTCGTTGCAAAAACTATATAAGGCAAACTTCAAGAATACATATTCATAAACAAATTGATTTAAAAAACACTTAGTAGTCCTAATAAATAAAAAAAAGACTACTTATTCAAAAATAATCCATCAATTTGTAAAAATATTTGGGTGTATGTGTGTAATTGTATACGTGTGTTTGAGTATATAAATGTATATGTGTCTATAGGTATATGTGTATGTACGTTTACATGATATAGGTATGTGTATAACATTGTTGTTATGCTAATACTTAGATTTTATTTATTTTATTTTATAGTACTTTACTATAGTACTTTATTCATAATTTTTATTTATATTTTTATTCTTTATATTTAGATTACTTATATCCTTATTTCATTTATATGTATTCCCACGCACAAATATCTCCTTAGATATTTACAGTGGTGTATTGGTTTATTTAAACTGTAAGTACGATATCATTTATTATTTGTACTTTCTGCTATTTTGTACTTTCTGCTATTTTGAATAAACATTATTATTATTATTATTATATAATGAGGGTATTTGTCCCGTTATTGTTAATCTGTGTGCCGGAAAGTTTATATCGACTTTCCGTGTCATACCCGTGAAGGAAATTATGAATAATGAATTTATCTTTCCTGTTTTTTTTTAAATACCCCCTACATGATTCCTTATAATCTAATTTATAACTTGTTCTTATCACTCTTTTTGTATGATAAAGATTTTTTGAATATTACTATTATTATCCCAAAAGATTATACCAAATTTCGTAACGGATACGTTCCGGACCCGTCTTCCCAGCATAATTATCCCATATATGTTCTATGAGATATAGATCCGGACTACCTGCTGACTTACATAGGGCTTCAATACCGACGTAATGGAGGTAGTTTCTAAAAATTCTGGTCACATGCGAACGAGCATTATCGTGCATTACAAGAAATTGCTCACCAATAAACCCTGCAAATATCATCACATGCTTTTCCAAAATGTAATTTATGTATCTTCTAACTGTTAAATCACCTCCATTTACGAACACAAGCTCTGTGTGAGCCGCGTAAGATATGCCAGCCCACAGTATTACATAACATGTCCACCACCGAAGATCACCCTCTCACTAAAGTTGCATTGTGCGTATCTTTCTCCTCGCCTACTGCATACCCTCTCTATGGGCCATCTGGAGACCTCATCGGATAAAGGAACATTGCTCCATTGTCCGATATTCCAATTGAGATGTCCAGGGAACGAATCTTGGGATACTCCGTATTCAGTATTAAGTGTATCTGAGCCATAACCATGAATCTTAACTCCTTTGAAAAAAATATGAATTTATCCAATTATAAATTTTCCGTCTTAAACCACGCACAATTTATCAAGTAGTAAAACATTATTAACAAGATGTCAACATGTAATATATTAGATTAAGTGGACAACAAGGCAATATAATTATTATTATTCATTCATTCCTAACTTTGGACACATATTTTTGTTCTATTATTAATATTATTACCGATTCGTTAATTTTTTCTTTTTATTTTACTGTCTGCTTCTTTGTTAAAATTTTCACATAATCCCAGTTTATTTATGTTCATTTTCCCAAGCATGTTCACAAATTTCCGATTTTCAATTTCACCGTTCCTAATGTAATGTTTATACTCATCTAAGCTTACATTGAGAGGTCTAGATGACTCTCCCATATAATGTTTGTTACACTCACACGGAATATTGTAAATTCCATTTTTTTCAATTTTACTCTTAGTTTACCGGTTTTGTTTTTGTTAAAATGGCTCTCAGAATTCCTCATATCCTTCAAAATAATTTGATCTTTGAACTTTCTATACCTGATAGTTCTTGGCTTATTAGTTTCACCATCATTATTTATAAAAAAAGCAATCACATTGTAATCCCTACAACCCATTTTAATATGTAAATGAATCATTTTACAATGACAAATACAACTAAAAATATGACATTTGAAAGATAAGAATTTAGTTTGAAGTTAACCGTGTATTGAAATAGTTTTTTGTAATTAACCATTGGCAAACTGATGACTATTCGTTAACCAATGATTGTGAAACCAGCTGTAAGACCCAATTCTTAAAGGATTTATAACACGACTACTTAACAATATCAAAATTCTTTGCTAGATCTGCCTATAAAGATGGTAAGTATGTATACCATGTTGTTTACAGACGACAAATTAAACAAACAATTACTAACTTGTTGTATAAATCTGTCTTTTTTTGAGCCGATCTGCAGTAGTATTGTTTAGAATTCCGACAGGGAACCTATTTTACGTTGATTGTTACGAGGATTTGCATGAAAGTGAAAGCGCCATCAACTGTTAATAGAGGCGCCTATTCACTAGCTACTTGTAAATTCTGCTTTAACTTATTTTTATGCATATTAAATATAGCTACTCCCAGTGGCGTGTTAAGCCTTTCGGGGCAGGAGTCCCACAGTATTCTTGAGGGCACAAATCGTATGATAGTGTATCAAAATGAACTTGATTGAAATTATTTCAACTTTATGTAAGTAATCAAAACAAAACCAGCTCGGTGGTGTAGTTGGTTAGAACGTTATTTATTAAAATGCAAAAGTTAGATCAAATTAAACAATTTGGAATTAACCTCTGAAAACTAAGCGTATCTGACATTCCCGCTCAATTTTTGCATTTTTTAAGCTATTTTTTTACATTAGCGATTTTCTCGTCTTCACTGCTTACGGAATTATTATTTTTTATTCATTTACTTAATGAGAGCCTATTTTCGCTACCAAGGTCAGTCAGCGACATAGAAGACGAGCTACCCCCAACCTGGCGAACCTCTTCTCTATCGAAGAGTAGAAATTTTTTACTTGCCTAATAGACAAGGGACCGACCGCTGTACATTCCCTCCGAAGGATGGTATATCACCTACACAACCCTCGCCTAAGATTGCATAGCTTCTGCGTATACCATTATTTACAAGCCGCTAGAAGACGGGACGAGGTCGCCGAGTTTCATTTGAGTTACCATCAAATTACTAACTACGACTACCGTTGTTTAACTTTTCGTATCAAAATACGAGTATGTTAAGGTAGATCTACACTCGTCCTTACGAAATTATTTCAAATATATTTACTTTTACAATTAATGTTTTATTCATTTATCAACTTTTTTACAAATTATTTTAAATTGTTTTCGTGTATGTTTTATATATTATATACATATGTTACGGATAAAGTAGTTACTGGAATAGTTTATAAACTAGCCAGATGGTATATAACCAAGTGACTGATTCATTTAATAGAAAATCGTATTTCCACTAATAAAGCTGTGAATATTGTTTAAGTTATACACTATCCATCTAGTTTAAAAACTAGCCAAGAATGATGGATAAAGTATAAACTACAAATAAAGTACACAAAATAACCAATGTTTTTGGCTAGTTTGTAAACTGTCCACATATTTTGAATAAAGTAGGAACTTTATATTACTAGAATATAAAGTAACCAACTCGTTGGTTAGTGGATAAACTATCCAATATTTTACTGGTTAATTTATTAGAAAATGTGAGGTTAGGTTTATTACTCGTGTATTCGTTGTTGTGGTGTGTTGTGAATACTTATTAAAACCGCATCAAAAACAGCAATTTGAAGACTTAATATTGAAACTGCATAAGGAGAAAACGCGAAATTCAAAATTAATGAAGGATAGTGAATACAATTAACTTTTATAGCGAATAAAAAAGAATACGTGAAACTGGAATTGTTCCTAGTAACAAACGTGACTATTATGTGGTAAAGAGTTACGATTTGAAGAAAATCGAATCAACATATATAATTATACATAAAAACTCTAGAAAGATCGTTTTACATTTACGTGAATATTACAATCTTGAAAGTTGCCCACAAGGGAACTGAGCATGGAACACGTCAAACAACATTATTGGTTAGTTCATGCGCTAACCAACGAATTGGCTATTTTGTATTACTAGCAATATTAAGTTCACACTTTATTCAAATTATGTGGACAATTTACAAACTAGCCAAGAACACTGGTTATTTTGTGTACTTTCTTTGTAATTTATACTTTAGCCATCATTCTGAGCCAGTTCTTAAACTGGATAGTATATAAACTAAACAATATTCACAGCTATTTTAGTGGAAATATGAGTTTCCACTATAGTCAGTCATACTCAGTCATACTTTATCCAAATGATGGTTATTTTGTGTACTTCCTTTTTTTGGGGTATATTTTAGCCATCACTCTTGTGGCTAGTTTTTAAACTAGCTGGATAGTGTATAAACTAAACAATATAATTTATACTTTAGCCATCATTCTTGGCCAGTTCTTAAACTGGATAATGTATAAACTAAACAATATTCACAGCTATTTTAGTGGAAATATGATTTTCCACTATAATCAGTCATACTCAGTTATACTTTATCCAAATGATGGTTATTTTGTGTACTTCCTTTTTGGTTTATATTTTAGCCATCACTCTTGTGACTAGTTTTTAAACTAGCTGGATAGCATAAACTAAACAATATTCACAGTTATTTTAGTGAATATATGATTTTCCATTGAAGTAAAGTCATCCATACGTTATTTAAATAATGTGTATCGTTAACCAACTAATGAAGAACACTGGTTATTTTGTGTACTTTCTTTTTGGTTTATACGTTAGCCATCATTTTTGACTAGTTTTTAAACTAGCTGCATAGTATATAAACTAAACAATATTCGCAGTTTTAGTGGAAATATGATTTTTCACTAAAATAAGCAGCCATCGGCTGGTTTATATACCATCTAGCTAGTTCATTAAGTAGCTTTGTAACTACTTTAACCATAACATATACACTAATATTTTATTTACCGTATTTACAAATTAAGGGGCCTAGTCGGGAAAAAGCTTCGGATAGCTGTGTCACTCTCTAGAAAGTTTTTATACATGCGCCGCTGAATAATTTTGCTCTTGACTATACCTTCACTGGACGTTTTATTCACCCACTTCATTGAGGTGCGATTCCCGATAGAGGTAACACTTCCTTGCTCCATTTGTAGTGACAAAGATACTTATTTAGAAAATTCTTTTTAACCAAATAGTACGGAATAAAAGTTTGAAACTTGCTGAACATAATTATGAAGATTCATTCTAGACGACATGTATGAATTTTACCTCGAATTTTACCGATTGATATCATAATTCAGGAGCTAATCACGTCCAAATTTCACTTATATTTACAGTATAAATTTTCCCTACATAAAGTGAAAATTAATTAAAATAGATATACATGTACCCTCTATTACACTTTCAACTACTGATCCTCCAAATTTGGTGTAATTTGACCAAACCGTATGGAAGAAATAAATTTTGAAAAATTACCTTACAAACACTGGTTAGATTAGCCCTCTTAAAGCCTCATAGAGTTTAGGAGTTGTTGTTCTTTTGTTTCAATTTCTTGCCTTGCTCTGTTTGATTCATCAATATGGTGACATAGGGGTGTGTCATCCACGTGGATGCAAACTTTAAATCGCTGTTAAAATTTTTCTATTGATGAGAACAACAAATTAAAAAACATGAATCATCTTAAATACCATATTATTTTACTATATTATGTTAGTTAATATATAAAATTACAGGCTGATGCATATACACACATACAAATAACACATATATACATACACACACACATATACACACATATGTATACACACATATATACACACACATATATACATACATACATGTGCACACATATGCACATACACGAACATATACACATACATACACACATACACACATATAACAGTATGTTAATAACATTAAAACAAGAACAGTATACAATTAATTAATTTAGGATAGAAAATGAAAAGTAAAGAAATTGCAATACACATTGATGAATATTTTTAGGACCGGTTTTTGCTAATTTTCTATGGTGGTGTCAATGAGCCATTGCGATAACGGTTTATTAAAACTTATTAATAGTTTTTTATTTTTCAGTTCTTGAGATAAATAGTTGAAAACTGTTTGCCCTACGTACTGAAAATGTCGCTGCCCTATTGTGAGATGTACTTTAGGTAATATTAGAGTATCGTTTTGCCTAAAACGGGTATTATATGTATAGAAGGTATTACATGTTGTTAATCCGTTTTTGATTTACTGCTGTCTTATAGTATAATTTCCTGATACTTAATATACGGTATTCTGTAAAGATTTGGTCCGAAGGGTGACGTATGTCTAGTTCATATGTTATCTTTATTATTCTCCTTTGGGCCACTTCAAGGGGTTTCATTGTAGTTGCATAAGCACTGCCCCAACCAATCAGTCCATATACTAATAACGACTGTACTAGAGCATGGTATACAGGCTATTAAATTTTTCTTATCTACAATTTGAGTCATTTTTTTAAATAAATACATTAACAATCTTAATTTTTTGGTTAGACCTTGTATATGTAAGTCCCATCTTAAATTGCAATCAATTATAATTCCTAAGTATTTTACGTGGTCCGTACTTTCTATTGTCCATAAGGTCTTCTTTCTGAAAGGTAAGTAAATGTCTATTTTTTTATTTTTTGGGTAACCCACTTCTATAATTCGCTAACGGTAAGTATTTCGTTTTCTCTACATTTATAGTTAATAAGTTATTGTCAAACCATTTAACGATTTTTTTGTAGGTCCAATGATATTTTATTTTCCACTGCCTCCCACGAATCATCCACTATAAACAACACGGTATCATCTGCAAAGGATATGATTGTACCTGAGCAATTTAAGGTAAGTAGTTCATTTAAATACATGATGAAGAGAAATTGGTCCTAAGACAGTTCCTTGGGGAATGCCAAAAGTTATTTCTCTTTGGTTGCTAGTGATACCATTTATCTCTACCATTTGTTGTCGATTCTCTAAATAGCTTTGAAAAAGTGAGTGTGCTGGTCCTCGGATACCTATAGAATATAACTTTGTCAATAGCTTTCGGTGACTTACAGTGTAGAAAGCTTTTGCTAAGCCTATGAACACTCTTGCACAGGCTCTACTCTTGTCCAAGGATTTATTGATCTTACTAACTAACAACGCTATAGAATCGTTTGTAGATTTCTTATTTGTAAATCCAAATTGGAGTTTTGATAAAATATTGTTTTTTGTCGAAAATTCAACTAGTCTTGTTTTTAGGGCTTTCTCAAATATTTTAGTTATGTTAAATATTAAACTAATTGGTCTATAGTTTTCTACACGATTGCGATCACTGGTTTTATAGATTGGCTTTATTATCGCGATATATAGCAGGTCACTTAATATTCAAGAAAGAAACGATTTATTTTCTAATTAGTCGTCGAATTTTCAACAAAGGTAGTTTGGGGCGCTAGGGTGACAATAACAGGCAGCCTCCTAGCCCTCCTTGGGTAAGCCACTGGCTACCCCCAACACTTTCATATATTATACATTGTGTTTGAAGTCCGACGACACTGAACAAACATGAAGATGATTTATCTGCTCTATAATAATATATGTGTATTTATAACCTTTCATTTGCCCCGTTGATAATAAAGCAGACCCCACTAAATCTATATTTGGTTCATAATATCTCTTATCTCGAGTGGTGTGTTCAGGTCCAAACTCTGTAAAAACGGTAGTGGAGGAACGGAAAAGAATACATAAATATTAGTATTCACTATTAAATGAATATAGCCGACACGTAAAATATATTAAATATATTATAATGGAAATTTACCTAAACATATTTTTTCAATATCAAGGTCAAGTGACGTTGAGTAATCACAAAATGTACTCGGATAGTGCATGGAAGTTTACTGTTTTTCTTTTTTCTCCTTGGGTTTTACTTCTGTATGAATAATTCTTCTAATTGTAAGATTGAATGTCTAAAAAAATGCATTTACCCAAATAATACTGGAAAAATAATACCCTGCTCCTCTCTCTTTTCATCAAAGGAACAATCTGAAGTTGGTTTTTGACAAAAAGTTTAAAGCAACAAAATAATAATAAAATATTTCCTTAACGTTTTGGAAATGAAATCTGTTTACTTTTTGTAGCTTTTATAAAATATGTGTAGTATATACAAAATTGCGATGTGGATTTCGTGGAAAAGTAAAATTGGGACACGTTTCCACGGACATGTCCGGAAAAGTCCGGACTAATCGGAAAAGTTAGACCTCAAAAATAAAAATTTAATGGAGACAGCAATTGGTACAACCAATTAAATTAGATAGATTTGAAAAATTTAAATCTAAATAAATTTAAAGTAAAGTAAAAAATTTATGATAAACCCACTATTTTAATTGCTATAATGTATTATTTCCATACGGCAAAAAATATTTTCACACTGTTGAGTTTTTCGTCATAATGTCGACTTATTACAGACTTTCAAAAAATTTTCCAGAAATATGTTGCTGCTCTTAGTATTCTTAATTTTGAAAGGTTAACCTCTTTCAGGATTTTATTTTTATTAATAATGTTAATGACCTTTATATTAAATACCTTATATCTTTAACTCATTAATTACAATCATTGTTACAGATATCATAATATGTTTATCCAACGATTATTTTAGTTTTACCATAAAAAAGATATACATTTTGTTGAATGTGACTATAAATTGCACATTTTGGCAACACTGCTTTAACTTTACAACCGTTATTTACTGCGCATGCACATTCTACGTTTCCATGTTGAAAGTATCTTCAGACTAGTCCACTTTCCAGACATGTCTGATGGGCATTTCCAATAGTCTTCTCTCACTCCACGTTTCTGATACAAATATTATTCGTTCATACGATCCACAAATACTTGAAAAGCTCCCGCGCAAAATTTAATAAGTCCACCCAAATTCGAAACTGAGTTAATAGATCCGTTTTACTTTAAATGCAAAATCAATCAAGTATGCAGTGTTTTCAGTGCAAAGTTATACAAATCTCTTTAAACGGAGCTATATAAAAACCGATTAATCGAGCAGAAATCCCGATGTTATTAAATTATCTTAAAAAAGTGGTCATTTTGTAGAAAAGTTGAATAAGTTCAAGGTTTACATATGTGGTAATATTTCCATCCAGAACAAAAATGAACACTTGTTCATATTCAGCGATGGTTTCTGCCAATATTTTACAACTTTTACCATTTATGATACAGTAGTAGGCAAAGTATACGTCTAATTCTACATTTCTGACTCTTCAGAATAGTGGTGGTTTGTCTGTCTCAGGTTTCAGATGGCAACGCAGTTACAAAGAAATTACAAGTAATCATTATTATTCATTAAATTTTTTCAAATACGAAGACGTTCGTCGGCTGATATTTACTCTTATATTTTCGTCTGCATTTTTATATCATCGAAACTGAAGGAAGTTTTGTTTCGGTTGCTGAAGTTAGTTTTTTGTATACTTACTTGCTGTTTTAAACAAAAGTGAACAAGTCCCAGTATTAGTTAATGCAGACCTAAACAAGTTCATCCTTCTTTATGAAAACTGAACAAATCCTAATGTTTTTGTAAATAATTTGAAAATATCAATATTCTTTGTTCATATTTGGCTATTCTAGTCATGGAAATGCTACAAACCTGTTTACTCAAAGCTGTTTACCCAAAGAAACTTTCTTTTAGAACATATAGAACTGTCTCAGGATGAAATTGTTATGTTTTGGAAAATTATATATCTCGGATTTGTCAAGTTTTGCGCGGGAGCTCTTTACTTAGTTTCATAGAACTATTGATAATAGTGATAAAACCGTAGATTTTCTGTCAAATTGTCTAATAAAGTATTGTCTCTAGCTTATCAGCATTTTCCGTTAAAAAATGTACCTTAGATAACTGTAAGCCACCAATAATTTGGTTTAATGAAATGAGTCATTACGTAAAATGCATGACACGTTATCTTGCGTCAAACTTTGTAACTAAAAATTCTGATGATTTTAAAATGTCCAAAGATTTACATAAAGAAGAAATTTTGCAAAAAGGCTGCGTACGATTGGAATGTTGAAAATTTTTAAAATCTAGATTGGCTAGAGATTAATAAGTAAGGTCCGCGAATAAATCGTACATGACGTAAAATCCAGGGCCTATTCCAGGACATCGCGCTGACATATATAAAGACATGATAAATAATATATCTTTTAACCCTTTCGTTACGAGCAATATCGCGCTACCTGTGCCCTGAGAACGAGGGATTTTTGATCGTTACGTAAGCGCACGGCAATCGTTCTAATAGTTACTACCTCATCGTCCATAACCGTTCAATTACGTAAACCGTCTGGTTGATATAAATATATATTTCTCGTGTTCGCCGAGGCATTGTGAAATCAGACAACTTACCAGTTCCAATACTAATGAAATACTAATGAAAATCGTGCGAAATACAACTACTCTACACTATTACGCTCCGCCTATTCCCTTGGCCTAACATGAGTTATAAATAATGAAGTGATGGGCCATTTAACGTTTTAGTAGTTCCCAATCCAATATAGAATAAAATAAATAAATTGAACGTGACCACATAACACCCGCTTCACATAAACAATTATTTTGTAAAATCACGTTAACCGACCAGTGGGTACAAATTGTTTTGGCCGTGATAACACGGCAGCCTTAACGAAAGTGTTAATTGGCGATTTTGTAGTATCCAAAATAACAGGACCAATAAATATTTCACTAAACACACAACATTGCACATTAGTAATTACTAGAATACCAATAAATTAGCAGCATCTGATCTAGATACTCTGTAGTTAGCTTTTGACGCGTGTCGCTCAAAATCCATTTATACGAGGAAAACGAACTTTCAACGTCTACAGAAGCAACAGGATCGTATTTAAAATATATGAAGTTTTCAAGAAGGGCACGTTTATATTGGGTTGAGAAAAGCCTACCTCTTTACCCACATACAAGGAGGTCCAGAATACCACACAGTATACGAAACCCGGGTTAGTATTGTAAAACTCATTCAAATTTATTTTTCAAACGTTCAGCAAAGTCTCCTGATAACTGAAAAATAAACTGGTGCAGATCGAATACAATGTTTACTGCGTTAACTATTGCATATCCAGGTGAAGTAGCTGTACACTTATGTTTTTTTATTGACACATAAATTCTTGAAATATGAGTGTAGATGTCTTCCCAAACAGCTGGGTCATTAAACATCTGCTGCTCTTTACATCATCAAAATTAACAGCTTGCCGCCTCTAACCATGTGCCCCAACGCGTTACAATGGTATTCGGCAGTTCGTCTTCAAATAATTTTCTTCGAGACGGCGCTTTTGAAAATATCTTCTTCACAGTGGCCATTAATCTGTTTATTGTGAGATAGCAGTCTCTAACAGTTTCTGCAATGCAATGATCTCACTATGCTAAACATGTTACATGTAATAAATTTACACACTACTTGACAAATAGTATAAGACAAAGATATGCGCAAGACGCCAAAATTTATTGTACCACAATTCACAAAACACTGAACTACAGAATACAACAATTTTCTGAAAATTACTTGTGTACCGATGTAACCACTAATACAAACGGTATGCGAAAGGCAGACCCCATTCTAAGCAACCCTTCGTATATTTTTATCTCACTACCACGATATGTTTGTCAAGTAATACTTGTTTATGTTTTTTTAAGCACACTGCAGATGCCTTCATATAGGAAGCTGAGTCGATTACATAGAGTAACACACGTCCTTTATTGTTCTCCAAGTCGGTGTTCCATATTTTTCTTAGACACATTCAGATACTTTCTCTGCATTTGTCGCTTGTAGCACTTTTGATACAATTGACCGTGCACGCATTTTCGTAGTCCCTTGCATCCCGCCAACTAATACGTGTGCGATAATCTAGCCTGTAACATCGGTGGTTTCATGCACGCTCACCCATACGGCATTTTAGTCCTGGACCTGGACCTGGAATGTACGATTTACTCGCGGTCATTATTAATAAATTATGAAAGGAACAGTACATATTCGTCTAAAATTGATTCCACTTTGTCACAAGATGACTTTAATAATTATTTTAGTACTGTTGTAGACAATATTCGTGGGTAGATTTCTAACAACATAAATTTAATTGAAATGCTGGGAAAAAAATCCTATTGTAGTTGCTTCATTCTTTTCTCTGCCAATTTCCACATATGAAGTTTCTAATGCAGTAAAAGTTCTAAAAAAATTCTGTCTGCACTGATGTCTGTGGTTAATATGAATAGTAAAATAATAAAACTACTATAATTTTGCATCCTCTTAATCATACCGTACTAATAAATAGGTACTAAAACGAGGGAATTTTTCCAGACACTTTCAAAATAGCGAAAGTCATACCACTTTTTAAAAAGTGGATAGTGCATCATTACCACCCTATTTCCATTATTCCTATTTTTTTTTCCTATTTTAGGTAAGTTAGCTGAAATTCTTTAAAAATGGTCACTGACTAAGGTATTATTACAGATTATCAATTTGGTCTTCGTTCCAAATTTTCAACAACTCAAGCTGTGCAGATAGTAGTGAGTGACATAGTCGAGAATCTTACGGGGTAACACAGTGGTATTGCATTGTGCGATCTCTCTTTGACTATATTCCTCAAGATCTGTTGCTGAAAAAATTGTCATATTACGGTATAAGACATTTGCCTCTTAAATCATGCCTATGTAATAGAAGACAATACGTTTGTGTCAATAATAAGCTCGGCATTCTTTGACGTTAAACATGGCGTGCCCCAAGGTCCTGTTTTGGGACCACTTGTTTATATTATTCATCAACGATATTTAATCCATATTTTATTCTTACAAATGTATTCTCTTTACCGATGACACAACTTTAATTGTTTCAAATATGGGCTATATATTTAATTTTTGTAAATAATTTAGAAAACGATTCTAGCGTTTTCAGAGTCAGAATATCAGTCGTAAAATTTACGACAGTTCAATAATATTAAAAAACTGTAGAAAGAATTCTCAATATTCGACCCAGCTAAAGTTTAATGTAAAACATTAAAGTTAGTCGAGATAACGTCGATAGCTGCGTCGTTGCTCCATTTTACACAGCATAATCCTTTCTCTTTTGTATGCAATCATTGACACACACTTTGTTCTATTCGTCTTTTTGCCAGGTGGAAACGGGTAAATACACAGGGCTCTATATGTTGACTGGTCTTATTGACCCTAAATGTAGCACATCGGACGAGACGCCGTAAATGTAGTTAGTATATCATAACTTCCATACACTTTTCTTATTCATTCGCTCAATTTTTGCTTCAGATCTATTCCAAACTACATCCCATTCTTTAAACTACGCTGAGCTAATGACGAACAGTAATTCCGATACACTGGTGTACGTAACTGCATCGTTATTTCCATTTTGGGGTATACGACATAGTTCTTTTTTTGTGAATTAAAGTTGGTTAGTAGGCAGGATAAGTTAATTAAACAATTTTTCTTAAATAAGGACCTCAAACTTAAAAAAAAAATCCAAAATTGATCAATTATTGGCCTAAAAAAATGCCACAAATTAATATTGTGAGGAATCAGTATTTATTGCAGTATTTATTATCTATTGGTTTAAGGTTTTAAGCAAATGAATGATAATTTATAATTTATGTTATCTTTAATTATACAAATATTTACAAAACATATCAATTATTGTTTCATGTAATTTTTGCATGGCAAAAGTACAGACCATTCGTTTTGTAAATTTTTTATAAACCAATTCAATATTTTTTTAGTATGAAATATTTTATTTATGAGAAATGACAATACTGATTGATAAATAATAATTTTTTATTAAAATTATTAATCACCACGGTTTAAATATTAAATAAAATCTTACAAATTTTAGTAATATTCAGTAAGAAGCAAGAAAGTTACCGAGGTGTCTTCATGAGAAGCGGAGTAAAAAAATGGAATTTGATATGTTTAGATTTCCACGAAATTTTACAATTGGGTATAACTTGTAATATTATGAACAACTCTCTTCTTAATAAAATTTCTCCATTTAATGACCTACTGTGGTTTCTCGAAAATTTTTAGATTATCTTTATCGCAGTTACACATTTTGACGACTATTATGTGGGAGAAAAAGTCGTCTTAGGGAGTTGCATATTTGGCAAAAATTTTTATTAATTATGGTAACAAATAAATTAGACACCGAGGTGTCTTCATAAAAAGTGAAACACTATGTATATAAAGTTTCCAAGTGTAAGAAACATTTTTTCACGTTCTTAATTAATTAAAAACTACAATAACACTAGAAGAAATCAGACATCAAATAAAAACTAAAGACGTCCGTTATGATTTTAAAAATCTTTTATTATTATCTTAACCTAAAAGACTGACAATAAGTTTTACTTGCAAATAAAGAAACAAAGCATATTTAAAAGACAAAAAAAAAGTTTGGCTGCTGAGAGAATGACGTACATATGTACATAACCGAGTTTTTTTGCATCTACATATTTTTGCAGCATACTTAAAACAATATTGGTTCCAAATTCACTTTTTCTTATGTCGAGCCAATTCACAATACTACACTGGGACAGACATTATGAAACACCTTATACATCAAGATAAAAATTGCAACTTTTAACCAAATATATTCATAATATCTTCTATCTTAAACATATGCTTCAAAACAATCGTGCTCGTCAAAACAACAACATTATAATATAAAAACAAGCAAATAATCCGTTTTTCGTAAATGAACAGTGCGAGTCTGATTGGCGCCGAATTATGTTTTAAAAAAAGAACCTGGTCCCCTGAGACACGGAAAGGATAAGGAATGGTAGAGAGAGGTATAGAGATACCTACAACCAACAAAAAGTAGTAGAGGTAGTTTTGGAACATAGGCGTAACTTTATGGGCCGAGAGGATAAAAATAAACATCAACTAAAACCTATTCTAGTTTTGCAGATCAAATAAATATCATTTATCCTGAAATTTAATATTTGTTAATAGAGTAACTAGTAAGAGTAAGTAATTATCATAAACGATTTCTTATGGTACAAAATTTTCTATAAAAAAATGATTATTCCATAGAAAGTCAACACTTTAAATTATGTGCTTCCTCAAATTCTAAATTTTAAACGTAGAAAATCATGTAAAACTGTCCGATGCTCTGCGCAGGTCTGTTATAAAATTTTAACTCGATATTAATAAATAACAGGATTACCAATTTGAAATGCATGCGTTATCTAATCACCTTGAGATAGCATAAGAGTTTTAAATATATTTTTTTATTTTTGTTGTTATTGTTACAACTATATATGTATGTGAAAAATGACAATGGAAAAGTCCTTTTTTAGTTTTTGTTGAACCAAACTGTATGAATTTTGTCGTAGAAGAAATATTCTTTAAAAAGGCCCTCTTGACTTTTTATCATTGCTATACCTCAGATTGTTCACTTATTATTGTAAAAATAAAAAAATTACACTTTTAAAAATACTTGTATAAATTTTAAATAAACAATTTGAAGTATAACAAAACGCAATTATTTAAAAATTATTAAACCTATTGTATATGGTTTTACCTTTCAATGCATATTAGAAAACCATAAACAAATGTCCTAATTGTAACTTAAACATTAAAAATGCAGTTCAGCGCGAAACACCCAAATTTTGAGGGAAAACAAAAAACTGTTGATCGTACGGTAAAAAATTGAGAGGGCTTTCTTTAGGAAATTTTCTATTCTGCCAAAAAGGGGGACCTTTCCAATGTTCTTTTTCACATAACTGTAACATTTACAATAAAAAAAGAATGCTCTCCAGGGTGTCTAGATAATACATACATTTTCAATTGAAAAATTCAATGATTAATACCAATTTTAAATGTTAATATATACGTAACAAATTTATTTGATTCTCCGCGCTCAAAAATTGTAACGATAATTCTAACAAATTATGCTTACTACCGTCCTTGATTTCAATCGAAATGCCCTGATTTTTTGTTCATGCGCGAGTTTGACGACTGTTAAATTTTCGGGAATAATCATTAGAACCTTTTATATAGAGAATTTTGTGTCCTGTTGATATCTCTATTGAGGTAACCTCTCAGATGATATACATATTATGGTGGGTTTAGACACTCAAGTAATTTGCACAAATCGGCTTGTGCAACGTCACTTCTGCAAGTAAGTCGTTCCATTTAAACGAAAATTTGCGGCTTGTGCAAGCAGAAAAGTCTGGCTTTTACAAAATTTGTTCTTGCTTGAAAAACAACCGAGGTTGGTGCAAGTAACTAGACGTGTAAACGATGTTCGAACTTAGCGCTTGCATATTATGAGTCTTTAAAAATATCTAGTAGTTTTGTTTGTGTTTTTGTAACATAACGTGAAATCCTAGCACAGGCTTATTGCGTTTAACTTATATATAATGTCCAAAAAATACAGGGTTCTTATTTGAATGTTAAAATTTTACTAATCATTTCCATGTACTTATTTGAAAAGTGAAGTGCACAGAGTACAGCGATCGGAATGCAAAATCTCAAGCATACGAAATTCTGATAGACAAAATTAATGGGATTGATGCAGATGCTAATAGGCAAACTGCTGTAAAGAAAAATAATTGTCTAAGAACAATATACGGAAAAGAGGTAAAAAAGTTTTGAAATCGGCCTCAAAGACAAAGATATACAGGTCACCCATTCGTTATAGACACTCCAAAAGAATGTAAAGAAAACTTTTCCGTATGAATAGAAAATTAAGCGAGCATATTATAATAATTATATTGTTTTAATGTACTGTTATATGCGTTAATTCGAATTTTCATATTTTTATACACTCCGAATTTTTTTAATTTAACTGTGGCATCACACACGAAAAGCAACAAACAAACCTAATCCAAATAATCGGAAATGGTATATTTATATAATGATATGCCATTTTTTATTATAATATTTTTTTAAATAAATATTCCAACAAAGAAAGTATTTGTAAGTAGTAGATAGAAGAATATTGATTATCCACATATAAATTTTTTTATATTTAATTTTGAAATAAGCTAATAAACTGTATTATATTATAATTTATAAATATACGAAATTTTATTTGATTTCGTAAGTTTCCATCATTTTAGTGTAAAGAATTACCATATTAAATAATAATTACATACATATATCTTTGAAATCGAGGAGATGAGATAATCATATACATATTTTTCGATTTCAGAATAAGTAGTAAGTTAATTAGTTCTCTGCATGTAATTATGTAGATACGGAAAAACTGGAAATGTTGAAATTTTTATAATTTATTTATGGAAAAGCTTCATTTACAAGTACAAACTATTACTTGCTAGACTTTTTATGGTCCATAAATCAGAAGCAAAAGGAAAGCTGAACTAATAAAACCAATATTTAGAAATAACATGAACTAATTTGAAAAGCATTATGTAAAATTTGAATATAATTATGAAATGGCAAATACGATCAAGGGTTGATGTCTGGAATGTCATTACTTTTATCAAAAATTGATTGTATTTTATTTATTTTGATTAGATCCTTGGAAAATATAATCTAAGAGAAATATTCTATTGTTTAAATTTTAATTAAATTATGTTAATATACTGTGTGGGAAAGATACGTATCTAACTCGGTATCTACCAATTATTGTTATTGATGCAAAATGAATAATTTTTTACTTAACTTTTATTAATTTTTTTTACCTAAAATTTTAATTTCAAGTATATTATCTTATCATAAATAATGTTGTTTAATATTATCTTAAATTATATATTTCACATGTTATTTTAATAAGAATTAAAACTGATTTTTGCTCTATTATTTTATTTTCTTTATTAAAACTCTAGAACTCTTAAATGTACGGAAAAAACATCATGTTTGCAAATACATATAAGAAAATACGGTACAACATTTAAATTAATATCAATGACAGAGTCTTCTAAAAATTGAAGTACTTACCGTTGCAATATTGTTGCATTTATGGTTATGATTTAGAATTCTTACACAATGAACTGATTTTGAGTACTTTTTGTTTCCGTTTCCACGGCAATTTTTGCTTAAGTCTAATACTTCAGAATTAAATTTCTGAATAATTGCAAAATTTATGAAAAATATCAAAATGCGCATATTTTGATGAAACTCAGTATCTGGGGGTATTTTTTGATTCTGAACAACTTTTCTTAAACATTTTTTTTCTGTATCTCTAACGCTAAGTAAAATATAGAAAAACACATTTTTGAGTGACAATTGAAAATATATTGAAAATCATAAAAAGACGCCTTGAAGAGTTTCATAACAGAGAAAAATTTGGAAATCGATCTGTCGAATAATAACCGAAATATCAAGATGTGTGCACTTGAGACGAGACACACTGTATATCTTCCAATGAGTAGGTATGAATGCAAATGATCAAAAAAATTGTTTATGCACTATATAGTTCATTTATTTCACATATGCTTCATGGAGAATGAAATGCACTGTATGGTGGCAAAAAAACTAAAGGGAAAACAGTACAAAACAAGTTGCTAAAAGTGCACAGGAGCAATGGGAACATGTCCAACAGTAGAAATGGAAGAATTTCTCCCTTTAGATATCCATATAAAGAAGAAAGCAGCTATCAACGTTCAAAGACTACTATCCAGGAAATTTAAAACTGGAAATCTCATAGAGCATCTGAGTATTCTGAATATATTAGGATAATTGAAGTGGTAATAACCCTAAGTCCTAATCTACCAATGGCTACAACATTTGTAGCAGGTATCCACAACACTTGTTGAAATGGGCACCATAGTCCCCAGGAAAGTTTTCAGCGATCTAGAAATTGATGGGTAAATATTGATATAAAGTTATCACAAAAGATCTTTTTAAGTCGCAGTGTTGGAAGGACACTAGGGCTTTAATCCGCAATTTATTTTAATCTAAAAAGCAATGCCCATTTAGTCAGTCGAAGCTGTAAATACGTCATTATATGCCATTTGTACGGATTTACTATTTGAATATTAATAATGTCATAAACGGTTGTTTTTTTAAATAATTTATTTAATGTTGGCCTATTTCCGCCACCAAGGTCAGGAGACAAGCCACCCCCAACCTGAACACTTTGTAGAACCTCTTCTTTGTCGAAGAGCAGGGATCTTTTAGTTGTTTAACATATATCTTATAGACAAGGGGACGTCTGCTTCGAGGTCCGTAAAGGAGTATATATAAAGAATTCAATCTCTTCAGACATTGATTGCCATAACTGAGTCTATAAGACCGAGTGTCATATTTGTACAGTACCACCATCTCGGTCTATCAGACCAAGTCACATATTCGAGATCCTGATCCAGCTATGCGGTGTGGCATACTTTTACCTACATTTCTTTTACTCTTGAATTTGAGTGTCCTTCATATTGTTCAACAAGATTTTGCAACTCGATTTTCCTTTATTTACAAAAGCAAGTTTTTCGTCTTCTTTGATGTTTTTCTTAAATTCTTCATTCTCTAGCAAGAGGACATTATAATTACGTAGTAATTCTTCATATGCACCTTCCTGAGGATTTCCTCTACTTGTGGATGGAATGTTTTCCACATTTCCTATAGACAATAATGGACTATTCATTCCATCTTCAAAATCATCAATTGTAACATGTTTGGTGACGCACCTTTTAAAATATGCATATACAATTGAATTCGATTTTAAATTTAGTTATTTTTCATTTTTGATAGTTGGCAAAACAAAATGAGTGGGATGGTAGCCGCGTAAGCTAAAGTAGCTACTGCAATTTTGTGGAAATTAAAAGTTGAAATTTATCTAAGTAAATTACTATTATATATTGTTAGTGTTGTATAAATAATTATTTGATACTGTGTCGAAAAAAGTAGGATTACATCATTTATCCCCCCTTACCCCCTTTTTCTTATTTCCGTAATTCTTACTGGATTATCGAAGAATTTCAACAACTTTTTTTTGGGTAAGTTTTCCACCTTTCTTTTGAATTTATTAACGTTAAAATATTAGATAAATAGTAAATTATAGATGGAAATGCAGTCTACTTCTCTATATAGTATAGTATCCTGAGCTTGGCTTATGCAATGTTTATTGCAAAATCTTTTATTATCGGGGTTAAATTTTCCTTTGGTTTAACATTTTCTAATCCACTCTTTCCTAATTAAAATTTCAGTAGGATACAAGAAAAATGATGTTTTTTCTCCATTCTTTTTTTGCCCTCTCAGCATTACTCTTACAAATAGCAACACTGCATATAGTTCCAGTCAACTTAAAGCAATAATTATTTATTATTAACTGGATATTTCATCTCCTCAAAATAAATATACTTCATCTTATTGTACAATACATACCTTCTCAAAATACATGTAATTTAAATCAAATATTATCCTTTATATAAAAATCCAAATGTCACTTAAAATGTCATAAAAGCACGTAAAAACTATAAAAAGAGGTCCATAGCAATATAATATAACACAACTAATAATAGCCATATGAAAAATATCTAAATAATAGCAAATAACCATACAAAATGATTATAAAGTGAACACAACAAACGTATGATTCACAACAAGGCATACACTATGACGCGTTACATTCCCATTTCGTCTCTCCCAAGTTAAGAGGTAACCTACTCCTTTACGGACCTCGCGTCTGCTTTACATCCCCTCCGAAGGATGGTAATCAACTCCACAATCCTCGCCTAAGATTGCATAGCTTCTACCTTTTAAACAAGCCGTTAGAAGACGAGGTGAGACTGTTGTATATCGGTGGTCTGGTTGTTGCCTCTGAACCTGTTGCTTTATTTTTCATATCGAGTTCGACACGATGTAAAGTCGGTGTTGCTGGCTCCTATAAATAGGTGTTGCTCGTATCTACAAAATTTTGTCATCCAGATTTTTAAGCAGTAAATATTTACATAAGAAGTAATTATCAGTACTTTACCTGCTCTAGCTAGTTATTGGATAGGGGCGTTTGTTATCTTTAATTCAAATGGTTATTTGGGTGACTGGAAACGCAATTAAAATGGAAACATTTTCAAGCATTTTTTGAAAATATTAGTGAATTTTAATTTAATTACGTATTTTAATAAAAAATTGTCTGTACGGTAATTCTAATATGCTCGGATATATAATTTTTTTTAAATAAATTATATTCATATTTTAAATAGTAATAATTTCGAATTACATTTTTACAGTTCGTGCATTGCTTAAAATAAAAAATAAATAAACAAATTTCCAGTTTTTTACAGAATTACTCCTTATTGAAAATGACAGTCCTAAAAAACTTAAACAAAATCGAAACCGTTTTTAAAAAGCTGTTATTTTCTACATTACAAAAAATAATTGCGAAACCCACGTTGCTTATATTGAATACACTGGGGTAGAATAAAATTAAGTTGAGAACCTCTTTTGATTCCACGCCAATGGTATAGACCTTGAAACCACTTTTAAACTTGTCGTTTTTTACCCATCTACGCGGATGCATTTTAAAATTCACGGTCAAATAAAAGAGAGAAAAACATGTGCCTCCAGTTAAAATTTAACAGCACAACGTAGTTTAGATTGGTAAACAAAAAAAAATTACAACTTTCAACGGAGGCTAGTTGTACAAATCTGATAATTCCATAAATCATGATGAGAACCATAACAAAGTTGATTTTTTTCATATTTGCTTTAGGGCAAATGTCATCTTAGTTGTTTTGATTTAGGAATTATCCATTCAGTTTATATAATATGTACATCTTTTTGGATTTTTTATTGCCGAAATTGCGGGGATAATTTATTGTTATAATACGCAAACACTATTGACTCATAAATATACATATATACAAGGTGAGTTATAAAAAATTGGCTACAGAGTAACTAGGTAGTAAGCCTTCTTGGTGCAAATAATGAAAATATTATGTAGTGTTTAGGTATTAAATAACTTTTAATCCTTAAATATCTGCAAAACGGTTGATTTTAGCGACTTCAATGGCTTTTTCACTTAGAATTAGTAAATACATCATAATTTCCATTAAAAATGTCCGTACGGCTATTCTGAAAAATATATATCACATTTTTATCATTTATGTATTGATGAAATTATGATTTTTCATGACAAGGAACCTACCTGTACCGATTTTGAAGTTGATCCGTCGAGCAGTTTTTGATTTGCACCCAAAAAATTATTTTATCTCATTAACTGGGCATATTTTACTTAAGCATGTTTGGGTTAAATCTTTGTATTTTGAGCCAAAGAGTCTCTAGTTACTCTATGGCCCATTATTTATAACTCGGTTCGTATAAACTGTTCAACAACTGAAAAGTAAAACTGGAAAATATGATTCGTATTCAAAGTCTCATAATCGTATTTCATAACATTCAACAGTTTCTGGGACTTTGTTTCGTTGACAATCAAACAGTTGCATCGTGTCCATTTTTTTTCACGATGAAGAAAACGTTAGAGACAACGAAATAAAAGCATACAAAAAATCAAAAGAATCATATTATTCTCGTTTGAAATATTTTTTTTTCTGTTAGCAGAAACTTGAAGCTAATGTGCTTTCTCGGAACGATTTTGGAATTTTGTCATTCATTACATTACTTGTGGAGATTCTTTTTTTTTTTCAAAAATTTTCTTCTTTTACGGAATTCCCTTTAGCTAAAAATTTGTTAGAAATGTTTTGCTATTTTCTATGAAAAAAAATGCAAAATGGGATGACTCATCTACTTATGACTGCAGGCGAATCTCCAAAAGTAAATAAATTCTGAAGAAAATTACACCAACTTACATATATTTAAAGGTCTCTTGTTTGAGGAGGTAATGTATTTAAATTTTGACGATATAAATATAACACTGACGTAGTTTTCCACGAAACACCAAAACACTATAAACTGCCAACTTGGTTGGCGAAATGCGCATCGAGTGCAGTATATAGTGTTTTGGTGTTTCGTGGAAAACTACGTCAGTGTTATCTTCACATCAAAGGTTCTGACCCACTCCAGGATATAAATATAATCGTACTACAATTTGATGCTAAAGGAGCAGTTGCTATTGCAAATGCTAAAGAAGCTATTGTCGATTACAATGTCCAAAAATATTTAGAATTTATACACTCAAGCTTTTCATGAATCTCTCCTGCTATAAAACAACTTGAACGTCAACCAAAAACAGGAGAATTTGCCATAATCGATAACATATGGAGTAACTATCAGGAAACATCGCTGAACACATAAACAAAAAAACTAGAAAGTGTTACACAACAATCCTGGTTTCGCCACAGTTATTCGATTAGTAGACCTTCTACAGGGTAAAGAAGTGGATTGTTTAGGATCTCAAATAGATATGGAGTCTTTACGATCGTTCCCCTATTTTAAATATTCGCCAATAACATCTGTCGAGATAAAACGTATAAATGGATTTTTGCAGACAGACGGCTAATTTTAACAGCAGAACATATGGAGCAACTTTTAAGAATATACTTCGCTTGTAAGGAAAAATACCGCAGCAATAACTGTGATAGGTATACAGCGCAGCGAAAAAAAAAATTGGTGTAAACTTCTAGTGCCAATATACTTTCACTTTATTACCTCCACTAGTCATTTTTAGAACTTCTACTATACCAGGTAAGTCACAGAATGATATTAGTTTGTAGCAATGAGTTAACAAATATTTGGTTTTAATTGATATATAATAAAAATAAATTATCCCTTGCGCCGATCCTGTTTTTGACGTCATGACTCGCTGATGTCCGTATGAGCAACAAATGTGATTAAACTGATTTTCAGACATTCCAGAAGAAGTGAGAGAATCGTGAGAAGTGAGAGAATCGTGAGAAGTCTTTAGTTTACAGCCTCTTCCTACTTCCTGAGAGGTCTAGACGTCTGTATAAAAAGAGTGCGAAGCCTTTGTCAACTGACGCTAGCAAAAGATAATTTTCAAGGTAGCGGAACCAATTGTTCTTGCTTATTTACGTGAAAAATCCAGAATTTCAAGCATGTGTGGTCAAAGTATTCCATAATAAAATCGACTTCGGCTGTCAAGGAAAATAAAATATGTAAGTACCCTAAAGCAAAAGCGTTTCTTAAAAGACAAATAAACCTAAAAAGAAAATATTCATTGAAGTTCTTGTGGATTAAAACCACAGGTGATACAACACGCAATCTCTTGATGGAAATACATAGTTCAGAATGTGTAGGTTTTACGGGTTGTTGCATACTTGGCGTTCCCAACCAAATAGCAGTTAAATGCATCTGAACACATCTCAACATTGTTCGCCCAGAATTCTTAGGTTTGTTTACATTCATTTTATTTGCCTTTGTATATTATTACACGAATCAAAAGTTGGTAAATAAATTCAATAGGTTTAACCTATTTTGCACTATTTTCTACTTGTGGAAGTACCTAACCTAAAAATGTCACTATTAAATCTTTAAGTACCTTTTGCAAATATAGTTCTTTAACTTGAAATAGACACGCATTGCCGAAGTTAATGCTTTTCCTATCAATTATGCTTTATCCCATACTTATCTCTATCAATTTTCTCCACAATACCACAGGTATTGGTGATATACACAAACCCCGCGTTTATTCTTGGGAAAATAGTGAAACTGGATTCCTACCCGCATTTTTTCCTTGCGTGACAATTGTATACACAACAATCCCTATTATGCACTGCATATTGTGGAGAAACAGTGATGAAATAAAAAAATGGTAATAAAACCCCAACAAACAAAGTATACAGATGTGATAAAATGAATGTAAACAAACTCGTTTCGTCAAAATGCGATTTTTAGCCACCAGGCGGTGAAGTGAAGGCTTTAATTCTCAATAGAATTGATATAAATTTCTGCCAAAGGTATCTCATCTCGAGGAAAAATTCGTTAATATTTGTATTTTTACCTTTGCTTTGGCTATCAGTGTCATATTTGAACTTTCTAGCTCTACGAAAACTGGGTTTGAATAATACCTTTATTTCTCACCCACTGACAAAATCTGTGATTGTATATCTTATTCTCTAGGGCAAAATTTACTGAATTTGTATTATTCTTTTTTGATTTCAGGGTAATTTTTATGATAAAAGTACGGAATGTTTAACTCAATTGGAAGTAAGTAGATTTTACTCCTATTTCCCATTCTTAGAACAGTTTTGAATTTGCTCTTTGTTTTCAAGGCAGCGTTTATAAGTCTATTAAATCACAACTTTTTTACTTTACTGGAAGTGGATTGAAATTACCTACATCACTTATTTTAGCTACATTCATACTTATATTAACTTTTAAGTATAAATGAATGATATCCACTATCTTCTGATTGATTTAAACATTGATTATTATTATTATATCTGTGATTTCCACGTAATATTAGATTTTGATTTATGACTCAAATTTGATATATATTTCACGTAAAAATAAGCGTGATTTCCCGTGTAATACTTTAAAACTTTAAATAAATTCATCATATTGCGTAACTGAAGCCTTCTTTTTTTTCTGTAAAACTTGATTTTAGTCAAGGTATTAACACTTTTGTACTTTCTAATGAGCCTTGGATCGTTATATGAAATTGAAATTTAAAAATGTTACTACTTTGTATTTAATTTTTTACATGTTATCTAAATTAGAAGTGACATGAATTATTAATAAATATAGTTTAAAAAAACTAAAAAACACGCTTTTAAAGCACATCAAACTAAAAAGTGAAAAATAATTATTAATATAAACTGAAAATAATAATGAACGAAAAATACTAGTATTATTGTGAAAAAAGCGTGGGGTGCTTTGTGCAATATTTTTTCGTATATCGAGCACCCCACGCTTTTTTCACAATAATACTAGTATTTTTCGTTCATTATTATTTTCAGTTTATATTAATAATTATTTTTCACTTTTTAGTTTGATGTGCTTTAAAAGCGTGTTTTTTTAGTTTTTTTAAACTATATTTATTTTTAACTTTTTAGTTTGATGTGCTATGAAAGCGTGTTTTTTAGTTGTTTTAAACTATATTTATATTGCTTATTGATGCTGATATTATAACATATTACGATCCAACAGATATTTCTGAAAAAAAAAAAAAAAATTTATTTCAGCCGTGAGGTTCGAACTCACGCCGGAGTCTGTCGTTTCGCGTCGAGTGCCTTAACCCACTCGACCACCGGGCTAATTAACAATTATGGAATCTACTGACATATTAAGCCTTTGCTTTCACGCAGGGATACGTGAGGAAAGGATTGGCGATCCTGAACAGGATAATGATATAAACTTATCAAATTATTGTATTGTTACCGGTTCTTAATAAGTGTACAAAGTTTCAATTAAATCTGTCCGTTTAAAGTGGGTTAAAATCGAGTCCAAAGAGTCGGTTACAAACAAACATACAAACAAACAAGCAAACATACAAGTGAAGCTAATAAAAGCGTGTTAAAAATGTGTATTCCGCAGCGGTGATAGCGCGGCTTTCACCCAGTTACTGATGCAGTCATAATGTCTCAAATTGAAACTATAGAAAGAACAAGTATTCCCTTATCTTATTTAAAATTCTGTATAATAATAAGCTAGACTATCCGTCGATTTTAAGTTATTTTAGCCTTTATAGCCCTACAATAATTGGAACATACATGATTTATCCATGCCCCAAGAAAAATCATTTAAAATTGTTTGCTCTATTTTGTGCAATAAATTGCCATCGTATGTATATAAGATAATTCTGTTCATGTTAGTTATTGTTGTTATTAATTCAGTTAAAATTATTAAAATTTAATCACTTATATTTAAACTCCTGGATGTAATTTTACCTAACTACACTCCCTTTTTAGTTCATTTTAGCTGCTTCTTGATAACACATTGCGCTGTGGTCTGCATTTTTAATGGTTTTGATGGCAAGACCATCCTCAAGCTAAAATATATATATATAAAAAAAACAAATTAAATTCAATCAACATATAGGGTGAATAAAAAATAAACTTTTATTTACAAAGGTCAATGCACTTTTAACTATTTAAAATATAAATTCACTTGATATGTAAATTATTGACACAATTTGGATTTACTACCAAATCGAAATAGCTAAAAGAACAATAAAATGTTACTTCTTTATAAAATATATCAAGGTGGCCAGTTTTCCTACAAAGATTATAATAATGGCCCTAACAATAGGTATTAAATGCTAAAATAACAAACACAATTAGGCCTATGATGTATCTTCTTATGTTAGTATAACAAGACTGTTAAAGATTATAGTCAATCAGAAATAAAGGTTTTCAAAAAGGCTGTTTCAGACTGGATAAGAGTTTTAACAGCCTCGTTATAATATCATAAGAGGATATATTTTAGACTTCATTAGCTACTTTAACATGTTACCATGTTTTACTTTATGATATTCATAATTTTAATAGGAGATATCGATTGTAAAATTTAAGTTGGGTTTCTGATAAAAATTCGGAGTAAGTATTCAATGTGTTAGTTGACATTAAGAAAATAATGCAAAGATCCAAGACCATCATTTTATACCACCGAGTAAAAAATTCCAATTTTTGGCACGGGCGCTATTTTATTTATAAACCTGCAAATAAAGTTTTGATTTCAGCTTGTTGTTATAGTAGGTGAACTAGACTAAGTCCTATGTGCCTTCACCAGAACTTTGGCGAAACGAATTTTTTATAAATTTGTGATTAAATTTTTTTTAATTCTCAATACCTACAAATAACTATTAGCTGTTGACTAAAAATTTATAGAAATTTACAGTTTCAACTTAATTCTTATGGTTACAGTATGGCTGGTAGTTTTGCAAATGTTACTCATTTTTATTACATTCTGATTCAGATTATGACGAAAATTTACGTTTTGAGGCCGAAAATAGGTCTTCACTGCAATTCGCCATCTATAATTAATTGCGAGAATTAGGGAGTTATCATGTTTTCTGAATCACCCTGTATAAATATAAATGAAATTAATATTTTTGATGACAATTATTTATTTCCTTTATTTCAAAATGGACTTGTTGATGAGAAAGTGCTGTTAAGGTGTATCTAAACCGATTTTTTTAATAATAGGTAGTTAGCTAACTGGCCGCTTATGTCAACTAATAGTACGCAGAAACATGTGTTTAATTTTTATAAGTAGTGTCAGAAAAATCTGCATACATACATATATGAAAATTTTCGTACATTTAATTTTCTGTTAAAACATATTTTTTATAGCTATTTATTTCTTGAATTATTTGGAAATGAATACGTTTTCATCCATGATGATTATAATGGTTATACTTTTAACAGACAGATTTTGCTCACAAATTCTTTTAAAACAAAATGATGAAATATAATTTCAGTCTATATTGTATAGTTAAAAAATTTCAAGCAGTGTCTATGTATTAAATAATGATTTAATCAGCCCCTATTTCCTTAACGTGGCGAAATGAGCCCTATAGACATGAAGTACATATACAATACATATTTAATCAATGTTATCGGATGAGTCCCTTAAAATTATCACTAAGTATATATTTAATATTTTTCAAGTGAGATAAAAACTTCTAGAATATAAATAAAATGTTTGTATACTCTTATACAAATATATCATTTTTAATTTGCCCTTATCTTTCAAAATAACGATAACGTGAAGTGTGTACAAAATGTGTTATCACACTTTATAAAAATATGGTACCGTAAATCATTTTAACTCGCTATATAAAGTTAAATACTGCTTATTGCCTAATTTTGTTTGTTTCTCTCCTAATAACAACAATTTTTTTTTGTACTAAATTTCTATGCAAACAGAAACACATATCACATACGTAGGTACTTAACTCAAATTAAACTATCTGTCTTTTGCTGTTGTTTATTCAACAAATTTTAAAGTTTACGAAATGATGTTACATGTCACTGTCCAATATCAATTTGAAATTCACAAACAACGTAATATTTATTTAGAAGTAGAAGTATTATCTACAGAAAACATTATGAAGACATTAATATAAATTTAATCCTACTTTTATCTTTATACAGACGGTAATTCACAGATGCATATTTAGACATCAAACTTAGTAATTTAATTGAGCTCTATATGATTTGATAAGAGGTAGAACATCACATTTTGCATAATAGATACTCTTGAAGTTTCTAATGCACTCGGTTGCTCTGGCAGATCCAAAACTCAAACGTCGATACCAGTTGTTAAGAATATCAAGATTATTCTGGAGTCTCAGGCAATCAAAATCAGAGTTTGTGCATAAATATAATTTTAAGTCATCAGCATAGAGTAAATAATGTACAAGGTTGTCAACAATATTATTAATGAATGATGTAAAAAACTATGGACCGAGTATGGAACCCTGCGGCACTACTGACTTTCGAGAAAATTGAACAGATTGGTAACCACGATATTGTACAAATTGAGATCTACGAGACAAAGAAGAATAAAATAAATATATAGGAGAAATGCTGAGGCCAACGTCTTTCAGTTTTGTTAATGATATACCGTGGTCAAATCTCTCAAGTGCTTTCGAAAAGAGAGTGAGAATAGTTTTTTTTAATTCTAGTAATCATTTGGGTAAAATTCCCTCTTAGAATCCGACCTCTCCGTATAGCTAACACCTAGGGCTAGAAGCTTTGCTGTTACTTTATTTTAATTTAGCTTAAAAAGGTTTTTGTCTTTTCAATTTTTTATGTGTGTAGTTCCTCCCCCCCCAAATTGCTCTCTAGATACGCTAGTGGAGCAAATAGAATGTACGTCACGTACATTAAGTCAGTATTTATTTATTTATTCATTTACTAAAATATGGCAGATAACTAGAGCGTGGCAAATTAGACGGCTCTTAGTAGCGTCTCATGTGGATACCTATGTTCCCGATAATTATGGCAGATGATGAAATAAGTAACTTTTTCGTGTTAAGAATTGAGGACAATGGCTGAGATTGTGCATCAACGGACATTCGCACAATGTAACTTTTTTGAAATGTCAAAAAATGTGACTTTTTTGAAACGTCAAAAATCACTTTTATTATAAACTCCACTACACATTACTATGTTTTTAAAAGAGACTCCAGACGATAAGTTCATATTAATGAAAGTGGTACTAATTTTTGATTTAAATAGGGCATGCCGGCGTGCAGAATTGTGCAGGTTTACTGTAAAAGATAGAGAAGACACGGGGAAAATTTTGGTTATAACTTTACATGATACCAAAACCAAAAAGAAACATGTATTTACCGTAGGATAAAAGTGCAACGGATATGAAATTTATCATAAGTATTCACGAGTGAGACCTAAACAAGTAAAACACAATAGATTTTTCATTTACAATAATCACGGTAAGTGCACAATACAACCAGTTGGCATTAACAGTTTTGTAAAAATTCCTCAAAAAATTGCAGAATACTTAAAAGTCCCAGATGCATCCAGTTACACTGGCCATTGCTTGAGGAGGGACGTCTGCCACCTTCCTCGCTGACAGTGGAGCTGACATTCAAACACTTAAAAGGCATGGAGGATGGCAGTCACCTAGTGTGGCTGAAGGGTATATTAGGGAAAGCATCGCCAATAAGTTGAAAATTTCAAAAAGTATATTTCATCAGCAAGAACTAGTAACACCTCAAGATCATGCAGGAATGCAGATGGAGAATCATAATAGTTTTCAAGAAGAACAAATAGAATTGAATAAATCTGATGTTAAGTTCTCAAATTTGAATAATTGTACTTTTAATATATATAACAATGTTTCCAATATTTAAATAAACAATTTTCTGTCAAGCGTTTTATTAACAGTGACATTACTATATAGTAAAATGACATTTCTATGTGATAAAGTGTCACTTTAATAAATGATTTTAAATTTGATAAAATAGCACATTATCAGTCAAAATGCGAAAAAATTAGTTTACGTATTAACATTTTAAAATTAAATAAAAATTGTTGTACACTTCTCATCTAAACGCTGTTTAAGATACTGTCCTTTCGTCATATCTAGGTCGACAAATACACTCGACGATTTGTGTTTTGTATAAGGTAAAATTCAAATATTTTGCTTAAGCAAGTATTTGGTGAACTGGTCATTCTATACAATGTGGAACAGCCAAATGAAATAGATTCAGTATCTCAATTATTGTGCATATTTATAAAAAATCCCGAGACATTTAAAAATGACATCCTGTAACGTACAAATTTCATCCCTAAATTTAACTCCCTTCGAGTGGCAGTTGCAACTCCTAAATTTTTAAATGGGAAGTAGGGCTTGTGATACTTCATTTCAAAGGTATTTTCATTCTCTATTTAAAAATACTATGGTTTTAATATTTATTGCAAAAATTAACGGTCTGCTTGACGAAATTCGCTACAACAAACGAAAAACAAAAACTTACATCGTTTTGTTTTTGCAGGCTAGCAAAAACAATTTGTGTTCTTTTTCAACATTATCAACTAAAAAGAAGACATAAAAACTTATCAAAATTCTTCATAGCTGGCATTGCCAGTTTTATTGGAAACGCCGTAGCTACTTGCTATTTGATTGACAGCAATAAATAGTAGTCAGTGTTTTGCGTATTGTTTGAGTTTTGCTAACTGCAATTCCTAAATATGGTTTATTTAACAGAAATGCATAAAATAACAATTATACAGATGGTTGGTTACGGAGATAGAATGCAATCACAGACCAAAGTTGCTCGCCTATTTCAAGAAAAATTTCCTGATTTGCCGCCTATATCCCAAGGTACAATTAGCAAAATTGAAAAGCAGTTTCGCGAAAATGGACATGTACTGCTAAAAAAAACTTCCAATGCAATGAGTATCGATACTAAATTAGATAACTGCTTGAGTTTGAAGAAAGCCCACATAGTTCAAGTCGACAAGCAGTTTCAGCATTGAATGTTTCCCATTCCTCGATTATTCACCTATTAAAAGAAATAGTAAATAAATAAAGTGCATCCCCTATAAACTGAGCCCAACTCAGGAGCTTAGTGAAGACGATTTTGATGGAAGAACGTATTTTTCTGAACAAATGATGCAAAGGTTAGATAATAATGTTATCCAGCTAGAAAATGTTTTGTTTTCTGATGAATCAACTTTTACTCTTCACGACCATGTTAATTGTTAAAACTGTCGCTACTGGGCTAATGAAAATCCTCACTGGATGAGAGAATTACATACGCAAAATCCTGAAGAGGTTAATGTTTGGGCGAGGATAATTGGAGACCATGTCATTGGTCCCTTTTTCATTGATGGTAATTTGAATGGAGATAATTATTTAGCTCTGCTCCAAAATAATATAGTACCAACTTTGGCAAACTTATATCCTGCTCAAGCAAACCCACAAATTCAAGCCGATGTGATATGGTTCCAGTAGGATTGAGCACCACCACATTACCGAATCAATGTCCGGCAATACCTCGACGTAACATTTCCAAATCTGTGGATATGGAGACAAGGATCGTTAGAATGGCCAGCACGTCTTACACCCTTAGATTTCTTTCTATGGAGATATGTTAAAAGTATGATATACAAAACTAAGCCAGGCGATATAGCTGACTTGAGAAGAACAATAAGGGTTGCGGTAAGGTCGGTCATGCCACAGATGTTGAAAAACGTTAGAAGACATTTCTATTTAAGATTAGGATGCTGCCAAGACGTTTAAGGTACTCATTTTGAACACCTACGTTGAAATTAAGTTTTTTTTTTAGTTTGCTGTAGCGAATTTCGTCAAGCAGATGAATTTATTTTTTTTACTGTTAATTTTTGCAATAAATATTAAAACCATAGCATTTTTGAATAGAGAATGAAAGGACCTTTCAAATGAGGTATCACAAGCTTCTACTTCCCGTTTGAAAATTTAGGGGTTGCAAAGGGGGTTAAATTCAGGGATGAAATCTTTACATTGCAGAATGTCATTTTCGAATCTAAAGTCGACGTGCCTCAGGATTTTTTATAAATATGCACAATAATTGAGATACTGAATTTATTCCATTTGGCTGTTCCACACTGTATATAAGCAAACATTTAGAAACCAGAAGGGCATTAGGTACGGGGTTGAAACCTACCCCTGAGTAGCCAAGGAACCAATAAATGTGTTTACAGAATATAGATATTTTCAGCCGTTCACGAGTTATACTAATATAAATATAGTGTGACGGCACACCAGGCTAGTGTAAAAATATAACTTTTTTGTTTTTACGTTTTACGATAAAACTAGTTTAAGTAATAACATTTTAAAACGAAATAAAATTTGTTTTATCATATATAAGTTTCTGTTTTTCTGTTGTTTGGAAATGTTTCAGTAGGTATTTACAGCTTAATGTCTGCATAAAAGCTATCACTAAGAACCGATAGCTCCATCCGAACTCTAAGCATAATAGAATGAATTTGTGGATTTTTATGTTTAACATTCGCCTGAAGAGGCAAAAAAGTTGGAAAAAAGGTGGTCTTACTCAAACAAAAATTTTTCAATTCACTAGATAACCAAAGAAAAAGTGGACGTCCTTGTAAATTTTGTCCCCTTGTGCAGTACTGACGACCAAAAAAAATTACGTCAAAAAATATGTATAAAAAGAATAAGTTTCTTAAGAAATTTGACCGTCGATAACGACATAACGAAGGACAGAGGTAAATTAGTTCAATCGTCATATTTTGCTCTCAGGATTAAATGAAGGCTTCTTGTACAGATCTTTCAGAGTATACTATTTTTCTACGAAATGATGACAAGTAATTCCTGATAGATTATTTCACAAAAATTTGCCAATTCGGCATTGTCTACTTTACTTTTTACCATTAAAAATTAGTACAAATAAAATATTACATTACAGCTATGTAAACATAACGTACTGCAAAATTATAAATTTACTATAAACAGAAACTCATTGTTTTCCTTTAAAATGATATTCCTTGTATAATATTTTAATAGCATGTTATTATTTTATCTTATTGTTTTTTTCTCATAATATGTAAACAATAAAATTTTTGATACATAAATACATTTGCTTGTCAGAAAAGTTGATTAGTTAAGTTGGGTATTAGAAGCTTTATATTATAATAGATTGTTTATTATAACAGCTGTTTCATACAAGTTATATAATAACTTAATTACTTAAAATTTATTCAAAACATTTATGGTGGTGTCAGTATATAATATGAATTAATTACTTCAGACAAAAAGGTTAAAGAATGTTTAAATTATTTCATTATCTCTAAGTAACTGTAGTGGAGTGCGGAATGTAAACCAAAAGTAAACAATGTTTCACAATTTTTGACTAATTTTTGAGTTACTTTGAAATACGTTAAAACTGAACAAAAAATGTATTTTTAGAACTAAATTCTAAATTTTATTTAGTTCATTTTTGACCGACTCAAATAAAAATATCCCCTTAATCGGTTACTCCCTAAAATAGCAACTCCCAAAATCCACCCTTGCGATTAAAAATGTTTTTGTTAATTTTCCTATAGAATAATTTTAAAACTGTTCATGTCAAATTTAAACTTTTGGTCACTTAATCGGACCACTGCCGTGAGGTACGATTTTTTTAAATTGATAATGAAGAAGTAATGCGTGCATTTTGTATGATATTGATAATTTGGTATTTCCTAAAACTGAGAAGAATCTCTCGAAGAATCTTTTTTTAAAAATAATATTTCTTTTTGAAATAGTTTTTCTATTTTCCTCAAATATTTCCTTACAAAACTAATGAAAACTGAAAAATCTTAGGTCAACATTTTAAAATTTATTTGCTGGATACCGAGTTTTAGTCAATTTGAGAGGGTCATTGGCATATCATATTATTAAGAACTTTATGTACCACTTTTCGGAATGAGAATAACCATTATTTTTTTGCGTATTATATTGTAAATGTATTGGTTTATATAGAGAGGCGAATGACCCCACAATAATAAAATTATTTAATTCATTACCAAATTACAGTAAGGTGTATTTATTTCACAGTAGTTCAATTTATAATTATTCATGTCTATTTCTGGTAGTTTCGTAAAATCCAAAAACAAAAAAAGGATAAAAAATGCCAAAATATCTACAATATTAAATATAATTAAATTAAATTAAGTTTTAGTAGCAAGCGTTGATAATTTGACCCAGAAAACCACTGTCTACACATGCTGTGAAATGCATAAACTTTTTGAAAACACCATAAACTAGATTACTATTTAAAATATTCAAAATAAGTATCCTATGTAATACATGTCCAATATAATTTTAATACTTTTAAAAATAAATTTATACCTGCTAATACTAGTTTTATGTTCATTCAAAATTGATAAATTGATAATAAATAACTCTAAGGAGGCTGGCCTCAATTTAAACTCAAATGTCATAATTTGAAAATCGAAACAATTCATAAAGGACATAGAGAAGCGTCTTAATTCTAAAAATCTCAAAAAAATGGCAGATTACTTGGATCATTAATTGAAATCGGGCCACAAAATGTGCTACAACAACTATTTTTTATTAAAAAAATGTAGTTCCTACGGTATTTAACAAATAGAATCTTTTTTGTGTAATTTTGAATAGCTAGCAAAATTTAAAGAAAAAATGGGAATAAAAAAATTTTGGATGAAAAAGGAGGGCTCGCCCTTTCCATACACTCCTAGTTGAATTTCATGTTGGCCAATGCCATGAAATAATAGTCCTTATTGTTACTAAACCACGTACCACATCTCATCCATGTAGCACAAAGGAGTCGTGAAATATTAAATAAAAACCTACTCTAGGGCACCATTTTTAAAAGACCCTGCTCCCTTATCCGTGAGACACACGGACGTATATTCAACATGAAATCACGTTGAACTGGTTGAAAACACATATTTCGTAATATGTAAATATACCGTTGAAATAAGGTAAAATAATACACATAAAAATTTTCAACGTACTCTCAACGTTGATTTATGATCCTTTTTTTACTAAAAGAAAAGTACGTGTTTTTATAATATGAGAAAACGAACAACATAGTGACGTAATATTCACGTAGTTTTATAACCAACGATTAAATTTGACATTGAATACACGTTCGGAAGTATCACACACATAATTTTTTTCACGTTATATATACGCCGAAGACTACAAAAATTAAACATTGAAAGAACGTGTCTTTAAAACCGTGTTTGACACATAACCGAAACCACGATATTTTTACAAGACTTTTGTCGTGTGTTTCAATTTAACATCAAATACACGTGTGCATCTGGAAGTGTGGTACACGTAATTTCTTTTACGTAATATATACGCGAAATGCCTCATTTTGACTAAATTTCGACAATGAGAGTATGTCTTATGAATTACGTTAAAAATGCATTCCCATCCAGACGTGCTTTCTATGTTTATTTTTAATCAGATGGGACCATTTTATCTAAATTTCTACGTTGAAGAAACGTGTATTTTTAGACGTGACTCAAGACAACACGCTGAAAATTAGGTTAAAAACAGCGGGCATGTCGACGTGGAAAACACGTACGGTTATGGTAACATGTTGAAAGTATTTTCAACGTGTTTGTGTCTCTTGAGAGGAGGCATTTTCGGACAAATTACTATAAGAAATTTTTTTCATATTTTTTTTGGTACTATCTTCACCAAAAGCTAATGATAGGAATTTTTGGATACCCTACATTACAAGTTATAGTTAAATATTTACTAAATGAAATACCTTGTATTCAAATTACTAAAGAATTTTCAAAAACGCACAGTGACATCACGACTCGCATATATGGCGAATTGTTTATGTCAAGGTGCATCCACATAGATTGCGGCGCATCGCGCATTCGCGAACATTGCATCAACATTCGTGAATAATTTGCGAGTCGTCGTTCGCTTATTCCGCACCACGCTGCAACGTGCACTTGTTCGCGACTGTTTAAGTTAGCGCAGATCAGTTGCAAATTGTTGTCTCCAATCACTTATCAGACATTGTTGCACGTGCTCCACCTGCAGCGTCCAAAACTGAACGCACGTCAATCGCTAATATCTTTTCATGTAGCGACAAGAGATGAAACAAGATTCAGCATGCGCTGAGCGGCACAGTTGTGCGCATTCGTGCGCAGTTGTCCGTCCTAGGGATGGCTAACCAATAGTGGAACTGATACTTTGGAACAGGTCCGACAGGTTAGACTAATGGAACTGATCCAAACTGATAATTAAATCAGGGTATCAGTCTGAATACTCCGTGTCCAGCTGGCGGCCACTAAATTCGGACAGCACGAATGCGGACTTTTCGTTTCTTTGTGTATTGTGGACTGGTCGAACTATCGAACTAAATAAAACCGAACACATACTACAGAGACGGAGACCGACCGGCTGGAGTTGCTGGTATGTTTTGATGATTCGTTCGCTGGCTATGTCTACGATGCACATTTCGGCTTCGTTGGCTTGACTTACACTAGGGAAAATCAGATATATAACAAAAAATAAATAAATAGGTAACATACCTACATATGTACAAACTATGTTAATGAAAAAAATGATCAAATTTAAAACAAAATTATCATCTTACAAAATAGATACATTTATTTATGGTATACAAAAATATTCTGATAAGTATATAAAAAGTAAGTAGGATGATGCATTTAAAAACCAAGTACTTCTCTTGCAAATAAAATAAACATTCTGTAAAACAAAACAAAAAATACATATAGATATATAGATAGGTACACTTGATTTCAGAAAAAACTGGTACAACTCTTGTAATCCAAAATCTTAATAGTTTAGTTGTGTGCATATGTCTGTAAATAGGCATGTCGAGAGGGGGGTGGAGAAGAGGTGATTTACCCCAGACCTGGGTTTTTTGGAGGAGATCGGTTTTCTTTGTGTTTTTAAACTTATTAAACCTTTCTCTTTAATTTTATTCAAATGGAATTTTAAAAAATAATTAGAAAATAACTTTTTCAAAACATTTTCAAGCCTGCCATATCATTGTTTAAAGAAATAATATTTGTTACGGATAATTCTACTAATGGTTGTAATTAAAATACTAACTGAATAATGATAATTCTATTTTTAAAATAAGAACACAAAAATACCACTTGAGATTAAAAAAATGTAAACAATGCAAACTGAACATAAAAATACAATAAAAAAAATAAAATATATGAACTTCAATTACGTAATACAGAATTAACTAATATTTTGTCATTGCTCCATTAGCGTCTAAAACTGCCTGAAGTCTTGCAGACATGGACAAAATCAGATTTCTTGCAAGGTCAACTTCTTGCGACAAGTTCTCCCAAGCGTCTTCAATTATCCCTTCCAATTCTTGGGCATTATTTGGATGGTTATTTAATTTTCTTATGTTTCACCATTAGTCCCCATACATTTTCAATTGGATTTAAATCCGGACTTTTAGATGGCCACGGTAACAACTCTACGTTTTTGTTAAGAAACCATTGCCTGACACGATGGGCCGTATGTATGGAGCAGTTGTCTTGTTGGAAAATAAAATTATTTTCCGGAAACACCTGTATTACTGACGGCAACATAATATTGTGTAATATTTCAATATATTTAATGGAATTGAAATGACCACCACTGTTCCAACACACACCTAACCCATTTAGGCTCATACAAGCCCAGACATTGACTGAAAACCTTCCTGATATTTGTGGATCGAAAGTATATTTTTCGTCGTATCTAGTGGAAGGAGGCCTATATATGCGAACATGTCCATCGGTACAGGATTTAAAAACCTTTTTTGTCAGAAAAGACAACTTGTCCCCAGAAGTTTTCATCATTGATTATATAGTTGAGTGCAAAAATAATCCTACCCTGCTTCTTTTCTTCTAAAAGTTTGTATTTTTTAGCCGCTGAACAACTCTTCAAGTCGCTTTGTAGTTTTATTCTTCTGCAAGCAGTAGATACCGAAGCAGGAAAATTTGTCTCTGAAATTGCATTTCCTGCAATCTGAAAAGGGTTTTCTATTGGGTAATTTATAAGATTTTCATCTTCTTGATTATTGCTCTTTCTGGGCCTACCGGAACCAACTTTACGGGATACCGTTTGGTTGGTTTCCCATTGTCTTTTAACACTCATTATCGTGGTTTTACTCACATTGTATTCAGCAGCAAGTCTTCTTATTGACCAACCATCTTCAATTTTAGAAACAATTCGAAATTTTTGAATATTTGTTAGATGTCGAACCATTTTTAATAATAACGCCACTGATTAACGTCAAAGTGACATTTGCAAGATTATTAATATCAATCAAAGAACGAATGATTTACATAGCTAAAGGAAAGTGTACCAGTTTTTATTGAAATCAACAGTACAACGAAAAACTAATGGTTCATGTTCAATTTCTATAAATCATACGTGGACGGGACTGAATTAGTTAAAGGCATAGGTCCGACACGCTGAACGAATACCCCTCCAATCCTTTACTAGCCGCTAAAAGGAGCGGGCCGCGTACCTACTGAAAGCGCGAATAGGCCGATCCGGACTAGGAACTGGAACTGATCTTTAGACTAGGTATTTGTCTAGACTGGATCAGATTGGAACTGATCCAAGAAGATATTTGAGTCAGCCATCCCTAGCCCGTCCAAGCGTTGTTGCAGCATTTGCAAGTGTGCAGTGCGGCGCGTTTGATTTGGAAGCGCCTTTCATGCTTGTTATTTCGTTGTGTTTTGCCGACGTCCGTAAAGGAGGAGGTTATCTCTTAACTTGTGTGAGGAGAGACGGAAGGGGAATGTAACGCGTCATAGTGTATGCCGTGTTGTGAATCATACGTTTGTTGTGTTCATTTTATATTCGTTTTGTGTGGTAATTTACTATTATTTTGATATTTTGCTTATATTTATTATTAGTTGTTATATTGTTATGGACCCCTTTTTATTGTTTTTACATGCTTTTTGACATTTTAAGTGACATTTGGATTTTTATATAAATAATATTTGGTTTAAATTACATTTATTTTCAGAAGGTATGTCATACAATAAGATGAAATATATTTATTTTGAGGAGAAGAATTATCCAGTTAATAATAAATAATTGTTTTAAGTTGACTGGAACTATACGCAGTGTTGCTATTTGTAAGAGTAATGCTGAGAGGGAAAGGAAGAATGGGAAAAAAATATCATTTTTCTCGTTTCCTACTGACATTTTAATTAAGAACGAGTGGATTAGAAAATGTTAGAGAAAAGGAAAATTGAATCCCGATAATAAAAGACTGCAATAAATATGTTACAAAGTGATGATTTTGAAGATGAAATGAAGTGTTTTAGCTATTCCATCACTTAATTTGTTGCCTGAAACTTTGACAAAAATGTACAGCCCAACTGCAAGAGGTGAACGTGTTAAAACTAGAGAACGCAAAGAGATATCGTTAAACAAATTTTAAGTTCATTACTGTGTATAGCAAATGTGGAAAACATAACATCCACAAGAAAATCCCCTAGAAGGTGCATATGAAGAATTACTGCGTAATTCTTCATATGCTCTTGCTAGAGAATGAAGAATTTAAGAAAAAAATCAAAGAAAACGAAAAACAGCATGCTTTTGTAAATAAAGGAAAATTCGAGTTGCAAAAAATTTGTTAAACAATATGAAGGATAATCAAATTCAAGAGTAAAAGAAATGTAAGTAAAAGTATGCCACACCGTAGCTGGCGTCAGGATCTCGAATACGTCACTCGGTCTGATAGAGCGAGATGGTGATACTGTACAAATAAGACACTATAGACTGAGTTATGGCAGTCAATGTATTAAGGAGATTGAATTCTTTATATATTTGCATTTTATTTGTGTTAATGTAAAATACCCAAAATATTTTAAACATGAAGTTTCAATAATCATTTCCAGATAGAAAGAAAGAAATAACTAATATAATCTCAGCAACCACCAAAGTATGGGCCTTTACTGGGCTTTTATTCAGCTAGCATCTCCAGTAAAGGCCAGGTAAACAACCAGCGTTTGCTATTTACTGGGATATAACTAAAATCATTTATTTAACTGCTAAATAAACTACTTATTAAAATTTGTTACTAGTCAATTAGAAGAAGAATAAGTGTAATATGTTATTGTTAATAATTAAATTAGATTGATTTCTAAACTATTTAGCTATATTATATATTGGTACACAAGTTATTTTGGTAATATTCCCTAAATATTCAATTGGTGAAATAGGATAGGTCCATTTATTTTCCCCTTTCTTTCTTTTACATAATATTTGTAAAGAACTATGGATTATTTACCAAATTGAAATCAGTGCTTGGTTATAGTCCAGGAGGCAGTGACGATTTTCGGTACTTATTTTCCCAGTCAGCAAACATGGATAGAATTGTTCGGTTAGTAATTCTAAGCAAAATTCATATATATTTAGGGGGGTTTTCCGATGGGTTGAGGCGGAAAATGCGTCAGAACATACGAATACACTGCCCTTTTTTTCCAGTGCACTTGCTACTATTCCACTCCTCGTTTAACTACCTGGCTTATGAGTCTGGCAAGGCCTTCGTGATTGTAAATGTCAGCCAAACGTGTATTTTCTATGAAAATATAGTATAATCTATCATTTGACAAAGTTTCAAACCCGGGAAAATAAGAAGATGCCGCCAGACTCATTTGCCAATTTCGTAAATCAGCCGGACTTATTTTTAATTACAGTTTATGATTATAACAATTTATATGCTAAATTTCAAGCTTGGAAAATTAAAGGTTACGGATCCGCAAAATCGGTAACATTTTTGAATCTGCAAATTTTCAGCCAGGCTCACTTTTCGCTATCTGAGATAAGCCAGACTGCTATTTTCATAAACTTAATGTTCCACTTTAGTAAATGTAAAATATTTATGACTAGGAAAATAAGTGGACTTGTATTTTATTTTTATTTTTTTGAATCCATCCAAAAATTTTAGCCAGACTCAAAAATTCAAGTTTTTTGTCACTAAGAGAACAGATTAAAGCATATATACCGACTGGGAAAACAAGTACGAAAAAAATTCACCGCCTCCTGGACTATTACAGGACAAGGTGATCCTTATAAGCACATCGTGAAAATTCAGGAAATGATTCTTGAACCTGCATATTTTGAGATGTCTTTAGTTATTTATTTGTGGCATCCTATAACGTTCTTTCTCACCTTCTTTGACTATTAAGATACTATCCTATTTTGAGATAAAAAGCTAAATGAAATTTTGCCCATGACTGCTTCGTTTCGGAAATAGAGTGTTGATTAAAAAAAAAACTGCTGAAGATCTCTGATATGCTTGAAGATATTTTATCAAACTTGCTGTCCATAATGGGTACTTTTAGAGATTTTTTTTGTTGTAAACATTTAGAGCATTTTTTTTAAATCAACTATATCTCCGAAATAAATTTATTGACGAAACATCATTTGAGCTTTTCGTCTTAATATGGGTTTGGGAATCATTTCCTGAATTTTCTCGATGCATGTACTTAAAGATCACCCTGTGTATATTAGCTATAACATGTGAAAATCTTCGTTTTATCGGAAATCATAATTCATGAACTGGAACATGCCAGAAATATTATAAATTATAACAATTTCGAACTGGTTGGTCGGCATTCTTAAACCACCTTGTATAAACGTAATTTTGTATTTTCGTCTTTGCTCAAAATTATATGCGAAATTTCATTAAAATCGTTTTGGCCTTTCCAGAGATCAAGTGAGGAGTAAATAATCATCAAATAACAGACAATTAAACATACGCATTTTAAAAACTATGCCAAAACAGTATATGTTGTAACCTGTGAAGATTTGTTAAAGAAAATGGTTAAAGGTGATAATTTATAATCGACAATATACAATTTAATGAGAATAGTAGTTTTATTTTGATCATACATAAAACATGTAACGCCAAGAAAAGAAATATACGCAAGTTTATTCAATAATTAGTATTTCTATTCCTCAGTTATTTTCATTATGAGTCATTTATAGTGTTCTGCTGATTATTAAAACGCATGTTAAGTAATATAATAAACATGAGTATATAAAATTAACATAATTCATAAACTTTAAAGTTCTAAACGAAAGCATACCAATGTACACTATTTCAAATCTGGCATACAGAAGACGTATTCCCGCCATTAATTCTATTAATCAAAAGTAAAAAAGGTAACCTACTCCTTTATGGACCTCGGTGTTTTGCGAGTTTATATAATTTAAAGTGTGTCATATAATTTCGAATTAAAAATGGTTTCTAGGGTTTATTTCTGTTAAAGCTTTAACAAAAAAAATTACGATCTGTTCATATTTACTGAATTTGCAGAAAGTGACGAACGCATCAATGCATTTGATATTAAAAGTGTTAAAGCAGCTACGTAATTAAAAATAAATCTAATGTTTTTTAAATAAATAACTTATTATTCTGTCAAAACTCTTGTTTATTGACAATACATAAGAGTTTCAAAAGAATAATAAGTCTTATTTAAAACGTTACTGTATAATAACACTCTCAAATAGGAGACAACAATTTTTTTCTTAAAAATGAATGAATTAATCACTATTTCTCTGTTATTTACATATATAAATTATTCCAAATCTGTAAATTAGTTTACTTGCAAATATCAACTGCTTAACCTATTGTATATACTCAAACTTTAAATTTTGAGGTTTAAGCAACCCATAATTGGTTTTTACTTCATTAAAATGATCCTCGCAATTAGAGAAAATGAGACAGTTTTCGTTTCTTTTTAACTTCCCGCTAAGAAAATTGAAAATTTTCAGAAATCGGGAAGTTATTGGTTTCACCCCGATTTTCGAAAATAGAGTTTTTGTCAGATCTCGACGTTTTGAGGTCCTAAGAAGCTATTCTGACTATTCCCACGATGGTGTCTGTATGGCTGTATGTATGTGTGTATGTGTGTATGGTGTATGTAAATCTCTCATAACTTTTGAACGGCTTGACCGATTGAAACGCGGTTTGCGGCATTCTAAAGTGGTTGACTCAACTTAGATTTCCTGATAATTAGAACCGATTCGGCTCGGTAGATTTTGAGAAATTTCAAAAAAAATTTTTTTTTTTAATATCTTTTAGACTACTGAACCGATCAATTCCAAAATCTAGTCAGCTCTTCTCCTTATAAAACAACGTCGATAGTCAGAAACTGCATCAAAATCGGTTGATTCGTTCGAGAGATATCGATTACGAAAAATTCGCAAAAATGTATTTTTTTGAAATAACATTCAAAATCCCTGTCGGGTCGATTTTTTGTACTAAGATAACTTTTTGTACTTAAAAAACTGCGTTGAATGCCGTAAACTGCATCAAAATGGGTTGATTCGTTCAAGAGATATCGATTACGAAAAATTCGCCAAAAAGTGTTTTTTTGAAATAACATTCAAAATTTTTGTCGGATCGAGTTTTGGTACAAACATAACTTTTTGTACTTGAAAAACTGCGTTGAATGCTGCAAACTGCATCTCAATTGGTTAATTTGTTCAAAAGATGTCGCAGTTCAAAAATTACAAAAAAAAGTGTTATTTTAATCGAGATTTTTTCACCTAATCGTAGAGCCCAAAAATGTATGTGTATAATATTTTGAGCTCGGAGAGCTCAAAATTAACTAATACGTATATTTTTGAGCGCTTTAAGCCCGAAAATAGCGGGAAGTTTCAGGGTCAACCGATTTTCAGATTTTTTTTTCTTGGCACTTAGGTCAGGCGCGCATTTCCATTAACAACATTTATCTAAATTTTGTAATTTTAGAGTAACACATAATGCCAGCAAAGCTTTGGACTACCTACTGTCGCCACTTTTCGCAGACAGCGATGACTGTAATTTTCATTTGCTATGGAGCCCGAGCACACGCAGCAGTCGCAACAGTCAACATGTTTGCAAGCCATTTTTCAAAATCATTTAATTAATCTTAATCCTGTACATGAATTTTCTCCAAGATCTTGTGCCATTACTTCATGTAATTTCTTTTTGTGATTTTTTTTTTTAAATTAAATCTTTCAAGTTTCTATTCCTGACATTGACCATCTTTAAGTCACAATTACAGAGAAAATTGAAAGAATCGACAAAAATCCAATTTTTCTCCAAAATGTTTTCGATTTCGTTAAAAGAGGACTCAGATGGGTTTAGCGCAATGTGATAAACACTTTCAGCACCTTGTGTTGAAATTTTGTTGTATTTTAATTAAAAATAGGTGTTCTGTTTCAATAAAATTTGATTAATTCGTGTAATGACGTGTAGTAAAAATAATAACCTAATATGATACTTCATCATATGACAGCTTAATAAAAACCAATTTAAGTCCTACGTTTCCATTTGCATGGGCAACTTGACGTCGGTTTTTTTTTTGGACGCTTATTTAATTAATTATGTTCTATTTAATTTAACCATAAATATTTTTTGGCTTGTAGTTTTTTCACGCTAACGCTCGTCCAATAAAAATTTTATTTAAGTACCACAGGCTACCACTTTACTTTTTGATCCACCTATTCCTGAGACCTTAACAACAAAACTTATCTGCTAGTTGCCAATAATCAGTCGTAATATTACAAGATTCGTGACTCTAATTCAGGAACGTCACGCTGGCTGCTTGAAAAAAAATGAGACTAAAAATTTTATCACAGATGGAAAGATAACAAATGGAAATTTTCAGATTTTTACATTTTGATTTAATGCCTCTTTATTATAACAATTAGAATTCTATGAAAAATTGCTAGATAAATATTTTTAGGAACGCCCCCCTTTCAATTTTGGATAACTTTTTAATAAATTTCACATAAGTTCAAAATTACTACGGTAGTAGTCACAAAGCATAATGTATAGTAAAAAATATCCCATATTAAATTAATATTTCTGAGAATAACTGCATATTTTTATTTAAAAAAATAAGTACACAATAGATTTGATCTCTACATTTTATAGCAATTTGTTTTTTAAGATAATTCTTTAAACCTATTACTGTTCTATAGAATTGAATTACCTTTTAATGAGATAAAATCTTTCATGTTAATGAAAATATTTAGAGATTTAATCAAGGCTCAGTAATGGGTTCAAATAAAATTATAATTGTTATTTGTCAGCGTGCTGTATGCGTTATGAAATGATAAAGTATTTTGTATACCTAAGAAAAATAACTTTTAAATAATAGAAGCTTAATTTAGCACCTTGATTAATTATTTAATTATTTTAAGACTGGTTCTTACAAACCCATTTATAATCTAATTAAAAAATTGTATGACATGCCATTACAAATAAAAAACAAAATGTCACGAAATTTCGAAGAAATGAAATCTTAAAATCTTTCTTAACTTCCCGCTTGATGAGCTGTATGGGGAAGTTAACGTCAATGTCGGCTGGTGAAATTTAGGTTATATCTTAGTATTGGAAGATGGGATTCAAGCTATATTTTAAGGCATAACTACTATCGAAACTAAATGAAGAAGTTTTGCGCAGAGAAAATTGAGTTTCTATTCCTGACATTGACCATCTTTAAGTCACAATTACAGAGAAAATTGAAAGAATCGACAAAAATCCAATTTTTTCTCCAAAATGTTTTCGATTCCGTTAAAAAGAGGACTCAGATGGGTTTAGCGCAATGTGATAAACACTTTCAGCACCTTGTGTTGAAATTTTGTTGTATTTTAATTAAAAATAGGTGTTCTGTTTCAATAAAATTTGATTAATTCGTGTAATGACGTGTAGTAAAAATAATAACCTAATATGATACTTCATCATATGACAGCTTAATAAAAACCAATTTAAGTCCTACGTTTCCATTTGCATGGGCAACTTGACGTCGGTTTTTTTTGGACGCTTATTTAATTAATTATGTTCTATTTAATTTAACCATAAATATTTTTTTGGCTTGTAGTTTTTCACGCTAACGCTCGTCCAATAAAAATTTTATTTAAGTACCACAGGCTACCACTTTACTTTTTGATCCACCTATTCCTGAGACCTTAACAACAAAACTTATCTGCTAGTTGCCAATAATCAGTAGTAATATTACAAGAGAGTGAGAATAAATCGAAAATAATTCGACAGTTGTTCGAAAACCTGTTGCTTAGCAATATACGCAAAAACCTATAGGACTTAAGTGGCTTATGCCCAACAAGTTTGAGAAAGGAATCGGAGAATTATTTTCTAATTTATTCTCACTCTCGAATGGTAATCGAAAGATTATTTTTTAATGTTCACATACAAAATATAAATATTGTCTGAACGTTATTTTTGGCATCCTCTAAGTTTTTCTTTCTCTTTTTTGAGACTTACTACCACATGAATCATTCTTCGTTATCTAAAAAATAAAGTTAGTTACCCAGTATCTTACTGTAAAATAAACCTCTGCGCTTGTGACCTTACATTAAAAGATTAGTCAGAGGGTGCTTCTTGACAACTAATATGAGACACAAAAAGAATAATATAATTCCCGTTTCGGAAAACGGTTCTGTTTCCTTTTTCAAAGTAATCTATCTTTTTTTAGAATATGTCAAGCGTGAAACTTGACATATATATTTTTTGTTTATGTAATATCCATAGATACTTACATATCGTATCGAATTATTACTTACCATAGTACTTTTACATGCATTTTCTTTAGTTTGTATTATAATTTCCTCCACTAACGCTGAACTAAATCGTTTTAGGTTCATTTTACTTCCTCACCCCTCAGTGAGGAAGGTAAGTATTCGTGAAAACAATTTTGAATTTTTTTTTTGCATTTCTGGACGAATCTCGACGAATTATGATACACAAAATTTCAGACAGAAAAAGTTTTCTGTCTGTGTGTCTGCATGTGTGGTTCGCGATAGCAGCTACAGTTTTTGAGATAAAGGTTTCAAATCTGGTACACACATTCTAGAGGTCAAAGAAGAGATTGAGTTCCTTGATGAGCAAAATCGGTTGACTTTTTTGAAATGTCAAAATATGACTTTTTTGAAACGTCAAAAATTACTTTTATTACAAACTACATCACACATCGAGTTTTATTACGGTGAGGAAGTTCTGATCCCCAATTAATTGGCAGCGGTTTTGTAAAATTTAAGACAAAACTGATGACAGATATCAAAACCAGGAAACACGTCAATGTACAAAAACAAATTACTACAAAATATTCTCAATAGGATAATATAATTAGATTATTCTCACTATAGTAACAATATAATTGAAAAAATTAACCACTTCATCAAAAATACTGCTAAATGAAAACATTACAAAATTATCACGGAAATAGACTAACGTGAAACACGATTTATATATCCACGGTCTCATAATCTTCTGTAATTGGTTAATATGTAGCCAATATAAATTGCCCACAATATAGCAGACTGCATGTAGGGGACATTTTATTTGTATAGTATCAGAGATCCAGATTATATTAAGAAATTCTCTAATTCTGGAACGTCACGCTGGCTGCTTGAAAAAAATTGCCTAAAAATTTTATCACAGATGGACAGATAACAAATGGAAATTTTCAGATTTTAACATTTTGAGTTAATGCCTCTTTATTATAACAATTAGAATTCTATGAAAAATTGCTAGATAAATATTTTTAGGAACGCCCCTTTCAATTTTGCATAACTTTTTAATAAATTTCACATAAGTTCAAAATTACTACAGTAGTAGTCACAAAACATAATGTATATTAAAAAATATCCCATATTAAATTAATATTTCTAAGAATAACTGCATATTTTTATTTAAAAAAAATAAGTACACGATAGATTTGATCTCTAAACATTTTATAGCAATTTATTTTTAAGATAATTCTTTAAACCTATTACTGCTCTGTAGAATTGAATTACCTTTTAATGAGATAAAATCTTTCATGTTAGTGAAAATATTTAGAGATTTAATCAAGGCTCAGTAATGGGTTCAAATAAAATTATAATTGTTATTTGTCAGCGTGCTATATGCGTTATGAAATGATGAAGTATTTTGTATACCTAAGAAAAATAACTTTTAAATAATAAAAGCTTAATTTGGCACCTTAACTAATCATTTAATTATTTTAAGACTGGTTCTTGCAAACCCATTTATAATCTAATTAAGAAATTGTATGATATGCCATTACAAATAAAAAACAAAATGTCACGAAATTTCGAAGAAATGAAATCTTAAAATCTTTCTTAACTTCCCGCTTGATGAGCTGTATGGGGAAGTTAACGTCAATGTCGGCTGGTGAAATTTAGGTTATATCTTAGTATTGGAAGATGGGATTCAAGCTATATTTTAAGGCATAACTACTATCGAAACTAAATGAAGAAGTTTTGCGCAGAGAAAATTGAGATTGAAATTTACGAATAAATGTTGCAAACATATGCCTCCCAGGTTATTTTTTAGACAATTTGTAAAATATATACAAATATTTTTTTTCCGATTCAGGTGGAATATATAACGATAGATTTTAAAATTCATCAACAAATAAATATTACTTTTTTTATAAAGTTACACGTGTTTAGAATTTACACAGGGAAAATGAATCTAAAATAAAATTTCAAAACGGTGTATATTTCTAAAAAAGCAATATTTTAGAAGAAATTAGAAATCTGTTGATATATTTTCCACCGAATTGCAAGCATTTTACAAATTATCTAAAAATAACCTGGGGAAGCACAAAATTTTTGCAAATTTCAATCACAATTTTTCTTCATTTCTTCATTTAATCTTAATTCTTATGTCCTAAAGTATCGATTGGATCCTATGCTCCAATAGTAAGATATGACATAACGACATAACCTTAATTTTACCAGCCGCCTTTCTAACGTAACCACTCAGAAAATAAAAACCTTTTTTTAATCTATGCGATTTGTCACTTGTTCTCTCAATTTCCAAGGACGTAGAAACTATTCTTTTTGTGTATTTTTTGATATTGAAGATCATCATCAAGTAATTGGAAACACATATATGAACTAAATGGTAATTTTTGACCCGTGGGTGTCTCTGTAGTTTCAATTTTAAAATAAATGTTTGTTATCTATAACCATTTATGTTAAAATAGGTAATGATGAGGTGGGTTTAGATACTTCATGACAATGAGAGACAATTGTGTAAACTCAGCATAGACTACGTCACCGCTGCTATGAATGATATATTGAAAAAATTAAATAATTTTTAATGTATCAATACGATTTCATCTTAATCAAAATAATATGTCATTTTTCAAAAGGTAGTACTGATTTTATCATCAATTTAGCAGCAAACAAAATATAAAAAATATAAAATATGACAAGGTTTGTATATTTCAATAAAAAAACTATAGAGGTTTCTGATGTACTTGTTCTAATAGCTTTTAAGATAACGACAATTGGTTAAAATGTGTCAATACAAATCGGTATCTGCAATCAATTTCTTCTCATTAGAAATAAATGTTCAAATCATATTCTTGCATTTTTTTTATGATTTAAATTGTTAGACAATTGAAGACCTAAGAATGATAAGTGGACAAAGCCCAAATTGGACGAAATGGACTTTTTGTCTGATTCTGTTCTAAAAAAAATTAGTTCTACCGTTTAAAATGGAAACGGTACATGTGACGTTCATAAATCCACCGCTAGATGGATCTGAATGTTGTTCAGTTTTGTATTTTCAGTCGCACGGTGAGAATGAAAACTAGACAAACACCACTTTGGCCACTTTTCATTCTCAACGTGTTTGATTCTGTACGTGTGTTGTAAAGACGACTGCTACGAAATGAATGGTTAAATAAATTCCGATGATAGTGTTAATTATCCGGTTTTGGATCTACAGAGGGTAGTAATTCTTATTCAGAGCATCCTATAGAAAAATAGAGTGCGAAATGTGAAGGATTGGAAGCAAATTAAGAGGAAACATAACCTTAATATGGGAAAAGAATATGTGTCTACAAGTAATCGCCTAATTCCTGCACGCTTAAGAACTGAATGTAACTGTGTTAAAATGTGTACTAGTAAATTTCATTCACTGGCAAAACTGAAACTTTTGGACGACTTTAATAATCTCAGAGAAAAAAATATTCAGGATGCTTATTTGTTTGGACTCATCTCGAGGACTCCTATTGCAAGGTTAGTAATGAAATATTACTTTTCCTATATACAGGGCCTTCCATTTGAGGTTGAAACACCTGAATAACTTTGTTATTCATTTATTATTTGTTTCTGGGAATTTTGATGATCTTTTTTTATTTAAGGCCTCGCCCCGATCGTATACCACAAGAGAATAAAACAGGCAAGCCAAAAAGAGCTACATTTCATTATAAGGTAGTAAAAATCTAATAACAGAGAAAATGCAGTCTTACGGATTTTTTTTTTCAGATTACTGTGGATGGAACTGACATTTTTGTTTGTAAAATAATATTTTGCGGCCTTCATGGTATTAAAAAAAGGTCGGGTAAACCGATTGGCGGATCACAAAATTGGCTCCACCTTTGGATAAAAAGAGGTCAATCTATCAATGATGAGCAACAAAAAAATCAAACGAGGAGATCGAGAAAATTTCAGAACATATAAAAAGCTTTCCGATAAGAGCGTCACATTATTCAAGAAGTAAGAGTGCAAAAAATATGTATCGAGTGAGTTGTCGGTTAAATTAATGCATTCGCTTTTTCTACAAAAATATGAACTGGAAATATATGCACGGATAAAAAATAATGAAAAAGATAAACCGGTTATAAGCTATGACTATTACAATAAAATATTTTGCACAAAGTTTAACTACTCTTTTGGAAAACCTAGATCAGATACGTGTGCTAAATGTGATTCACTTAAAATTCGCATAGTGGCAGAAATCAATCAAACAAAAAATCTGAGCTTCAAAGGAAGCGAGATGTTCATTTAATTAAGGCAGACGTCTTTTACAAAACTAGCCTGTGTAAAAATGATGAGACCGTTGACGGCGTCTGTTTCGTCTACTAACAAAATTTACCAGTTCCAGTCCTACCGATCAGTGATATATTTTATCTTCGCCAAATATGGACTTTTATTCAATGTTTTTATTCTCTGAAAACCGATAAATGTAATATGTATATATACAACGAAATAATAGCCAACAAAGGAGCTAACGAATCGATATCATTCTTGTAGCATTACATTAATAACAATATTGATGAAAAACTTAAAACGCTTCATTTGTTTAGTGATAACTGTGCTGGATAAAATAAAAACCAGGGATTTGTTAGATTTTTATCTCTTCTCTCTGCAACTGGAAGATTTACCAACATTTATCACTGTTTCCCCGAACGTGGACATTCATTTTTTCCTTGTAATAGGGCATTCGGACAAATTGAGAAATTGAAAAGGAAAAAGAATACCTATTTATTCTCTCTAGTTGCTACCAGATCTAAAAAATTTAATGTAGTGACCGTAACACAACATCTAATAAAAATTTTTTAAGAAGGTATTCTACATCTTTTTAAAAAAAACCTTTAGAAATAAAAATGGAGCATTAACGATTTCGAAATATAAGCGATTTGTTTACTCAGGTGAAAATATTACGGTTTCAGAAAACCAAAACTTTGAAACAGATAACACTTTTATTGCCTTAAAATCAAAAGCAGACATAGAAAATTTTAATTTTTCCACATTACCTGAGGCATGCAATGGTATTTTACCTATAAATCCAAAAAAAATTAAAAACATTAATTCTTTGAGGGAATATATTCCTTCGGTATATTTAGAGTGGTATAATCAGCTAAAAAGCATTGAACAAAACCGTGAAGCAGAAGAAGAGGAAGAAGTAAGTGACACTGCAGATGCACGGATGTAGAGTAGAAATAAAATTTAGTTTGATGTTCTTTATTTGCAAAATAAACTTTTTGAGAAGAAATATTTTGAAATTTTTCTTAATGAGAATGAAAACTGGACAAGTTTTTTGATTTTTTTTTATAAATTTTTCGAAAAGTTATTATTGTATATTTTCTAACACTACAGCAAATTGTTATTATAAGCAAACCAAACCAAATATACACACAAATAATGAATAAAAAATAAACAATTAACTTTAGGAAGTTTTTCTCGATGTACTCAAAAACATGTTTTTGGTCATTTTCCACTTATCATTCTCAGGTCTTCAATTAATACGCAATCTAATTATACAAAGAAAAATATTTATACTTATTATTAAAGATAGAAAGTTAACAGTATGCTAAGATACTGAGAAGTAGAAGGATTTACTACATTATATGTGAATGATGAATGCCATATCGGATCGTATTTTAATCATATAGAAAGCATATTGTCGTGAATTATATTCCAATAAATGGGTTTAATTGTGTTTTTGCGATTTAATTAATGCAGTAATGAAAATATAGCAGTTCAAGTGCGTAACACAGTAATTAGATATACTCATTTGTATATAATATAAAATAAAAATCAGTGGTCCTAATATTGGTTAAATGTATTT